>OW240912.1:332837520-333070020 GCA_933207985.1 Pelobates cultripes | reverse complement strand
CCCCCATTACTCGCCTCCACTCACGTCTGTCTCTCTCCCCTTCTCTGGCCTCTCCAGATTGAATTTAGCCCAGACCAGGTGGACGGTAAGTGGCTCTGGTATGCTTTGTAAGGATCCCAAATTTTCCTAACTACTAATCTGCTCTTGTGATGGAGTGCCAAAAGTTATCACCCTAATAAGTAAAGTAATAATCCCCCTTTTCATCCATAACACCAGCATCCCTGATCTGTTTCCGATTTGACTATTTCACCAACTGGTTCCATGTTTAGAACACAATGTAACAACCAGAGATCTTTAGTGTCATAGAATCCTACTTATGTTAACTCTTCCAGCATGAGTGTAGCATCCGGGGGATATGGGTGTGTTTTACTGTTGACGAAAGATTTTCAATATATATATATTAATTGCCTGCACAAAACTGTTGGCTCTTTTAAAGGGGATGGGATTATTGCGGGGTGCCATATATGTGCCCAAACTATTAGGTACAGCCCTTGCTTTAAGTGGGGTAAAGCTAATGCTCTGCAGGCAACGCCTATTGCCAGCAGCCAGCAAATCTCAGTGATGGGAGTTGCAGTCCGAAAGCTAGGCACTTGGGAGCCTTGTTTTAATATTATAAGCCGGGTCTTTGATGTTCTTGTTAGGGATATTGACGTGTGTTGCATGTTAGGATTCTATCTGTATTAACAGCCATTGGAGTGCATATGACAGGCTGTACATGAATGTGATCTATGCATTGTGTGTGATGGCCTGATAAAATATTTAATACTCTGTTTTGTTTTATGAAGGCTGCAAGGGGCTCTTAGTAACATTGTGTTTTTTGTTTGGGTTCCCCCCCTCTTTCTTTCTTTCTTTCTTTCTTTCTTTCTTTTTGCTTGCAATATCCTGCATAGTAGGACACATCCCCAGCCACCCCTCCTTGTAATAAAATGGCTGCTTTGCTGATCACTGGATGCCTTATATGGTAGAAAGGTCTCATTCTGAGCTTGTTAGTACAATACTGTTCAGGGAGGAGTCGTTTGAATTGAGGGAGGAGGGTTTGTCCTGCATTCCTGACAGAAAGGCTTTGCTATTAAAATAGTGTCTTTATGCCGTACTTTATTTTATTTTTCTTATAGGCTGAATATTTCTTATATTGCATGCAGCACTGAGAGGAACTGTCTGTGGGAGTATTTTTCTCCACTCTCTGGAATTTGCCAGAGGGAGGTTAGATTCAGGGAGTGCCACAGGAAGGAAGTGACAGCCTTTCATGAGAGAGAGAAGCTGCTTGCCTCACATCTAGTGCCATGACTGATGATGGTTACTAACAGATCTTTCTTTACCTTCCAGCTTCTACAGCCTTTTAAGCTAGGGCTTCAGATGTATACCCATGGTCTCTGTAGATCGCAAGTTGTAAAATACATACAACTGTCTAGATGGCACCAACAGTAGGAAAACAAGATACACCTTTTAATTTTAATAAACATGTATAACGTAAGGATTTAAGAGGGCCCTGCTGATAGAATATATAAAGGGATGACAAACATACACAAAGGGAAGTGAAGTTAGGTGAACAAGTGATCTGACTTTACCCGAGAATGGGAGAGGTGTTTGCGAGGAGGGAAGCACAATACATTAGAAGATCGAAGAAGGCAGAGGAAGGTTATAGGGATGAGTAATTAAAGGGACACTGTAGGCACTGTATCTGCTTCATCTCATTAAACTGGTTATAGTGTCTGGAGTCTTCTGGTCCCATCATTTCTATCAGCATTAAACAGTTTTTAAATTTTAATGTTTTAATGGTAAACAAGAGTCCCCGGCAATCCATCCCCTCTGTGCTGCTTTGGCTAATAAGGAAGTATTAGCCTGAGCAGAAATGGGCAGCTCTGATATGCTGAGTGTCAGCTGACTGCTTGTAGCCTGTCAGAGTTCCAACTGACGGTATGAGTGGGTATGACAACAAGGAAGTGTGTAATCTCTGCCTTAGCTACACAGACTGAAGGGGCCGGACTGTGGGTGGCCAGGGACTCTTAATTTGTGGCATACTGCACGAACATAGTGCAACACTGAATATAGGGACAGTGCCAGGGTACTCCAGGCACTCTAACCAATTCAAAGAGATGAAATGCTTATAGTGACTACAGTGTCCCTTTAAGAGAAGAACTGCAGAGAAATGTTAATTGTAACTTTGTGCATTCTTTGCAGGGAATAATATTTAGGGTCATTTTGTATCAAATTGTCTGCTAGAAGCATTTAGTTATCGGAAATTTCTTCAAAAAATTAATTCCATATTTTGATTTCCTTAATATGCAAAACTAAAATAGGATGGATATGTATAGAGAGAGAGAGAGAGAGATATTATATGTAAAGGAAAAAAATTTATCCTAAATTACTTGCTTTGAATGTGTCCTTCAATGCTCATGTTAGTTTTCTGCAGTTGCAGACGACCCCCTCCTTCTCTAATTGGGAGTCTGTCATTCTGCTATATGGCGACTGACCTTATCTCATAAACCCTGGTTCTGTAAGTAGTTTGTCCACAAGCAGTTCCAGCCACCGCACTGAATGGAAGTGCATAATGAATTGAAAGTAACCATACCTCTGATTCCACGTTTACAAGCAACCCACTTTACTATTTAGTGAATAAGACTGTGCTATGCCATTGGCTGAGCTGCAAACTGTGCATTTGCAATCCACGGATCGTCTCTTCACGGAGGAACTAACTATACTATGGATTGTCTTATAGTCATGGCAGTTTGCAAAAAGCAATACCACTCTAAGCCCCTCACAAATGAGATTGGACTCAAGGTGCTCTATGCACATGGCTATGGTGCTTATATTTGATGCTATTGCTTTTACAATATTCAATATTCTCTCTCTCTCTCTCTCTCTCTCTCTCTCTATTCTACGCCATGTATATGTTCATAGGATTCTCACGAAAAAAAAATTCAACCTCTTGACATTGCTTGGAAAGATTATCCAACCGTTTTATTATGTAATGTTCATGCAACAATTTTTATATGAATCAATTGCCTCTGCTTGTTGAATCTATTTAAAATCTATTTTTACTTTAACTATTGTTGAAATGTGTACTGCAAGCCTACCTGGTCTTCTCTAGCTGGAGGCCCTAAGGTCTTTATAGCTACCCCCAATCCTGAATGTTGTCAAAATGTACAATGTTTTCTGTTGCACAAAGCAACATGGCTTGCAGTGAGTGTCTGGATCTTCTGTGACTTGGCAGATTACTCCTTTGTGTACCTTGACCTAGCAAACATTGTGACTCATTTCTATGGATAGCCAGTTCTGTCTTCTTATTGAACACTTTAGACAGTGATAGGTCAACTAGCCTACAGAATGTTTAATTAAAAAAAAAAAAAAAAAAAAATTCATGCTGTTTCTTACTGTCCTGTAATTGCTTTTTTTTGTTACATAATTTATTTATTTTGTCCTTTAGATTTCAAGGAGGCTTTCTTGCTCTTTGATAAAACTGGAGATTCCAAAATCCAGCTTGGCCAATGTGGGGATGTCATGCGGGCCCTGGGGCAGAACCCCACAAATGCAGAGGTTCTTAAAGTGTTGGGAAACCCAAAAGCTGAAGGTGTGTACCTCCCCTGGCTATCACACAGTCTACATGAAAAATGTATTTATTTATAATCCAATGTTAACTTACTTTATAGGTTTTTATTTCCTGCTCTGAAAATTGAACTTCAATCACACTCAGGAGACTACTGCAGGGTCTGAAAAGCTATTTTCAGGGCAGGAGATAAGGAATTCTGAATTTAACAGACTGTGCAATAAAGGAAGTATAATCATTGGGTGACTCTTTACAGTAAGTTTTTTGGATGGCTCTGTAAGTCACATGCAGGGAGGTGTGACTAGGGTTTTATAAACAAAGGGATTTAACTCCTAAATAGCAGAATATTGAGCAGGGGTGTGATCTATGCACCAAAACTGCTTCATGACGCTAAAGTTGTTTTGGTGCCTATAGTGCCCTTTTTAAGGAAGTAATTCCCAAACCAGTCACCATGACCCAGCAACAGTCCAGGTTCTGTCAGTATTGCCATTGGAAACTAAATTGGAAGAACATGGACTGTTGCTGGGCCACAAGTACGGTTTTGCGAACCTTTTTTTTTTTTTTTTTTTTAATAAACATTGGATGCTCACCTTACTGAGAACTTTGCACAAGTGCTTGAAGGGACACTTCTAGCCCCACAACTAAAGCAGTTTTGAAGGAAAAATAGGAGTTTAGGTGGTAGCCACTCAAAGCCTACTACCTTAGCTCAGACATTAAGAGAAACTCCTGTTCAAGTTCTTGTAAGCATTCTGTGTGTGCAAAGCACTTGGATATAGGGGTATCAGCTGTGCTGTATTACCAAAGACCTTTTTGGAAAGGTCAGATTAGCACTGGCCCTCTCATTGCTTTTGAATTGACAAATGGAGCCTGCATTAATTGGGCATCACTGTATTGTCCTATACTCCAGTGCTTGTTTTTATTTTTAATGATCCACCGATGTAAAGATGTAATTGCCAGGTCAGCATTAAACAATACCTAGTTCACATTTGCTTTGACATAGTTTCGTGGAGAGAGATTGATGTTTCCTCCCTTCCTGGTCAAGCCATCTGACTGTTGTAGGCTAAGAAAAGCCTTGTTTAGCCGTTGTGCTGGAGAAAGCTAACCCTTTTATTTTCTCACCCTCTCCCACACAGACCTAACCACTAAACATATCAGCTTTGACCAGTTCCTTCCCATGCTTCAGACCATTGCCAAGAACAAGGACCCAGGCACACACGAAGACTTTGTGGAAGGTTTGAGAGTCTTTGACAAGGAAGCCAATGGCACTGTAATGGCAGCAGAGCTTCGTCATGTTCTTGTTACACTCGGTAAATATTTCAATAGTATGAGTCACCATTTCCATCGCAATGGGAAAAGTACTGCTTTACAGTCCTGTACATTCTAACCAGTACTTTGATAGTGAAAAATGTCCTTAAAATAAACAAACTGTCTTGCACTTCTAGATGTTACCCTTAAAATCTAAAAATGTTCTATATTCTAGGGGAAAAGCTGGGAGAAGATGAAGTGGATGCACTTTTGTTTGGTCATGAAGATGCTAACGGTTGCATTAATTACGAAGGTAGGTATTTTTAGAAATGTATACAAACTAGTTTAAGTATTTTGAGATTACATTCATTGCCATCTGCTGAAAGGTTTCCCACCAATTTACTCTTGTAGCAGAATGGTTTGTGTGTGTGTGTATATATATATGTGTGTGTGTGTGTGTGTGTGTGTATATATATATATATATATATAATTTTTTATTTTATTTTTATTATTATTATTTTTAATTTTTTTTCTCACAAATATGGGCTAAAATAAATCCTCTAGTTCGAATGCTACATTTTCTCAAAGCCTGCCTTTTATGGTGTGCTTGAAAAGAGATGTTGTTTGAAGACCTATATCTGCAAGAAGCATCTGAGTTTGCAACCATGTTAAGTATTTCATAAATAAAACCTGTTCCTTCCCAACTTAATCTTCGTTCATCTAGGTCTGACTTTTTTTTATCAGTAAATCCCTTTGGACATAACTCAGATGAGCAGATAATTTAAAATTTTACCTGTTCTCATTCTCTTGTTATAGAAATGGTTTACTCCTCCCACGTAAAGTATGTAAAGTATTTAAGGACCGCACCGCTCACGCTCACTACCTCATCCCCTAAGCGACTATCTGATAGAATGTCTGTCCACTCTGCAAGTCTGGAGGACCCCAATACTGAGGGAAAGGGAGCTCCCCCCCCCCACTCCCTTTATAGTTTGACAACTCTGGCTGGACACAATTTAGTGGGACTTAGTGGTTTCACAAAAGTATAAATTGAGAGGTTGAACCACATATACTATGGCAAATCAACCAGCAACACCTGGTCTGTGAACCCACAGCACCCAGACTGGAACTTACACTTACCAACCCCACCACAACCCGTACGACCCCGCCAAAATCTAAATTAACTCAATTTATTTATCTCTTTCTTTAACGCCTCTAAGATCTCTATAACCTACCTGACACAAATAAGTTAGACAAGACCAGCCAGAGTGAAGTTAATGCACAATGTTGAATGCTTGAAAATTTACTGATGAATATTGTTTACTGCTCAGAACTGACCCATAAGTGCATAATGGAATGTGGACATCATACCTTGCGACCCGGAAGAATTCTTCCGACGACATTCCTCACACTATCTTGGCTCCACAACATGACACCATGTTCTGCTCATTATGTTATGTACTCTATGTTAACTCAATGTACAGCTCTGTTTGTATGAAAATTTTTGACAATAAAGACAAAAAAAAAAAAAAAAAAGAGATGGTTTACTCTACAGCAGGTGTGGGCAACATTCGGCCCTCCAGATGTTTTGGACTAAATCTCCCTTGAGGCTTTGCCAGCATTGTAGCTGTAAGGGCATTACATGGGAGATTTAGTCCAAAACATCTGGAGGGTAGAAGGTTCCCCACGCCTGCTCTACAGGGCTTAGGTGGGGGTGGGGGGCATGCATTTGTTGATGTAGGGTATCTGAAGTTTTGTCTCATGGATCTTCCTTCCCACAGACTTTGTCAGGCACATCATGTCTGCGTGACCGCAGCCCCTGGGTATGCTGGTACTCCTACCCGGTTTCAGTTTGTGACTTTTTTGTTTTTATCCATCTTTATTCCTATCTCCTAGATTCTTTAGCATGTTTCTGCATGCTCTATGCTGTGCCAGAGCTACTCTATAATCGTTCTTAAACTCTAACCAAATGTAGGGTGTTATATGGCTTAACATGTTTGGCTGAACCTGCTACTGTCTCCATATTGACAGTGAGCATGTGTTCTGTATATGTGTGTGGATTTGCAGTGGACTCTGAGTGAAGAGTAAGGCTTCCGTGATTTGCCAATGTAATATATATTTTGTATCCTTATTGGCTCTTGCTGCTACTTAATAACTTTGCCTTGAATGATCTAAAATAATGATTTCTATCTGAGATTCCCAACAAGCTACTGATGACCCAGAGTTCAACTTAAATGATCACTTTAGCCCCTTAAGGACCAAACTTCTGGAATAAAAGGGAATCCTGACATGTCACACATGCCATGTGTCCTTAAGGAGTTAAGCATCATGAAAACTAGAGGTTTATTGTTGTAGTTATTGTAGGTAAGATTTTGAGTGAAAATAAAGGGGCAACATCCAGAAGGTTTCAAGTTGTCAAAAAAAAAAAATGTTTCCCCCTGAGAAAATGCATAACTCGAACTTCAGCGTTATCCATCTAAACATTGATGCTTAGTGGGATGCACAATAACCACTTAAGCTATAGTGGTGGGGATTTCCCTTTTTTGACCTGAGGGTGTTTCAGGGCTTACAATTCCCGTAAGTTTTAACCTGGGTAGTGGTAAATTACCATTCATGCGTCCAATATAAGTGAGGAAGTATGAAATGCAGAGTTTAATTTGGCTGCTGTTTTTAAATGCAACGATCAGAGTGCATATGATTTCAGCTAGTATGCTTTGAAATAGTGATTTCAAAATAGTAGGGCCCGACAGTATGCAAAATATGTAACATCACATGCGTTGTTACGTGCTACACGTTGTAATTTAAGTGCTGCTAAAGAAATGCCATTAAATTATTAGACTCTTCCCAGGCAGTGCACTAGTGAGAAGGCTGATACATTAGGACAATTGGCTTATTCATTTTGTGTGGTGTGGTTATCTCCATGCATTTCAAAAGTTTTATAGAAAACATTCTAAATGTAGAGTTGAGCATGGTGGGTTTTAATGCAAAACATTGTGACTTCATGAGCTAAAGTGTGTGTTTGTGTTGAATAGATGTTTAAGCTGTTATTTTTCTTTCTCTATTAATATTTAAATTTTTCCTTCTCCAATCCAGAAACCTATTGCTTCTCTCCTCCTAGCAATCTGCTGATTGCCAGTGCTGCGTTGTAGACTGTAGGCGTCTTTGATGCTTAAGCTAAATACTTCCAATACTTGCTCAATTTGCTGTAGTTGATACTAAATGTTGGGTTTGTTTGTTTTTTTTTTTTTTTGTTTTTTTATTTATCTTTGTCTGATCCTCACTATCTGTGGGAAGAGGGGGCTCTAGATATTAAAGATTTGGGGGGGGGGGAGGGGGAGTTTAATATATAATGTTTGGAAAGACAAGTGGCCCATATTTCCAATGCAGAGCCAAACGGTCACAGTTTCGAATATCATATATATTTTTTTTGTATTTTATCATTTTTGGAACGGTCTTGCAAACCCTCTTGGTGTAAGAGCCCCCTTTCCACTTCCCAAGGCTGCACTTTTTGACCTGCTGTTTCACAGAACAGGTGAAACGTGTGTGTGTGTGTGTGTGTTTTTGATTAGTTTTTTTTTGCTCTGCATTTTTAACCTCTCCACAACAAATATTAAACAAATAAATATCTTAAGTCCTGACATCTGTCACTAAATTGCTTTGAGTCTACACCACTATGTGACCCTTTTAAAGTAATCCAAATGTATTTTCCCCCTTTTTTTTTGGCTTGTTTTTGCAAGAGAGGGTTGTAGTGTACTGATTGTTTAACTTTCCATCTTTAACATCTTTGTGGAAGTTTAAAAAAAAAAAAAATCTGTGTGTGCATCTTGGGTTCCCCCAGCCATTTTTATTCATATAATCCAATACCTGTTTTTATCTCTTCTACAGAACTTGTCCGGATGGTAATGAGCGGCTGAATAGGCATTACTCTGTACCTGCTGAAGGAGAGCAGCTATGTGCATTCATGTCCTTTTTTTTAATCTATAATATGGTTTCTCATTGAGGGGCCAGGCTTTCTAGGAAGTGCCCTCTCTACTTCTGCTGTCGTCAATCAGTTTACAGTGTTTCAGAACCATTGAGCCTGCTAGAACCTGGCATATAAAGGAAGTGAAGATCGAAGCCTCATAGACCCTCAGAATTAAGTGAAACTGAAGAAATATATAGTCACCATCCTTCTCCTCCTGTAATGCTTCAGTGTGCTGGTTAAATTATTCTATTTCTTTTCTCTCCAACACCAAATAAAGTAAACTACCTTTTTTCAAAACCTTTTTGTATTAATGTTCCTTAATTTTGTGTTTCTTTGTAGTCGAGAGTGCGGGCTATGCAGGGGGTGAGGGCAAAGTCCTCTCATATTTGCATGTTGCGTCTTTTGTATTGATGAATTATTTTACGAAGGGTATAATGATACTAAAATATAGAGCATTGTCTGCCACGTGCAGACCTATCAAATTAATACAAACCCCATGTAGAACAGATTCATCTCTCTGCATGTGCAGAATTGAGCAGTGAGACATGATCTATACACCAAAACGGCTACATTAAGCTTAAGTTGTTTTGGTGACTAATGTCCCTTTAACCTCATTCTCTTCCTTTGCTATGCTCCCATCACTCAAATTCATTACTCCTAGTTTTACCATCACTGGTAATGATCTAAATGATGACCCAGAGTTAAACTTAAATGATCACTTTAGCCCCTTAAGGACCAAACTTCTGGAATAAAATGGAATCCTGACATGTCACACACCAAAACAACTTAAGCTTAATGTAGCCGTTTTGGTGTATAGATCATGTCTCACTGCTCAAATATGGCGATCTGGGCCAGAACACACCAAGCACTTTGGTGCAATAACATTAAACCCATCTTAGACAGTGAGGTATATCATTGGTCAGGAGAAACATTATTTAATAAAAAAAATTATTAGAAAATTGAAAGATGAAATGCCCATACATAGCATCCCCAACCCTAGTCAGGTCCCTGATTGTACCTTCACCCCTCCTCTATGCACAAAGGGTACTAAGTTGGTCAGGTCCCAGACGTCTGTTTCAGGTTGACTTGCTGATTCTATAGCAGGTGCTGAAAGTTCTAAAGAACTAAGAAAGGCAGGTGCCTCTGTATTCGAAAATATTTTGTGAACAGTCCCATTATGAGTCACCACCAGTGACCTTGCTGCCATTTTCCGATACTCCACCACAGCTATCTGCAGTTGGTGTGTTACAAAGCTGAGAGATCGTTGCCACTGTAGAGAGGACCTTGTTAGGTATCGATAAAAATAAGGGTGGATTCCTCGAAGGAGTAAGGTGTTTTGCCTTGCAGTGCTGACATGATATGTCTCTTGTCATGTGAAAATGAACAGTGGATAATAGCATTCCTCCTCACTCCCATCACACTTCGACATCCCTACATTACCATCCTTACTTATGCTCCCATCACTCTAGTGTCTCGATAATTTCCCTTCGTTCCGGTCCTCTCATCACTCCCAGTCCCTACATCACTCTAATTTATCTTTCCTTTTATGTCCTCCTATCACTCCTTTCCTATTCTCCCAGCTATACCCATACCATCCTTCTCTATGTTCCCATCACCTAAATCTTTCCCTCTCTATTCTCCATCACTCCCCTTTTATCCATATGCTCCCTATCATTTTGTTTTAAATATGTTTATTTGTTTCATAGCATATTCCAATGCAAACGTATAACAGGTTAAAGCGGGTTAGTGTCTGCGCAGAGGCCTGGTTTTCATTGCATGTATGGGTATACAAAACGTTGCCTGCGCAGAGGCTCATCAATCATGTCTATTGTTCTACAGCGTTTAATATAATATCACATTTAAGTGTGTGTTTATTATCTTTCTATTGAAGGCATTGTTCAAACTTTGCAGTATCTAATAATCTTTTAACATTGAATGGTAACATATCATTATGTCCTTGCTGCCTGGCCTGATTCTCATCTGTCTATCTTGCATATTTATAGCCAAATAAATTATATCAATATGTAAGCATGTAGACGTGTAAATGCTCATTTAAATAAAATAATCAACTTATATTGCGTGGTCAGATATAAATTGCTGCTAAAAGTGCAGTACTGGTATAGGTTATATAATCGAGCACCCTTTATAAAATGCTGTAGTCTTATATATTAAAACACACATTAAGTTTACGAGGAGTTATGTTTCGTAATTTAAGGCGTGCATGGGAATACCGCGTTTAAGCGCTGTGTCCCAGCTGCTATAACCATGTAAAGGCAATCAACATCCCTCATACGAGATGGGCGCATTATGTGAAGCGTGCAGATATGTGTGTTGCTGGTTGACAGGCAAAATGTCAGGAAAAACTAAAGCGCGGTTCCGTGCGTCTGGATAATTGCGCCTATGCAGCTATTTCTTCATTCGCTTAAAGGACCACTCTAGGCACCCAGACCACTTCAGCTTAATGAAGTGGTCTGGGTGCCAGGTCCTTCTAGGGTTAACCCATTTTTTCATAATTATAGCAGTTTCAGAGAAACTGCTATAATTATGAATGGATTAAGCCTTCCCCCTAATCCTCTAGTGGCTGTCTCATTGACAGCCACTAGAGGCGCTTGCGTGCTTCTCACTGTGATTTTCACAGTGAGAGCACGCAAGCGTCCATAGGAAAGCATTGTAAATGCTTTTCCTATGAGACGCCCGACTGAATCGCGGCGGCGCGCTCTTGCAGCGGCGTCGCATTCAGCGGTGAGTATTAGCGGAGGAGAGGGAGGAGGAGAGCTCTCATGGCGGCTGAAAAAGGTAAGTTTTACCCGCTGCCTTCCAGAGCGAGGCGGGGAGGGGTCCCTGAGGGTGGGGGCACCCTCAGGGGGCACCCTATGAATGCCAGGAAAGCGAGTGTTTTCCTGGCACTATAGTGTCCTTTAAGTTGTGGCTATGCGTCAATAATATCTGGCAACAATACATAAAGCTTTAGTTGTGTATTTTAGCAAGCATGTAATGGCCTGTATAGGGTGCCGTGCGCGGGGGAATGTATTTAACTATTCGAGTTAGCCCGCGGATGGCGTATCCCATAGAAGCCACAATAAGTGTCATATGAGTAACGGCAATGCAGGTGATAAAACCTAACTATTTTGCGCCCATGTAGCTCAGGTATTTGATCGAAGCAGGTCTTCGCTATGGGCAAGCTTTATACAGGTTATAGTGTAATAAACTTTAGGCAACATCAGTGAACAAACGCCCCAGGGGGCAATGCTAAGCAAGAAACCATATAAACAAGGTGTATCTTAAGCTGGGAAACCATATTAGGGGAGTGTCTCCACTGGAGGTGGCGTTGTGGTGCCCGGTGGTAAAGAATGTCCAGCGTGAGGTCTGTGGCCTCTTGTGAGGTATCTGTGCGGGCTTTCCTCTGTTGTGTCCTCTCGCTGGCTTATGCCTAGAGTGCATATAATTGCCAGGCTGGTCGCTCAGTGCAGGGTCCCCCCAGCTCCCCTGGTGTGACTAATCCCCTCTGTTCCCCTCCAGGCCTGCTCTGGCCGGTCATTCGAGGGTTCCACAATGCTGTGGGCACTCAGGGACGTCAGCAGCCCGGCAGACTCCCCCCCGAAAAGTTCCCGGACTCCCTGGACCCCCCGTCCCCTGCACCTCCGCAACTCCTGCAGTTCCCCGTTGAGCTCCAGCTCCGTTAGGCCTCACCTCTCTCTGGCCTCTTGCATGTTGCCGGCGCTTGTCTCCCCGGCCACCGGTCCGCCGGGGGTCCAACTTACCCCGACGCCATAGGGCTCACAGAGTCGGGGGCATGCCTCCCCGGACCACCACCAAATCCAGGGGTTAGGGCCGGCTCTGCGTCGACCGATCTGCCGCCCGGTGGAGTCCGTCTGTGGGATCCGCCACTCCTAAGGGTCCAGGCGTCCCCGCGTGGCTCCCAGTCGCGAGCGTGTTCCACAGCCATCTTGTCTCCACGCGAGAAACGGCTCCACGGCCATCTTGTCTCCACGCGAGAAAGGGCTCCGCCATGTGTGGGTTTTCTGCCTCCAGTCTCCAGAGAATTGACTCATGGGCCGGGATCACCCCCGCCGGGCTGAGGGGGGGAGCGGGGCCGGGTCTGGTCCCCGCCTCTCTCTCGTCTGGGCTTGCGGCTTCTGCGTGTAGGCCTCATGGGTTCATCGTGCTCCGGCAGGGCGGGTTGCTCGGTGTCGGTTTGGCAGATTGTGCTCCTGTGCCTCTCCCCGCTTGGTGCTTATGTCTGCCCCGGCTTCAGGTGAGCTTTTAGTGCTATATTTTAGTTTATTTAAGCGGTTCGGAGCCGGAGCTGGCAGGGCTGGCTGCCCTCCTCCTCCCTATCATTTTGTGATGCCCACCTAACCCGCCTTCCAACATAGTTAAAAAGCTGAAAAGAGACTTGGGTCCATCAAGTTCAGCCTTCCTCGCATATGCTTTTGCTGTTGATCCGAAAGAAGGCAAAAAAACAGTCTGAAGCACTTCCATTTTTGCAACAAACTAGGAAAAATGTCCTTCTTGACCCCAAAATAGCAGTCAGATGTCTCCTTGGATTAAGCCGCTATTACCCCACTAATTAGAAATTATATCCCTGTATGTTATGTTTTTGCAAGTATTTATCCAACTGCAGTTTAAACATCTGTATGATAAAACCACCTCTTCAGGCAGGGAATTCCATATTCTTTATTGCTCTTACTGTAAAACAACCTTTTTCTTTGCTTTAGATTAAATCTCCTTTCTTCCAGCCTAAATGCGTGACCTGTCCTATGTATAGCCCAGTTTATAAATAGATTTCCAAATAATGGTTTTGTACTGGCCCCGAATATATTTGTATAATGTTATCATATACCCTCTAAGGTGCAGTTTTTCCAAACTGAGATTTACATTTTTTTTTTTTTTACCTTTCTTCGTATCAATTTTGTAGCTTGTCTCTGCACTTTTTCTAGTGCCATGATATCCTCCTTTAGAACAGGTGCCCAAAACTGCACAGCATATTCAAGGTGTGGTCTTACCAGCGATTTTATAAAGAGGCAAAATTATATTTTCATCCCAAGAATTTATGCCCCTATTTATACATGACAAAACCTTACTGACCGTAGCAACTGCAGATTGACATTGCATATTGCTGCCTAATTTGTCTATAACTATTCCCAAATCCTTCTTGTGTGTGGTTATCCCTAATTCACTACCATTTAGTGTGTAAGTTGCTTGTGCATTCTTGACCCTGAAGTGCATAACTTTGCATTTCTCTATGTTAAATTTCATCTGCCATTTTAGTGCCCAGTCCCCCCAATCTAGCTAAATCCCTCTGCAGCAAAGCAATATCCTGCTCACATTTTATTACTTTACAAAGTTTTGTGCCAGCTGCAAACACTGAAACATGGCTTTCAATGCCTATTTTAAGATCATTTATAAACATGTTTAATAGAAGCGGTCCCAAAACAGAACCCTGAGGGACACCACTTACCACGTTTGTCCAGCCTGTCCAACATGTGACTTCCACCGTGCACAATCAGCTGCCAAACACCATTTTATTGTTATGAAGGTCTGTGGTACACATCTTTATTAGGTGCAGATCACATTTTAAAGGACAATTTAAAAACAAAAACAAAAACGAAAAAAACACCCTTCAGTTTAATGCAGGGACTGGGTGCAGGGCTCGTTTACTTATGACCCTGCAATGTAAAGGATTACTGTTTAGTAAATATGGCAATACTTATATTTCAGGGTTAAATAAGCCTTTAGTGGTGGTTTACCTGCTGTGAAAGCTGTCAATCTTGGTTTTAACAGCTTATCTCCATTAGAAGCTCAGAGCTGCTGCACATGTGCATTTAGTCCCCATGGTTGACTATATATTTCCTGCCTGTTCTATGTTGCATTTTGTATTTATTGTGTATTAATATTGTTTTTGTATTTTATTGTACACGAATTGTAACAATGCAAATTTGATTTGTGGACCCAGGCCATACTTGAAAACGAGAGAAATCTCAATGTATCTTTCCTGGTAAAATATTTTATAAATAATAAATAACTGCTCATGTAGGGGAAGTCCTAGTTTGAGTGCTGTGCCTGGCTCCCCCCCCGGATGATGTCAATGGGGGAGGAGTGGAGGCGGAGCCTGAGCCAGCACCAAGGGACATCATTGCTGGAATCAGGTAAGTGACAGGGTTTTTAACCCTTCTGCACCACAGGGGAGAGGGGAGCCATGAAGGAAGGGGGCACTATAAGGATCTATAGTGCCAGGAAAACAACTTTGTTTTCCTGGCTCTATAGTTCCCCTTCAAGGCCAGGATATTACTCAAATAGAGTAACAGATTGCTTGTGTTATTAATTAAACAGGAGATAAAAAGTTAATCAGTATAGTAACCAATAGGCTCTCTGCATTTGATATCCCTAATCAAGGAGGGCATCAGGGAAAGGAGGGATGAGACGATTCACCAAATATGGCGATCTGGGCCAGAACACACCAAGCACTTTGGTGCAATAACATTAAACCCATCTTAGACAGTGAGGTATATCATTGGTCAGGAGAACATTATTTAATAAAAAAAATTATTAGAAAATTGAAAGATGAAATGCCCATACATAGCATCCCCAACCCTAGTCAGGTCCCTGATTGTACCTTCACCCCTCCTCTATGCACAAAGGGTACTAAGTTGGTCAGGTCCCAGACGTCTGTTTCAGGTTGACTTGCTGATTCTATAGCAGGTGCTGAAAGTTCTAAAGAACTAAGAAAGGCAGGTGCCTCTGTATTCGAAAATATTTTGTGAACAGTCCCATTATGAGTCACCACCAGTGACCTTGCTGCCATTTTCCGATACTCCACCACAGCTATCTGCAGTTGGTGTGTTACAAAGCTGAGAGATTGTTGCCACTGTAGAGAGGACCTTGTTAGGTATCGATAAAAAAAGATTGGGGGGATTCCTCGAAGGAGTAAGGTGTTTTGCCTTGCAGTGCTGACATGATATGTCTCTTGTCATGTGAAAATGAACAGTGGATAATAGCATTCCGCACAGCAGAAGGTGGTGCCCTGGGTGACTTAGCTAAATGGTATATCCTATCGATAGCCACCATCTTAGCCAACTTGAAGGTAGTATTGCTGCACCAAAGCACCTAATGCAATGTGAAAGCTCCTTCACACTGATGGTGTCTGAAATGCCTCTGGTTTTGAGATGATTTCGCCTAGATCTGCTGTCCATAACCATCATTGCAATAACATATTGTGGTTAGCCTGAACATTCTGAAAGTCCATCATACAAGACATACTGTGTTGCAGGTCAATAATATCCTCCTTTGAGGCCCATAACCCTATCTGTGACTGCTTGCACATAAACTTTAAATACTGCAACATCTGCCGCCAGCAGGTTCTGTATATCCAGCAGTAAGTTCTGGATGTCATGTTTGGAGGCTGCTCATGCAAGGCACCCACGGCGAGGGCTGTGGGGGTGTATTACAGTGCGAGTGGACTCCAATGTCTCATCTTGGTGGACGTGCTGACTTAGGATCACTGCCCCATAACTGAGACTCCTTCAGCTGTTTTAGATATGGATGCAGTGTCCAATTCATTCTATCCTATCTGACAAGGAACCGCCCCAGATCTGCATTTTTTTTTTTTTTTTTTTTACTTACGCCTGTGTGATAATGGCATGAACTCCCGGAGGCGAGTACAGGCTTAGTCTCGGTTGGTTGGGCTTGTGATATTTAGAGAGTTTACCAATTTCTGCCAAAGCTGTGGAATATGGCGTCCACTCCGTCTCGATGACAAATACCACCCCCACTGAATATCCTTTTAATTCAAAAACTTGTCCAACCGGCATTTCAAGGCATAAGAGGAGGAAAAAACAGGAGTTGTAATCTTCCTGCTCTTCTTGCTCTGCTCCTTCACTCTTGCTGCTGTGATGCTAGGATATGATGTCACCCAGCCCCGGCATCACTAAACGTTGTGCAGAGCTTGAAGATTACAGTATCATAGCAGCTTGACTAGAACCCAGGGAAAGGATCCACTCCATCTCTCCCAAAGGTAGGGAGGCTGGGTAATGTAAATTAAATTAACACAAATAATTTGTGTGTGTGAGAAAAGGTTTGTGTATACTCAGTGAGTATATGTGTGCTTGTGAGTGTCTCTCTGTCAGTGTGTGTCAAATCAGTGAGTATGTGTGGGTAACCTTGACAACATTTATTGGCTTAGAGTGCTGAGCTAACCTGCTCTCAGTGTTCTCAGACAAATAATGTGAGCCAGGTTGGACATTAAAACTGGAAGCGTTAATTTATGAATGTCGAGAAAAGCACAGATTTGTCAAACCCAATTAAAATGGTTTAATATTAAACCAGAAGCTAGCTAGCATATGTTGGGGCTTGCCACATCCACAGAGATGGGGAGGCCCCTGAGGGGGGAATCACACTATGATCCGTCTACTGGGACAAAGAGGTTAAAAGAACACTCTAGGCACTACCACCTGTCATCTCTTTGAATTGGTAATCGTGCCTGAAGTCCCCTGGCGCTGTCCCACCATTTACTGTTAAATCATTTTTGAGCGGTTTAACACTGAGTAAGGGTCTTCAGCTGCCCACTGTATGGCTAAAGCAGAGAGAGTTGTTAGTATGGATGTTAGGACATTCTCACGTATACTAAAAGGGGTTTCAACTGCACTGTAATAGTTATGTTGTCTCTCCAATGTCAAAAAGTCAAATAATTTGCTAATGGTTTCACTTCTTACCTGGGGTCTATCGAACGCCCTTCCTGTCTTTCTTCCACTGGAAGCTCTTGATAGCAGTGTAACTGAGAATGTCGCCTTAAGCAAAGCCATGCCATCCTGGTTTACCAAATAAAACTAGATATTTATTAAATAATTCAAAGCGAATTTTAAATTATAGTCACCTAAATTACTTTAGCTAAATAAAGCAGTTTTAGTGTATAGATTATTCCCCTGCAATTTCACTGCTCAATTCACTGTCATTTAGGAGTTAAGTCACTTTGTTTCTGTTTATGCAGCCCTAGCCACACCTCCCCTGGCTATGATTGATTTAACTCATATATGGCAGAGGATTGAGCAGTGAGGCTGCAGGGGCATGTTCTATATACCAAAACTGCTTCATTAAGCTAAAGTTGTTCAGGTGACTATAGTGTCCCTTTAAGCTTTGCCAGCATTATGGCTGTAAGAACATCAAGGGAGACGTGGTCTTTTTAACTTATTTCCTCTGTATCTTCACTCTCCTCTTCCTTTGAGGTTCATGCCACCTGCCTTTTCCACCCATTCATATTACACGTTGCATTTATCTACTGCCCTCCTGGAAACTCTGAGCTTGTCCAGAACACTTCTCAGCATGGATTCCACACATCCTTTCCTTTCACATTCCCTTTGTTATCCTTGGAGACTTTAACATTGCTATAGATGTGCTTACTACCTCTGAAATGTCTACATTTCTATGACCGCCCTGAGAGTCAAGCAGCAGTCAGATTCCTTTACCAATCAGGCTGGCAATACCCTAGTCTAAACTTTATCTTTTCCAATCTTTTTCTATCACTAACTTCATTAACACACCCCTCCCCCTCTGTGAACACCACTCCTAAGCTGCTGTTTTATCCTGCCACGTGCCAAATCATGTGCGACTCTGCAGAAACTTAAAATCCCTTCTATCGATATCCAATCTATACTCTCATCGATCTTGACTACCACATGCCATTCTATGGCAACTTGCCTTTATACCACTACTTGCCCTAGTACCCTAAATGTCCACTCACTGCTCACCTTGGCCATCAAACTAAACTGGGGTATGAAATCCACCCAATACCTCTAAAGTTGCTTAGTGACATAACTCTTTGCTGGTTCTCTTCCTACTTCTGTGACCAATCATTCAGTGTCTCCTTTCTAGTTACTCATTCCCTTGTGTACATCTTTGATTGGAGTTCCTCAAGGCTCTGTACTGTAACCTCTTTTCTCAATTAGGCTGCCTTTCTTAGTGAGCTAATATAATCTTTTGACTTTCAATATCACTTGTATGCTGTTGATATCTAGATCTACCTCTCATTGTAGATGTTGCCCAAGTCATCCCCAACGTAGCTGAAAGTTGCTTACACCTCCTCTACATCCTTCTCCCTTGCTTCTATACTCACCGCTTCTTGCCACCAAACCTATTTTCTAGCCCCTACTGCTTAGTGACACAACTCTTTCCTGGTTGACTTCTTACGTCTGTGACCAATCATTTATTATGTCCTTTTCTGGTTCCTCCTCCACTTCTGTACCTCCTCGATTGGAGTTCATCAAGGCTCTGTACTGGGACCTCTTTTCTCAATAAGATTGCATTTCTCAGTGATCTAATATAATCCTATGACTTTCAGTAACTTGTATGCTGTTGATACCTAGATCTACCACTCCTCGCATGATATTTCTCCCAGTCTGCTGGATTGTGTCACTGACTGCCTATCCTGTGTCTCTGACTAGATGGCTTCATGATTCAGAAAACACAACCTCTCCAAGATCAAACTCTTTGTCTTTCCTCGTTCGAAAGCTACATCTGTCCATTTCCCTTCAAGTTAATGGAGCAATCATAACCTCTACATCACAAGCATGTTGTCTTGGTTAGCTCTTTGACTCTGACCTTTCCTTCACCCCTTACATCAAATCAATTACCAAAACCTGTCTCTTTCACCTTAAAAACATTTCTCACATTCACCCCTTTCTCCCTCAGAATGCCACTAAAATGCTCTTCCATGCTCTTGTTGTTTCCAGTCTTGATTATTTTAACTCTCTACTTATTTTCATGATTAGTGCACAGATGGCCCGTCTACAATATAAGATGAACGATCCTGCTAGATTCATCTACCTTACGTTCCACAAATCTCAAACCTTACTCTGGTTTCATTTAGGATTCTGTTCAAAGCGCTCATTCTTACCTACAAGGCTCTACATAACTGTGCAGCTGCTTGCATATCCTTCTTTGTTAGCAAATATGCCCCAGTCCTGCCTCTTCCTTCGATCAAAGACCTGTTACTCGTACACCCCAAACTCTTGCCAAGGATGTTCCTTCCTTATGTAAAATGTTGAAACCAAAATTAGAGATGTTATCACTTTAAATTTTTAATTTGTTTTCAAGCAGATATTTATACCAATCCTTCCACTTCACATCAATATTTTATATATTCTTAAAAGGACACAAAAATCACAAATAGTGCAGAAAGATTCTTAAACAGATATGTTCAACAACCCCTTCTCAAACCCCTATGGATGGCACTCACATATACAAGAGACACTTCTGCATGGCTGAGTCAAACAGCACAGTTATAGGAGGGGGTTACCCCCTCGGAGAATATTTCACAAAAACACTGGATATAGCAGCAATTCACATGAATGAGAAAAATGCCAAGGAGGCTCCAATAATGTAAAAACATTCACAGATTTATTATTGCACACTGTTTTAGGAACTCTTGAAAAATGTGAGCTCTCAAATAAGGAAACTCACAAAAAATGTTTTTTTTTTACAAAAGTCCTGTTTTTCTCCCAGCCTGTTTATCCTGTGTACTGAAGTGCTACGGTCATGTGAATCATATGGACCTGCCTCCTTTAGCTCAAAAAATAGAGATTATATAATTTTAGGGACCAGAGCTTTGATCGCAATGGTGGTTCTAAGAACCACTTCTGTGGATCATAAAGATAGATCTAGGCCAGGAGAAGCCAGTGCTCAGCACTTGATATGTTACGGACTACGTCTTCCAAAATGCTCTTACAGTCATAATGCTGGTAAAGCATCGGGGCATATGTAGTTCATAACATCTGCATTAACAAAAGTTCCCTATCCCTGTTACATAGATGTCACTCATGTAGGTCACAAAAAACAGACAAACTGAAATCTCCAATTGTACGTCTAATGGGTATATGTTTGCCGCAACCTTTCAGAAACCGTCATCATCTTTAACTACATGCAATGAATCGTCTATTAATTTGGTATTAGACACTATTGAAACACACTGACATATGGATTGGCTAAAAACAAACATCAAGCAAGCAGTTGTCTTTACCCAGTCTAAAACAACAACCAAGATGTGTGATTATAGAGATTTACCAAGACTCCTGACCTGATGTTAAAAGAAATGATGCAATCTGGGAAATAAAATCTCTCCAAAAAACCCACTCCCTTCCCTTGGGAGTTTAAAGAAGCAGAGCTGTAAATATGGTGCAGTTTATGCAACACAAATAGGAACCACATTTAGTAATGCAAAGAAACCTGGGCAGTATCCTAAACAACCCTAAATCACTCAATCCGCCAACATTCCAAATGCCACAACTTAATGCAGGGGCCAGCGTCCTTTAAAAGCCCTGCAGACATACACACTGCTGTAGTTTCCTTTTAAGGACCTTGGAGAAAAAAATGCATGAGACATTTAGGAAGCAAAGCATACACTTAGATATTAAATATACCTTGGCTGGTATGGCTGCATTTAAAATCCCACTTGGAATCTACAGAAAAAGATGCTATATTGTTAAGATCTGGACATACTCACACTAGATATGTTCACTCTATTTATTTACAAAACACAGAATTAAAGTAAAAATTAAATAAAAAGAGAATTTCTAAACTTAGAAGAAACATCAAAGTCGCAGGAAATCACTACCTCTTGCTTAAATTTTAAGTCTTTTTTTTTTTAATTCACTGCAACTGTGTTTGGACATCAGCACATGGCTCCATACATACTAACCGTTATAATCATCTAATCTGTGCCCATTCTCTAACTTCTCCATTATCAGCTGCTTGGAGGGTGGGGGATAAAAAAGTGAGTTTTCAATGAATTTTTGAATGAGTGGAGACTGGGTGAAATTCTTACGGGGAAGGGAGTTCCACAGAAGAGGTGTAGCCCAGGAAAATCTTGGAGGCGAGCTTTAGAGGTGAGAGTACGGAGAGAAGATATACGTAGGTCTTTGGCAGAGCATAGGGGCCTTGACGGGACATACTTGTGTATTAGGGAGGAAAGGTAGGTTGGAGCAGCATTATGTAGGGACTTGTAAGCAAGCACCAGAATTTTAAATTGAGCCCTATATCTAACTGGAAGCCAATGCAGGGACTGACAGAGCGGGGAAGCGTGGGAGGTGCGAGCGGACAGGAAAATGAGCCTCGCCGCCGCATTCATTATAGATTGCAATGGTGCAATCTGAGAACACGTAAGACCACTGAGAAGAGTATTGCAGTAGTCCAGGCGAGAGAGAACAAGAGCATGGACAAGCACCTTAGCCGCATCCGGGGTTAAATAGGGGTGGGTGCGCGCTATGTTTTTGAGATGGAAGCGACAGGATTTGGCGATTGATTGGACATGAGGGATGAAGGAGAGGTTGGAGTCAAAAAGAAAACACAGGCAGCGAGCCTGCAAGGTAGAGGTGATGGTAGCGCCGTTGACTTGGAGGGAGACAGAAACAGGAGTAGTAACACTTGAGGGAGGAAAGACCAGAAGTTCTGTTTTGGACAGGTTGAGTTTATATATATATATATATATATATACATACACACACACCGGAGTCAAGTCCTGGGGAATAAAATATATATATATATATATGCATGTGCGCACACACACACTGACAGGTGCACACACACATAGACTCACAAATTATTATTTTTTTTTTAAATTAAAAAATGTCCACCCAGCCTCCTTACCTGGAGAGCTGGCGTGGCCCTCTCCCTGGGGTCCAGTGGGGCGGCGAGGGAGCTGTGTTCTCTCTGCTCCCTCTCGCCGCGTGGGCTGCATACTGATGCAGGTAGTCCGAATATGACATCAGTTATATGATTTAGGGAATTTCTCCTTCCAAATGTATTTTATTTTCTTATGTCACTCCCTGTGATGCCATGTATGTATAATTAATTATGCAAATTAGCATTAATCTGCAATATATTAAATTAAAAGAAAAATCTCTTTTGATGGAGATCAGCGGTAGCCTCAAGAATCATTTTTTTTTTTTTTATTCTTTATTTTTGGAGTGCTTGGAAGTATAACAATTTATCTCGTCATGCCCCAACAGCATTGACAAGTATATGGAAAAACATTTAACAATAGTTGGTCAGCATGTGAAAAAACAGCACAATTTTTAAAAGCAACATGTTCAGATTAAGTGTTCCTGTTTTAAAGCGATCAGTGCGTAATATGCTTGTCTGGTGGGAACACTTCTAGACATATAGAATATATCTATCCTGGTATTATAAGAACAAGATGATCTGTAGATTAGACTAAGATGTCTAGCTACAGGAGTAGACAGCGGTGAATCTTAATAGTAGCTGTTACAGTGGGATAAACTCGATATGTACATTATTTATTATCTATTGATAATCTGTGCGGTCAGGTAGACAGCAATATATCAAATGGTACAAAGAAGCATGGAGAGTGTGCAAAGAAGAAAGTAATACATGGTAAAGGCATATTTCTCAAGGCTTTGTGTTTAGCATGCAAAACTCAGAAATTTGTTGTTCTGGGTGTTAGGCAGAGAATGTGTCCATGTATCATGTCAAAGTTAGAGTAGAGGTATGAATGGGACCAAAAAAGAAAGCATAGTTGTAACGAGAGTCCTCCCGGTTAAACAGGGTCTGTATTGTCGTCCGTGCATTGCTGGGACATGCCAAAAGACCGTCCGCAGCTTCTCAACCGTTCATCCAATGCCTAGTCTGTGGGGAGGTCGTTGTTTGCTCTGCAATGGGTAGGTGTCTTGCGGGTCTGTACCTTTCTTGAGGGTGTGAGGCTGTACTGCGCCTGAGTGCCTCGTGGTGCTCATGCACATAGGTCTGCCATCTTGTGCGGTTGTGGGTGTTAAGAGTCCCGTTAGCTTGGCCCTTGTCTGTGCTATTCGCTGCCATGTGCTTTCCCCCGGGTTTTGCAAGTCTCCATGGGTAGACAGGCGTATGTATTTTCAACTTTCGTAGCTTTTTGCGGGGGCGCCGCAGGTTTATCTGGGTGCTTGGTGGTTTTGGGCGCTTGGCAGGGCTGTGCAGGTAGGTCTGTGAGTTCTCAGGTTCGGCTGTACGTTGGACGGGTTGCGGTGTGACCATCTGCCGTGCTGCCAATTGTGCCCAAAATTTGTCAAATATCAGATTCAACCGTGCTTGAGAGGCTGCTAGGTAGGCCTCGGTTGTGAAGTTGCTTGTGCGCTCTGCCATCTTGGATTCTGCTCTGCAGTGTAGCCCAAGAGGTATCGAGTATAGTCGTGGAGGGCCTCCTGGGACCGGGATAACCCCCCCCGGTCAAAAAAGTAGGGAGGGCGGATGCAGGTGTCCGCTTTTATTAATGGGATTCAGCATCAGCGCTTGAGAGCGGCCGTCTCTCCGACGCCTGAGAAGCTTGTAGGCCGCAGTGGGTTAAATGCTGGTAATCCGGGTCTGCAGGGTTCAGAGTTTGGTGTCGTTTGGATCACCGAGATCCCCTCTGTTCAGCCTGTGAATTTTGCGGTAAAATCCGCTGCTTAGCTGCCGCTATTCGTGATTTTCGTTGATTTGGCCCAGGAGCTCATTCAACGTGTGTCTGCTCAGTTAGCCTGTCAGGCCCTGCACCCCCTCAAGAATCATTTTCATAGAAAAGAATTAGATACAGATACACATTCTCTACAAACATAGGACGATAGTTACATGTCCCATTTAGAGAGATACTTTATAACATTCTTGTAAAGTGAATTAGAAAATGTATAGAATAACATGGTGCATACACGAGGGGCCATTAGAATAAACAATCCCATTCCCAATCTTTTAATTATAGCATTTAGGTTCTCCAAGACAAAAAACAATATTATATAAATGAAAATGACAATTATGAAAATAAATGCTTATGACTAGAGGTAATTCTGCATTTTTTTTTATAGTAGGCTGCACATATGGGGATTAAGCCCGTTACTGTTGGATGTGTAACTCCAGCTAGGGCAGCATCAGTGGGGTGTCATTAATCAGCCCAGAACAAGACCTCCTGGTGTCTAATATGAATTCTATGCAAGTTTGGGGTGCATGGTGGAAGCTTGGCCTTGAAACTGATAAACGATTTAAATGTTTTATGTTTTAATTTTCTGGGGGTGGGATACTCTGACTTAAGCCACTGTGTTTTGGTTAGAATAACCCATAACATCTCTAGTTCACTAAGCCAGGACTACTTGATAATTTATAGCTTAACTACAAATGTTAAACTAATATAGCAGTATTGGAAAACACGTCTCCAAAACCAGCTACTATTATGATATTTAGTTCTAAATGTTGTAATTCCCTTGTCACATCTGCACAATTCTGGGTTCAGTAAATAACCATGTAAACACACAATAAAAAAAACAAAAAAAAACCATACAAAACGTACATATTCATTAGCACTATACCACCACCATTTGGAGAAAGTGGGCATTTTAAATCCACGACAAAAAGAATCAGATACATTTCAAGATTTTAATGCCCCAAGTCTGGGGAAATGTAAGATGCACAGACACAGGAAAAGGTACAAATAACATGAACAGACAGGGATCAGCACAATTGGGTTGTAGTCAGAGTCCCAAGAAGGTTGAAAGGCTTTACCCAAATAACAAAAAAGGAAAGAACTCTCCTTCCCATATTCAGATTTCCCCTTACAGGTTAAACCTACATAAGACATCTGACTACCAAACCTCCCTCCAAGCTGTGGTTCGAAATGTTAAAAGGGATTTTTATTCTTACATGACATATTATTGGGAGAAATACATTTTGTAGGGCTCTTCCCGTTTGACAAAACAAGAGCACTTATTGGTGGGATATTCCTCATTGAAGTATCTAAAGCTACATTGGCACTTTCTTGATTTCAGACCATTTTTTGGCATTTACCTGTGTGGGAGTACTCTATCTGTATACCTGGGAACAATTGCAAAAAAACTTACATGTTGGAACTGAGTAACAGAAGCAATTAGAGGGAAAATAGTATATGTTTAATGGCAGTGGTTAACAAAAATGGAAAACTGCCAGGCAAAAATAAGATTTGCATTGTGTATTCTGGATGAATCATTTAAGAGACTCTTTGTAAAAATGATATTATAAAGGTATATCAGTCATACGTATTATTATATTTTTTAAATGGGAACGATGATCTTTATTTTTGCCATCTTACACACTCAAGCCTGGGCTGATACTATTGATCCACGGGTTGTACTCAGTCTGCATAAAATAACTTTAAAACAATGTGGATCATGTATGAAGAGCAATTGCACTTGCAAATTGTAGTGCAACTATCACCACGGAAACCCATTACAATAAGTGCAGCTATCGCCATGGTAACCCATTACAATATTTCTGCTGATAGCTTCACATACGAATGTTGCTTCAAAAATGGCTCACCACCACGTCTACCAAAAAGTGCTGCAGACCTAAGCTGTTTTGGCTACCACCATGTTCAGATGAAGCATCTCTAAGTAAGTTAAAGAAACCGAATTATTGTATTCTGCAGAAAGAGCCTTGCAAAATATATTATATACACATATTTATATCTTCATAATAAATGTAACTTCCCCTTTAAAAGAATTTGCAGAAAAGAATTGTATCCAGCCTCTTTTCTTTAAAGTGCGCTCTGAACCTCTGATCTCCCTTCCCTGCCTAAAAATATTTAAAATACAATGATTCAAAATAAAACATAAAAAAAAGCTTATATAGTTAAAATAATAAAAAATATATATATATTTCACTAATGGATCAAATAGTGCACTACAGTGTGAAATACAAATTCCCAATTGCCATCCTTCAGCAGGGATATAAATTTCTTATCCTCTCCTCTCACAGGCTACCCATTTGCTCATTTGATAAGAAAATGTAGTACTCTATCTTCATACAGTGACGCACTCTTTTCATTTGTACCCCTCATGTAGTAACTAAAAGGACACGTGCATATTTCCACATTTAAAACACCAGAATATAATGTTAATCCCAGTGGAAATATGGTGTGTACTGTTTGGGAGGGAGAAAGTACTTTCAGTTGCAATGGAAGTGAAAAAAAAGAACCTGGAAAAAAAGTATTCGGATTCCACTTTGAAAACGCACATGAAATACAAACATTTGTAAATACCACGTATGTAATATGCTGCCTACTTTACAACCCATGACCTTTAACCTTTGTTGTCACCAGGGCCTGCCATCCAATCCATCCTTGTAGAACTAGTGACTGGCCCATATGGCAGATATGCTGTTAGGCTTTAACTAAACAGAACAGTAGCATAAAAAAAACCCTCAGAAGAAACATTTTTTTCAGATGTCGTGGGAAGCTCCGTCTCTGAAGACCAATCATTGCAAGTAATGAAGAAAATTATCTTCTTGAAGAAAGATAGTAGGAGAAGTAAAATCATAACCAATCCTGACATATCCTCATGAATCAAGTCCATCGTTACCAAGTGACAACTTGCTCGCTTACCACAGGATACATTATTGCAGATACACAAACAGTCCACGTTCGCACTGCCGTATTATTCCTGGACCACGTTAGCAAAGTTGGATTTACTAAGGGACTATCGCTGTTCCCTTATACCTTTCTCATTCAGCATATTCTTATGTACACCTGAACAAATACCCTTACGGCGCAGGTCAGAAAACATCTAGAAAATGAATGGTGTCCATGATACACAAGAATCTTGGCTTCTATGGGGAGATTAGGCATGTTCTCAGCTTGTGCATGTTGCTGGGACAGAGACGAGGAGTTGGAAGCCAAATAGAAGTGGTAGAATGCAAGTCCTGTAACCACTTCCCCCTTTCGCCAACCCCACATACTGAAACATCCTGTTACTATGGTTGGGCAGGGGTAACTGAGTTTCCAATATTTTCTGGAGGCAGAGTTCCAGTATCTGTAACAAAAAAAGAAAAGAGGAAAAGCAGAACGTGTAAATTGATGCTCAATAATAAACGATAGATTTTGCAAGATTTCCCTTTATTAGAAATGAGCACGTGCAATATAAACTATTACTAAACTAAAATTATGTTAGTAAAGTAATCTAGGAAGTTGGTAAAGAAAATGGGACAATAGAGATCTGGTAAAAAGGCTGGGGATTATAATATAGAAAGGAAATTACAGGATCGTGTATGCACAAAAAAGTATGAAACAAAACAAAAACATGAATGCGGTGGAAGGAAAACAAGAAACATACTTTAAAAAAAAAAAAAAAAAAAGGAATTCATAAGTAAAAATAATAAATATTGTGACAGATTTTCTTAAATCTCATAAAATGACATAGCATAAAAATAAAAGACAGTGTAACCAGTATAACAGACGAAGTATCATGGGGACATCAAATTGCCACTCACATTGTGCAGAGCCCAAGTTCAGCTCTATTGGATCTGCTAGGAAAAATATAGCATCTTCTCAAACTAACTATTTATAAAAGGCAAGCAGCATATGCTATGTTATTCTAACAGCTGTAATAGTGGTGTTGAAAATGAGTAGCAATCTTCCTTAGTGATAGTCAGTGTAAAATAATAGCTGCAGTTCTTGTATGTACAAATCACAACAAAGGTCATAAAGTGTACTCCTAAAGGCACAAATATTATTATAATTTTTGGGGGGTATTTTTGCAGCGCTTTACAATATTAGAAAAGGGGTAAATTTAACAATAAATGAGACAATTACCAAATGTTACAGGAACAATAGGTTGATTAAGACCATACTCAAACAAGCTTAAAAAACAGCCAGTTGAACTCCCAAGTTCTTTGTAGTCTTCTAACTTGGTTGTCACTAGAGCACAACAGTATGTACCGCTCTATGATATTTCACCTGTGTTTTCTATATACATTTGCGATTTACAGCTTTTCCTCTTCCACTGTTGCATTAACAAACAAAGATTAATCTTTTCAACCAATTAAGCCATCATGGAGTTTAGAAAATCATATATTTATTAATTATAAAGAGAGGGAAATGGAACCATCCCAAATTTGGATATTCTCTTCACGGATTCAACAAAAGCAAGCTCAGGTTATGTACACTATGAGTTGATTTCTCATTATCTGACACCTTTTTTAATGTTCTATTTTCAATAGACCATTGTGAGATTTAATATTTCACCAGTTTTCCAAAATAAGTACCACACCAGCACAGTGTAGTAGTGGGGTGCACACCTGCCGAGTCTCAGGTACACATTGTGGTGGTTCCATCAATGTTAATTCTGTCAAGGCGAGGATTATCAGAATGCCAAAGTAGTTCAGGGAAAGGCTTGCATTTACCACCAAATAAGAGCATGTCTGCAAACAAGCCATCGTTGGGTCTGTATTCCAGGAATACTATACATAGATTGAATCCTTTACTCTATACTCAGTATATTTGTTTTTCCATCATATATGTGCAATGTTTTTTAATAACTGCCAAGTGATTTCCTACTTAAAGTTACTAATCAATGCAAATGTAGCACTTGCAATAATTTCCTTGATTTTTTTGGATACAAAAAATGAGAACTGTCTGTGAGAGCAGAGGGGAGGAAGAGGAGGCAGTGCATACAAGGAAACAGCACATGTTTATATGTTGACTCCAAATCATTTCAGCCAGAAACCAACCAAACACGGTAATAATAGGAGACAGAAGGAAAGACTTTGAAGGAAGGAGAGGGGGGAGGATAGGGGCTGGAGAAAGGGATGATAGTTACAAGGGAGACAAAGTTTGTGCTTATAGCTCCCCCGTGTGACATAATAGAAAACGCCAGGCATATCCTTTGTTTAAGCATCTGGATTAAAGCAACTCTGTTATGTTAATAATCAGAATTTAAACAATTGTTTGAATATAAACATCTAACAGTCCCAGATTATAAAGATAGCTCCTAAACTGCTATAACATTTTTTTATTTTATAAATCAAGGCTACTAATTTTTTCTCACTACGACTAAGGGTGGTTTCTATATGCTAATTAATTGTACTTTAACCGTTTATTTTGAAACCTTTTTTTAGATTGAAATTACAAAAGGTGACAACCATCATTTATGGGCTGATGTACTTTGATTAGAAAGGTACTATGAAGGTTTATTCGCTAAAAAGTAAAAACACAGCAACATTGGAAAATGTCAGACCAAAACAGCAAATTTGTGAAAGTGGGAGAATCTTTCCAATTAAGCCACTTCAGATTAATTGTTAGCTTTTTTTTTTTTTTTTAATTAGTACATTTAATTGATTTAAGTGTATAAATATAGCTGATAATGCTGGTCTTTCTTTTTTATGTGTGTGTGCTACTTTATTTAAGAAATGGCATGGATAATTTTTTTTACTAGTTTCTAATTAAAATAAACAATCAGCATTATCAATGCACTGGAGTTGTCAAATTTGTTACAAAGTCCACCAATCCCAGCAACTGTGTAAGTCTGGCACAATTGTGTTGGGTAGAGTACATCATCCTACAACAATGAAACAGGAATTGATGTAAAGTAGTAAAAATTCTGAAGGAAAGCCTGCATTTACAGTGTTAAAGTGGCTGACACCAAACACTTTACCTAATTTGCTTCTGTACAGCTCCCTGTGTTGGAATCTCTTTTTTCATAAAATACATAGGGAAAAAGGGATTACTTGTCCTTATGTACAACAGGAGGAGTTTAAGGTTCTTTCTAAGTTGCCAATCAAATATATCCTCAAGGTATCAGTAAAGTAAAAAAATATTAAAGGGCAAACAGTAGACAACTTTGGCAGAACAAAATGGCTGCACCCAGATATTAAGATCCAGCACACAAAAAACAAAAACAAAAAAACAAATAGAGGCAAGAAACAACGGACGGGGTGGTGTAATCGTTAACAAAAAAAAACTAAACAAAAAAACATGACAAGATTGCTTTAAATAACTTCAAGTATAAAAAATTCTGCATCACTGGTTCAAGAACATGTAGTATTATACTGAAGTATTTTTAGTGCTTGGAAATTTATTTAAAACAAATCCTTTATTTAATTATTTACTGTAAGACAGAAGTATCCTCTGAACCACAACATTTGCAGTTACAGAAATCTCTCTAGGCCCGTAGTGCACATAGCATTTAAAAAAATAAATAAAAAAAGATTTAGGGGCGTTACAAACTATAATGTAAACTAAATGTCTTACATTTTTAAATAACCATCAAAGTGAAAAAGCACGTAGTCTTTACCATATACAGAATTTAATTTATGTCTGTTCATGCATTCCCTTGTTAAACCATTGACCCGTCCCCTTCACCTTGTGATGAGCTCACCTGGCACTGGACTGGTGGTGATGGCAGCCCCTCCCTGCATTGCGGCTACGATGGCAGGGCTGTGAGTGGCAGCTGAACTCAGGGAGGACGGCAAGTTAGGAGGCGTTGAGGACACAGCAATGGCAGGGTTATGAGGGGGTGGAGGAGGCCCACTGACCCGACATGCTGCAGGGGGGAATGTTCCATGCATAGGTTGGTGAGTGGTAAAGGGGTTAGTTTGCGGGTTTTGATGAATGGAGTCAACTAAGTCACTACCCAAATTAAATGGAACAGGCTGAGGCATGCTGGGGTGAGGATTACCAGGCACCGGTGGCTGGGCAGGAACTGATACTGCTGATGGGATCAGTGGGTTAGGAGGCATTTGTCCTGTATATGTACTTGAACCTACAGAAAAGAAAGTGAGACAAACGCATAAAAAACCCCACAAACACTTCATGCTAACCTAACAGCATATTTTATAAAAGAAAACTTAATTTCTCAAGAATTAAGTGATTGTTTAATACTAGTGTGAATTTCCAAACCCACTGATGCAATGTTAGGTAACATATTCTTCTACAGACACTACATACCAATGTAAACATGATGCATCATCTAGATCAGTACCTAGTTGTAAATATATACAAATATGCCTCTTGGGTGGAATTTGCCATGGCTGAAATTAAAATCTATTAAAACTACTAGTAAAATAAATATATATATGGTACTAGTATAAAAACTACTTTTTTGCTGCTGAAAGAAAACGCTAGTTCAACTAAATGTAATTAAAGGGACACTATAGGCACCCAGACCACTTCTTCTCATTGAAGTGTTTTGAGTGCATAGCTCCTGTCTATTTAACCCTACAATGTAAAACATATGCTAACTGCGTTTTACTCTGTGAAGCAATGTAGGACATCCTCACGCTTTGCCTGAGGACGTCTAATATCTTTAAATTCCCTATGGGAAAGAGCTAATTCAATGCTTTCCTATTGGGAAGTTTTAATGTGCAAGTGGCAAGCACCGCAAATTAGATCCCAGTAGGATGGGATGTCATAGGAGGAGGAGACCAAGCCAGTGCCAAGGTAGCCTCAGCGCTGAAATTAATGTGAGTAAAAATAGGGTTTTTAACCCTTTGCATGTTGGGACAGTGGGGGTGTGAAACCTAATACGTTAGGTAAAGTAACACTACAGCATTAGAAATACACTCCGAGCACTATAACCACTACAACACACTGTAGTTGGTGATTTGACACCCCACATGCCCATAAAGGAGGGGACTGGCACTGGACGGGCCTGGACCGCTGGTAAGTTGGCAAACCATTAGCAAAACAGTTTGACTCCTTACATTGGCAGGCACCAGGGTTCTCCTGGTACCATAATCACTACAGCTGTAGTGGTTATGTTGCTTGACATGTTCCTACAAAGTAATGTAAAGCAACATTAAATTAACAATAGAATCAATGATAACCACCATTCCAGATAACAGTGAATTCTAAGCAGTCAGGTTTGTTTACAGTGTTCCACGCCATTGCCTTTCTTCTAGACTTTGTTTGTTGCATTTTCCAGACAGATGAAGCTGAGAAGCTGATTGTATTACATGTATGCATGGCTCACAAATTAATGCATGCATCATTTATAGAAGTGGAATAAATAATTCAATGTTCATTAGCTGAAGGACAAAATCTTGGCAGAAGAATGAATTGTACAAGAGAAGAATAGTCATCAGTGACCAAAGACTTCCAAAGCAGTAATAAACATTGGCCAAGAAGTCTTCAAATTCCTTTCCTTGGCATGGGAAAATCTAACGATTAAAATATTTAATCAACAAATTATTTGAAAACACATTTGGAATTTTCAGTAACACAAGACTCACACAAATGACAAAAGGTTAGTTGTAGATAAAATGTAAACCATTCTATATGTATGAAGCTTTCTTTGACTCTTTGAATAGAAATGCCTGTCTTCTAATTATTCTACCCTTTACTCTTTTACCCATTTATGGTTTGCAATGGACTCACCATGTGCCGGGCTTGGCTGTGTTGCTCCCTGTTGTTGACTGTTTACTGGTGGCTGTGCAGAGGGTGGCGTGGGTTGACCAAGTGCTTCCGTACTGCTGGTGGCGCTTACTGGAGCTGGCGTCAGAGACTGCTGTGGCACTGGGATGGAATGAGCAGCGGGTGGTACAGGTTGACTTCCTGGAGGAGTCTGGTGCTGCTGCTGGTGTTGATTTTGAATGTGTTGGAAATGTTGTTGACGGGCTCTCAACTCTGCGTATTTCATCTGCTCCATGTGGAAGTTCTGCCGATCAGCCAAAAGCTGCTGCCGCTGGTACTCCAGCTAGAAAAAAAAAAAAAGCGACCACATTGATTTTAGCATTACAGGTACCTTACAGGTATACTTCAACACATTTTACAACACACACTCACCGCCTCCCTCTCTCTGTCCATGATGGTTTCCAACTCTTCAAAGTGTCTAAGTTTGATTTCTAACTTCTTCATCTGAGTTTCCACCAGAAGAGCTACGAGGGACTTTATCTTGCGCTCCTCCACTGCAGCAAGATGCTAGAGAGGAACATACAACCACTTAAGTAATAACAAGAACTATAGATACAGATTAATGATGTTGGTTGCTTTATTCATTTATTTACATTCCTAACAATCAAAAGTGACAGTATTTTCTGATTGACCTCAGCAACACTAGATCCAGTATTACACTACTTTTATCATACTACTTGCTATTGCAATGGGCCTATATTTCACAGAAGACACAAATTGTGAAGAAATACAACACAGCCTCACATACATATAAAGTACATTTTTATACTCAAAATATATTAGAGGTTAATGAGATATATGAGAACTATTCGGCAAAATATAATGAGAAACTTTTTCACCTTTGCTTTAACTGCTGCAGCAGCCAAGGCGGCAGCAGCAGCCGTAGACAAATTGCCCTCTCCAATATCTCTTTCCACCTTATTCTTCCCATCAATTTCTTCCTTATCAGTCTCCTCAGATGCTTCTTTATTATCCTGGACCTTTTCACCATCACCTGTGATATAATAATATAATACATAAGGAGTCATGTACAAAGTCCTGTTGTAGGCAAATGTCTAAAATGAGACTCAGACAGCATGGAAATCAGGGGTAGTACTAAAAGATGATTAGTATATTTTCTGAGTGTTAACAAAATAGAGTTTATAAATATATGCAAGAAACAAGTCTTACACGTAACTCATTAGAAGACACTGGTAAGGGATATTGCAAATACATATTATGCATATATATATATATATATATATATTGGATTGTGTCTTTTTTTTGCCTTTGTATACAAGACTGCTGATAGGTCTCTTTATACCAGTAAGCTAGTTAATTAGTGCATCAGGAGAAGCCCATGGGAATACAGTAGTCCTTGGGTCTGCCACTTTACTCACTCACTTACCAACCTGTAGTTAGACAAGGATAAACATCAAGCCTGGTAATAAGTACAGTTTTGGGATGTCTGTAATTTGCAGATTTTATTAGTATTTTAATATCCAATGTAGTTGTTACAAATTCCACTAACCTAGTAACAGAATCGTGGACCGAATGTTGGTCAACTTTTCTTTAAAAACGTATCAACTACCGAGTTCTACATACCACTGTTAGCGGAAGAAGACCAGTAGTCTATCTGGTATGTGCTGATGATGCAACAGAAATTTTGACATACACAAATTTAAACCTTCACCAATTATCCAGTTCAGACTGGGAGTTAATAGGCTAAAAAGCTCTATTCATTCATAGCTGGACTATGTGCACTACCAAAGAAGACAAATACATTTGCATATTTAGTGACCCCAGACTGACTGATGGGCTGTATGCAGGGCTTTTTCTCTTTTCCATTGTATTCATACGAGTAGGATATTAGAAAGCTCTTTTTGTCCTTAACCACTTAAAGACCACATGTCTGTCTATGTCGTCACGCAGGGCAGGGCTTTAATGCCCAGTAATGGCATAGACCATCATGCAGTAAAAGTACCAGTAGGGGTTAAAATTCTGCTACTACCAAGGAACCTAATTTATCTTAATACCCAGGGTCCTCTCTTTCAGCTGGGGCCAGAATGAGTGGCCCTAGACTGACCTATGCACTGTTTGCAGAGCTCAAAGTAAACTGCAATCAGGAATTTAAATCTCCATTTTTACAATGCAGTGTGAACATGGTTAAATCCCTGCTCACACCAGTAAACCCAGCTAACAATAGATATCTAGAGCTCATCTCTGTCAGCTGAGGCCATTTTTAGAAGCCCAAGACTGACAGGTGAGCTGCATGAGAGTGAGTTCAGCACACAGTTCAATGGGGATTTAAATAGTAGTGTAAGCAGGGTTAAACCTTCTGTGAGCTGTGGCTATTTTTAGTGGACCCAGAATTTTTTTTATAAGCTGCATAGAGCCCTATAAATCCATAGAGGACACAGCAACTGGTAATCAATCTCAGCTACAGTGATTCTCTCACTGAATCTGGTGTTTGGGAGGCTCTCAGTGTCTTAATAGATTGCCTGCGATCTGCCTCATTGGCTGAGATAATCAGAATTGACAATCTCAGCCAATCCAATGCTTTCCCATAGGAAAACATTGGAAAGCTAATGCGCCCGTGTGGCAAAATAATGGAGGTATTGTACTCAGAAGATGCAGAGGAACACAATACGGGGTTTTGTACAGTAGTAGCACATCAGGTTTACAAAATAATTATGAAACAAAGCATATACAGTGGCGGAACTACCGCGGTCTTAGCTGCGACCGGACCCGCCACTCCAGGGGCCCGGCCGTCCTGCAAACGCCTGCAACCGGGTACCCGCCTTCATATGTTACGGCCCCAGCCCGCACAGTGTAACTGCCAGGGCCAGATTAAGGGGTCCATCGGGTGGCCCATACTGTTATGGCCACCCGATGGAAATGAATTTCCAGGTGGCCCGGTCAGCGTTGCGCTTTAACAGCGTGACTGGGTCCCCTGTGATGATGTTGGACGCTGCCACGCCGGTAGGAAGTGACTGCCCCGGTCACTCCTCCCAGCAACCACCGGGAGCCGCACAGGAGGAGGGAGTCAGAGTGGACCCCATCAGCGTGAGCCACTGGACCCCAGGGAAAGTCACCCTAAAAAGGTAGGAAACAGGAGGGAGACTTAAAATTTTTGTAAATAAATGTGTTTGTTTGTATCTATGTTTGTCTGTATGAATGTTTTTCTGTATGTGTGTATGTATGAGTGTTATGTCCGTGTATGTATGTGTGTGTGTATATTTGCATGTATGCTGGGGGTAGACGCATGGGGGGCCCCAGGTCAATTTCTGTACTGGGGACCTGTGGTTTCTAGTTACGCATCTGGGTGTGTATGTTAAAAATGTGAAGAAAAAAAACAACTAAATTTTACTACAATATTTAGCAGAGATTGGCATTGACGTGGCTACGTAATAAGTGTCAAAATACCTGTAGGTATTATGATGTCTACTTTATAAAAAGATAGACTTTGTGTGGCAATTTTGTTTTTTGTGATGACTATTAGACTAAAATCACTCCACATTGAAATTTTAATTTACTCCTTGTATTTTGTGACCTGTAATTAACAAAATAAACTGAAATCAAAGCCTTTTTGTCCTTTAAGAAATGGTATACAATATGTGTTGGTGCTTTAAATGTGAAAGATTGAAATTGCAGTTGAACACAAACAGAGCAAACATTGCTTTGGTCCTTAAGTGAAACACAAATCAAACTTGTCCTTAAGGGGGTTAAAAACAATGACTACAAAACCTCCAATATATAATATATATGGGTACATGTAAAGAAAACCCTTTAAATTACAGTGGAACAAACATTTCCAGGTTTTGTTATGGTTCAGAAGTTGGACAATTGCTTCGGTCCTTAAGGGATTAATTTATGACAATTTAAATAAGTTTAATGTAAATTAAAAAGACTGCAATCCCTGTAAGTGTGAATTTGAAATTCTGACTATCTAGATATTTTGCTTTCAGGCAGAAGATCTGAATGTTAATTGCTAACCTACCCATATCAACATCACTTTTTTCGGATTCTTTGTCTGTATCGTTATCTTTGCTTTTCTCATCATCCTTCTTTGATACCTCACTTGTCCGTTCCTTCCCCTCATCGTCAGGGATGGCTTCACCTGGGGAGTCCTGAAACATTAAGCAACAGTGTGCATTGCTCAATTTACAGTAGTGATGTTTTAGGCTAAAACTCCAAGATGCTCTACGGATTTACTATAAATTAAAATTAGCAAACTTTTGCTCCCCAGATGTTATGGACTGTGATGAGCATCACAGGAAACATATTTCACAACAGCTGGAGTACCAAATGTGCAAACCTAGGTAAAACCAGACAGTGACTTAAGAGCAAGAGGAATCTATGTATTTTCACTTCTCTTTTGTTTTGGAAGATGTGCCTCCTAGTAAACAGGACAATAAAAGCATAAGAATGTTTACTAGAACAGCAATGCCAAATCCCGGGTCACTGTCGCAAAATGGACCTTGGGGCCCGACTAGTTCTGCAATTGTGGACCTGCTCTATCCCTCCTACCAGTTATATATATGTCCGATCTCCATCATACTATCTGACATTCTTGACGTCACTACAATTGAATGTGGGGGAGGAGACGTGGCTGACAGTGGAGTAATTTCTCCCTATTATCTCCACATCTCCCTACTCTGCCTACTTAATATATCAATAACCTTATTATCACTGCTATAGCTCCAATGTAAGTTCATGGGATCGTACATCTAAATTCAAATCTGACCTTGAACAAGGCCATGAAATGCGTATGCTTTTGCTTTTACCATTACCACTAATATTTTATTGGTTAGGTAGTGGGGGAGGGATGGGGATGTGGGAACTGGCAGGCATGTTTCTGTTTAGTTTAGATATTTTTTGGTATAATGTCACAGAAAAAAGAGAATGTAATTTTATGTACTTTGCAATTCTCAAATGCCTATTTCAATAATACTTGAAACTACTTATTGTTATCCAATGTATGTTTTGCATTTCTATTTGACACTCTCAATAAAAAAATTATTTAAAAGAAAAAATGTACCTTGGGTTCTTTCTTGTCTTCTGTGCTCTGTGTTTCTGATGGTGGCTCTTCTGTACTGCTTTCCTCTAGAAGAGGGTACATTGAATGTTGTTATAAATATTTTATAAGGAAACAGGGAGTGATATGTACTATCTGCATTGTAGCTTTACTGTTCATCCGTCCATTGATTAACCACTGGAACAATCATGCACACCTACATTTGCAAAGATGCTAGAAAACTAGTACACTATGTGAATAAACACTCTGGGGATCTAACAACACAATTTGTTTTGTAATTTCTTAATCCTACTTCAATCACTGTTGATTTCCAAAGCAACGACAAAAACTGGTGATAAAGACTACAAACTAGGCTCTCACTGATATTGTTTTTTTTTCTTTCTTTTTTTTTTTTTTTTTACCAACTACTATAAACTGCTCACTAAAAGGCACACATGGCCTGCTCATATTGTGAGACTTGACATAAATGATCTTACCCTTTAGCAAAATATGAGAATTTATCAGACATTAAATTTTTTTTAAATAAGGCCTTATCTCTATTGAACTTCCATTCTCGAGCTGAAGGGCTGTTGAAATACATGTTTTTCGCCTAACAGATTCCTTTTGAAAAGATGTAAGGTGTCTTGGGTATAATAGAGGAAACAGCTTGAGTATTCCCTACCATGGGGTTCATGGGTGTTCCTTTTGGGACAATCTGTAGAGGGTATCAATAAATACATAGAAACAATCATTACTCACATGTAAACTATGTCAATATATTTATTAACCTTAGCACCCCAGATGTTTCTTACACAAAGCCACCTTTGAAAGATTATGGGAAAAATAGTAAAAAAGTATCTGAAGTGCCATGATTAAGCTCTCTGGCTACTAAATTTGTAATCATTACGAAAATCGTACATTTTTATTAAATGCTGGAAGTACATACAAACAATCCATGATAGTTTGTGTTCATGGCAACCTAGTGCTTTAAGCCCTTAAGGACCAAACTTCTGGAATAAAAGGGAATCATGACATGTCACACATGTCATGTGTCCTTAAGGGGTTAAACAGCAGAGACTAACAAATCATGTATAAAATACTAAAGTGCAAACTAACAGACAGAACCTCCCATCCTTTGGTAGAGCTGCACTCCATCTCCATGAAGGAAGATCAGCTAAACTGAAATCCAATTACAAAAAAATGAGAAAAAAAAAAAAAGAGTAAGAAGAGCACATTTGGCTCACGCATTGCTTAATCTTGGGATTATTAAATTAGCTAACCCACCCATGATAAAGCAAGACCGAAAGTGATATTTTGATTTATAGTTTAGTAGCTATGTTTCCATACTGCAGCTCACCTATCTTCTCATTATCTTCAAATGTAGTTCCAGCGATGCCACTGCTCTCCAGTCCATAGCTGGGGTCGGGTTTGCCAGTTATTTTAGCTGCATCCTCCACCTTCCGCACGTGAGCTTCCACCAGTGCTGTAGGAACTTCCTCCTTCATCTTAGAAAATTCATCTACAAAAGGCGGTAGAAAAACTCTAAAATATTAATTTATGAGAATGTCACACTCCAATGTAACCCAAGTTATTTCTTAAACACATACACAGGAGGATAGTTATTTTTTGTATGCACAGATTGTTAATGAGAAACTAAAAAAAAGTCAAAGTTCAATTACACAGGGTAATGTGAGTTTTTTTGTTTTTTTTAACAAACATGAGAGAGAGAGATAATATACCTAAAGCTGATTTGGCTGCAGCAGATGCTACACGGGGGTCTACCACAGACGCAAGGAAGGCTACAGTGCTCATCACAGGGTTGCCTGACTGGCTGAAGGGTATGGGCTGAAAGGCTAGAGGTCCAAGTGAGGCCTCAGAGTCCTCCAGATAGGGGTCCTCAATTGGCAAACGCAAGAAATGAAGGATGCACTCGTCCTGTGTGCGGCTCCCTACGTGTTCAGACACCTTATTCCAGTCGTCTTTGTACATTTCTAGTGCCTGAGAAGGTATGAGGCAATAACAAACCATTCAGTGTTCATAAACACAGATATACAGTATACAATATCTATGGAAAGCAGTGATTTATATCCACTTACCTCAAGCAGCAATAGTGTCTCCTGTTCTGTCCATTCACGTGTGGCACTTGCAGCAGCTTTACTCTATGAGAGAAATACGGAATTATAAAACATGTCACATAATATGACATTGATTGGTATACTGGCATACAGTTAGATGGGAAAAGTGTCAAGATTTCTATAGAGAATATAGAAGTTAACAGACAATGGGGCAGTATAATAAAGGAGAATTAGTGTATAAATAAAAATGTGGCCTTTCAATAAAAAAGGCTGTTTATTGATTAATTCTATTATAAATACACACTTTGTGAAACTTAAACCAAATATTTACAATCAGCTGTTACCACACTGTTTAAGAATGTGGCTATGTCATGATTTTATTTTTTAACATAACATTATTTACCAAAATAAATTAAATTTAATAAGACACAGCTACCAGAAATAAATAGACTCCTCCTGTATTCCCTTCATTTAACTTTGCAGATGGCAGAAATCTGCTATCATGTCACAAAGTCCTGACATCTAACATTTTGAAACAACCTGAAATAGATACCCCACTAAAATACAAAGATAAAACAGATTGTAGAAGTGTCAAAGCAGCCTGCAGACATAGTTCTTCACTAAAAGTGTGAAGTGTTGTCATGCCATAGTGAAATCACAGCAGATTTTAAATTTTAGGCTAAAAAAAAGCTGAATAGGCCATGCTTTCAATTAATGTATTTTGGTCTACAATTTGAAATTCACTTTGAATTCACAATATATTTCTGTCAATTCACAAGTAAGTGACTAAGTATGAAAGTGTGCCCTCTGCCAGTAATATTCTCACACATCAACATTGGCATAAGACAGCAGGACACTAAACACATAACATTACAAAAAGGTTACAAGAATATACCTTGGATGTTGTGTTTTTCTTGCTGTACATATCTGTTCGTAAGCCAAAATTTTGAAGGTCACTGGGTTTTTCTTTACCTTTATCAGGAAAATTCAGCATTTGTTGGGAAGCAGATGTCTAAAGGGAAAGAACAGGAAATATTTAATAAAGAGGATTTGATGTGGATGAAGGGCAAAAAAAAAAAAAAGATTCTAGACAAAATATGCCACAAAACAGACAAAAACAAATAAAATAAAGGTTGAAAGGGCGAAAGTTATTATGGAACACCAACAAAACAGTACAATTACATTTGTAAAAAACACAACCTAGAGTAGCAATGGCAGTGACAAGTCATGTTTTAAAAGTGATGAAGCTGCAAATTAAGTGCCAGATAAATCAAAGTGAAAAAAAAAAAAAAAGTGAAAGAGACAATTTCAAAACCAGTCTACCTGTGGTGTTTTGGGCTGCAATGGAACCAGTCCTGAAGGAGTATCAGCTAACACATGGAAATGTGATGTAGGAGGCGGCCCCATAGGGGTTGGACGACTCTCAGCATCCACTTGGTAGTTAATGAGACCCCATTGTTCCAGGAAGGCATGTACCCTGCAGCAAGCAGAACACAACAGCTGGGAAACCATACTCTGCTCTTTACATAAATATTATACAGCTCTCACTTATCCACATGCATGGCCTTTCCCCAAAGCTAGCCGGTATTTTCACATAGCATCTCTGCCTTGGCCCATTTTGGTCATTGCCTTTTAGTCCTTTGAGTTGAAGTTCCCATGTTCCCCGCACCTCATGATAGCACAGACATCTCCTGCCAAGTTACGACGACATGCTGTAGAAGTGAGGTATTCCTGAGGGTTGAGTCGGTAGGTGTCAATCATGAAGTTTCGATATGCCAGGTAGCTAAACATGGAAAAGCAGCCGGATTAACAGTGCACACTCATTATGGCCTACTACATCCCATCTTAGCAGTCTGTGCAAGTGCTGTAAGGTTATCTACCCATTACCTTTAAACCTCTGGTCTCAAGTTCCCTTCATAGCCAAAACAAGCCATTTAATTTAGTACTTTTTAAAACGAGGCTGTTAATACTAAATCTAACTTCATGGGCAGGGTCCTCTATTCCTTTTGTATTTGTTTGTCTATAACGTACTGCCTATTTTCCTGATTGTACATCGCTGTCAGCACTTTATAAATGCTAGTAATATTAATATTACTAAAAGAATACGAAATGAAAAAATAAGGAAACTATATAAAAAGTTGCTACTCTAATCATCTTACTGTAAATTTCTTTCTAGAGCATTTTTTCATCCGAATTAAAGGGACACTATAGTCACCAGAACAACTACAGCTTATTTTATTTGTTATGGTGAGTATAATCATTCCCTTAAAGCTTTCTGCACTAAAAACGGTCTTTTCAGAGAAATTGCAGTGTTTACATTACAGCCTAGTGATAACTCCACTGGCCACTCCTCAGATGGCTAGTAGAGGTGCTTCCTGCACAGTGAGCAGCACTGCCAATCCGTGTCTCCACCATCTACATGCAGACACTGAACTTTCCTTATAGAGATGCATTGATTCAATTAATCTCTATGAGAAGATGCTGATTGGTCAGGGCTGTGTTTGACTTGTGCTCTGCCTCCTTGACATGAGGAAATCCTATGGGGAAGAACTATGATAGGCTCAGACCGCCACTTCTGATAATGTCAGCAGACAGGACAGTGGCAGCTGCTGCAGACTTGAATAAAAGTAAGATTTTAGTATATTTAGGGAGGGGGCCAAGGAGGACTAGATGGTGCTTTTAACACTATAGTACAGGTTTGTGTTACTGACCCTATAGTGTTCCTTTAAAGAAAAGGCTCTCTTGGATGAAGTGGACTACTCTTTGGTTTATGTATTATACAAATAATTAATTTTAGAAAAGGTAGGAGAAAAAATATGAAGTTACCCCTGAATTATCATCGCCTGATGCAGACTTTGCATGAACCAAACAGTGGCTGAGAGTTTTCAGCCAATTCTTGTATTTACATTATTTTCAATGTATGTTTGATGAATTCATATTTAGCAGAGGTTTAAGGGAAATGCAGGTCAGCAATAAGTAGACCTGAAAGTATTTAGTACACTAAAAGACATGACAATCTCTCATCCCTGTAAGACTCATCCAATTACATTACAGACAGTATCAAAATAACATAAGTACGAGTGCATCCAAGGTAATGATCTCGGAGCAAGGTTGTGACATGATGTGTCTAAATTCACTTTTGAGTTCATAATAACTCCTTTTCATTTTAATTCCAAAATCTTTATTTTCTCACACACTCTATACCGGGATGGATGAGAAAAAAAAATCCCCCAAAATTTAAATCATTGGATCTCTTTGAGGTACTGAATGAGTTAGAGTGAATGACGTGTGTTTGTTTTGTCACTGAGGATCCTGTGACATAAAAGCACACACATTTTACAATAAAGCAAGGTGGGATAAAAGGAAAAAAAAAAAACTATTTAATTGTGATATATTAATAATATTCTAAAGATATATTTAAAAATAAACAACTGTCTAAAAGCTGAAGGAGTTCTGAATAACATTATGAAAAAAAGGTTAATGAACAATGTCATTTTAACCCAATATAAAGTTTTATAAGTATATAACAATACAAAACAAAAGAGATTGAAAGTGAACAATTAGTTTTGACAGGCCAGTATGGCACCAAATATGGTTAAATGCATTCCCACCAAATCAAGTTTGTAGCCTATTACATGACTTATAGCACACAGTAATAAGATGATGTTTTTCTATCCAGTTCGTCAAATCTTTATGTACACAACTAGAGTGTTTAACTTTAAAGTCTTCCATATAATGATGAATTTATGAGTCATATAGCCCCAGCAAATCCATCATAGCTTGTTCTATGACCGGTAGAACTTACATCTCTGGGGTTTTTGACTTATTTTTGCCGTTGAAAAATTCTGGTAGTGCCCGACGTTCAATGGCATGAACACTGCAAAGAAAAAGGCATCAGATAGGAAAAAATATTAAAAATGACCGGTTGTCAGAGAGGGAAAGGTACAAATATGTTAAAATTGAACCCAATAGGGCTTTGACATGAAGTTTTCCAAGCACACAATAAAATGCACACCATAATCATAACAGGGGAACTTGTAAGTTAAATAGACAAGCCTATCTGAATTACCTATTGTAATCAAACCAGGCAGCATAGCTGGGGATAATAATATGATGGGTTTGTTCAGTCACGTTGTCCTCATGAAGGTCGGAAGTCTTGATTTGTTCTCCTTTGTTCCCTGATGAGTTCTCATCCTCGTCCTACAGGGAACAAAATTGAACAGGTAATTTTAACTAGTAGTGATTAGTGTGTTCTAAAAACCGAAAAAAAAAAAAAAAAAACCCACAAAAAAAACCAAAAAACAAGTGCATGTAGATGTTATGTAAGATGCTACTCATACCTTGGTCACAGTTTCCATACTTTCATCCTCTTGTTCATCTGTAAAAGCAAGACAGGAAAACAGAGAAACTCTGAAATCAGAAGAATATACTACAATACCACACAGTCTTTTTCTCTTTTGGTGTTGCACACTGCCCAAAAGTTCCAAATTCCAAGGGAATGTCCCAATTTCAGGCTCTTGTTCTGCTATCCCCCGTTCGTTTCGTGATCTCCTGCATCCAGTGAGTATATCATTAGAAGCACACACGCTATGCTGAGAGCACTAAGACTATGCCAAAAGTGCTTCAGCACTGCTCTGTGCATGGTGTGCCCTGAGTGGGGCTGGCCAGGGAGGCTGTCAGTAAACTGACACACACCGCCTTTAAACGGCCCCACCCTAATTCCCAAGGTCACTTATTTTGGGCACATTCAGTGACACAATTCACCAAGGAAGCATTTGTGTGCTTTTTGGTAAGAAAGACCTCTTTTCGGAATCTGTGCAGAGTTCTGAGATGGCTTTAGGTTTACAACACACACACACACACACTTAAATGGACACTATAGGGACCAATACATCTTTAATGTACTGATTTTGTCCTATGTTGTATTACAAATTGTGCATGTATTATTTTTTTTCCATTTTGCAATAAATGTTTTGCAGAATGCTGCATCATAAGCCTGCCTCCTTAGTCACACCTCCTCAATGCTGAAAACGAATTCCTCATTAGTGTACACAGGTCAGCCCCACACAGCACAGAATAAGCTGCTAGCCAAAAAGTCAACTTTACGGGGGTGGAGCTTGACTGGCTAGCCAAGAGGACGCATGCTGAATGAACTCCCGGGCTCCACGTTATATTTAATGATTTTCTCCAGTCAAACAGAAGATCTAGCCACCACAAACCGGGTACCGCACAGTGGGGACACTGGTGAACCAAACAATACCAGATTCAGGACTTCCCTCGCCTGGACCACCGGCAACTTACCTCTTCCGGCCTACAAGTGACTAAGACGCCGGAGAGACGACCGCTCTCCTGGCGCAGACTCTTGCGAAACCTGCCGTCTTCTGCACTCTTCCTCCCTCCCCCTTTTCAACTGGTGGGGGTCATCCCGGTCTCAGGAGGATCCACCTCCTCATCTAACAAATACCGCCACTGAGAGTCTTAGTACACAGAGGTGCACAAGATGGCGGCGACCGCAGCTGAATCCTCACCTGAGGCCCACATAGCGACAACACTGGTGAATCTTGATCGTATCTTTGCCTGATTCTGGGCCACACTAGAAGCAAGACAGCTGAGCCAGGAGACAAAGGTATGGATTCTCTTCACTGTCCACATGCCTAGCTAGCCCCACATGTCTGCAAATCTGATTAATAACCTCATAGTTAGACATGCCTGAATCGTTTGACACTCTTGTATTTTTTCGATACCTAAAAATAGGTGCACGATATCCACTATGCAATGTTATTTCTGGTCTTGTTATTTCTTGCAATGTTTCCAACAGCTATTGTGACATAGTGAACCTGATTGTAATCTCTTGCACAGGAAAAATAAAGAATTAAATTTTTTTTAAAAAGCCAACATTAAAAGCAGAGGAAACCCAGGCAGTCGAATAGAAAGGATATCTCTATCTGTCTGTAGTTTATCTGGCTTTCTGCAGTTATGTTGTGGGTCAAATTAAGTCATTGTATACTACAACTAAGCAGAGTAATTCAGCCATATGGTATAAACATTACATCCCATGGAAGGTTATCTGAAAGGAACACAGAGTGGAAACACAGTGTTAAAACGTGCATTAACAAAACTATGTATAAACATCTTCAAGCAAGCAGGTTTAGTGAATGGGGACTTGCCGATTGGCTGAGAGCATCAACTGATCGCTCTAAGCCATATAGCAGCGCCCATGCCCAGCGACACTCTGTGCTTTCTGAATCTGACAATTCAGACAATATAAGTTGCCAGGGGAGAAATGGAGACCATTGTTGGAGGCATCTTTGGAGTTAAACCATTTAAGAACGGTTTAATCCCTTAAGGTTATGGTGTCTGGAGGCACTCTTTAGATGATGTTGTTTTGGTGTCTATTGTGTTCCTTTAAGGTTTTGCATGCCATACAAATACAGAGTTCACAAAAGATACAAAAAATATCTGTACACAAAAAGTGAGCGATGGACAACAGAAATAAAAACAAGAGGTAGGATTTCTTTTTTCCTGCCAAGGTTTATTTGTTTAACAATGCTTGTATGGTAAAAATATCAGTCATATGATATTGCTTTTAAGAGATTTAGTAAAATGTACCAACAGTCAATGTTAACCAAATTAAAAAAAGATTCCGAACAGTTATTACATAATATGGCAAACAGGGAGCTTATTAAGAAGGATGAGATTTGAGTTCTACGTGAACCAGGCTTTATTTGTATTTAATTGGTTGTATGAGCCATTTAGGGATATGCACTAAATAACTTATCTAGTAGAGACTTTGTTATTGGCCTAGTTTTATGTCAGTACTGTGCTAACTGCTATCACAATTTGAATGATCAGTTTTATAATAAATGTTGCCAACTTTTCTGGTAGCATAAATAATAAGAATCTCTCTGCTGAGGGCTTTAGTTAAAGTTTGAATTAAATGAGCTACTGTCCGCTAGAGAGGTTGAATGCTAAAGCGGTTCTATCATACATGTAAGCATAAAACCACATTCTTTTAGGTAGACATCCCCTGATGAGCAAGGTGAAACATGCTTTGGAGTACATCTCAGTTTTAGATTAGCATTATTACAACAGATAGATATCTGTTTCTGATTAAAGCAACTTGTACCTTCACCTATTCTGGAATCCTGACTCCCCTAAGTCTCTGTATATGACCTCCTCATTTCTCTTTCTATTACAGTGTTTGTAAGAGGGTGTCTACTAATTTATACATTATAGTATGGGTGATTTAATTAACTATTAATATACCAAAATGTATCCTACAGGCTGACACATAGCAGTTTATTCCCATTTATTAATTTATTCTATTCTTAGAGATTTCTTTTAGTTTAAGTTTTGCCTCTTGATTATTAGTGCCATTTGTATATATGAACTGAACTATATAATCTGTATTTTAGTGTCAGTTCACACACACTAGTGTTTTTCCTTCTGTTTTGGGGAAGACCATAGTTGTTTTGTATGAAACATTGGCTCTAACCAATCGTGCCACTTAGACTAATGTTAGTTTGTATTTGTGTAACTTTGGAATGATACAATGTTATGTTAGAACAGCATATTTTACAGAACAAATTTAAAAAGCAAGCTTAGCCTGTGGGCACTTCTATATTATATACTTATCTTTGAATGTATTGTTTTTCCATCAATAATAATGTAGCCCTATGCTAATTGAAATTCGACTTGGAAACATGTTTATGTTTAATTTATTATCCCAGTTACTAGATTAGGCAATAACGTTTGAAGGAATGTACGGAGTGATATTTCATTATTATTTTTAATATAAGGAATATAAATGGTCTAAAAAGTTATACTCTATATCAGTCTTTCCCAAACCAGTCCTCAAGACCCACCAACAGTTCAGGTTTTGTCAATATCTCCACTGGAAAAAAACAGGGAAATACATAAATCCTGAACTGTTGGTGGGCCATGAGGACTAGTTTGGGAACAACTGATATATAATTATAACTGAGTATATATATATTTTTAGATCATTTATATGTTTATTCAGTTTGGCTTTTACTACATTGTTCATAAATAAAGATGTAAAAAGATAAAGGAGGTTAGCGCTAATAATAAAAAGTGGATGGGTAGCGGCCTAGCAGAGGGTAACCCTCTATAATGAAAATGGAAGACGACAACAACAACAGTAATGCAAGGCTGTGCCAAAATATATCAATGTGGACTACAGATATTATAAAGCATATAAATGAGACATAAAAAGAGTGCAAACAGAATAGTTTATATGTCTCATTTATATGCTTTATAATATCTGTAGTCCACATTGATATACTTTGGCGCAGCCTTGCATTACTGTTGTTGTCGTTTTCCATTTTCATAATTAAAGGTTTACTTTATTCTTATCAATTCTCATCCCATCTTAGCTTTTTAGGAATCAGAAAAAAATTCAGTTACGTTTTCCCGATAAATCTCACTTTAGTGAAAACCTTTGTGATTCTCAATCATAGTCGAAAGATTATCACAGTTGTGATGTTGTGATATACAATTAAGCTGCTTCATATAATCCAAAAGCAAGCTGCAGGAAGTGAGATAAACTACAGACATGCATGTTGTGATATCCTTATTCTGTGCCTGTTTGGGTGTCCTCTCCTTTCTACTGCAGTCTGCTTTCTAGTTCAGCTCATTCAGCGCTATCAGAGGTTGAGTTGTGAATGTACATTGATATCAAATCTTTTTTCTGGCATAAGGAGTGCGTGGTTATGGAGCAGCATTCTTCCAAACATTTATTTATTTTACTAAAATTACAAAGATCTAAGGATGCAAAACTACAGCTTATTAATGAGACCCAGACCTGTTCCATGCCCATATGGTCCCTTTAAAGATTTCTGACCAAGTTATTTTGGCACCTGGGATAAAGTCTCAAAGGAAAAAAAGAAAAACACGCCACAACAAGTGCTCACTAAAATCCAAGCTGAAGTTTATTGGACACAAAATTAAACAGGGGGAACAAAAAGACAAAAAAAGAAAAACATCCTGACACTTTTCAGACGTCCAGGTCCTTAGACAAAGGAATATGATAAAGCCTTCCAGATTAACTTACTCAGCAGGAAAAAGCTTTGCATAAGGATTGTTTCACTCAATACACACAAAGTTTTGGGTTTGGTTTTGTTTTTTAGACTGTGGGTCAGTAAAGCATTATAACAAGTGAAGCATTTATAAAATTCCTGATTCTCACATATACCAAATAGAAACCCCATGCATCAAAGTCTTGGACACCTCATGTTGGTTGTGGGTCAAAGGCATTCCCAGCATGGGTATGGAAGGAAATAGGTGCAGGCTTCCTTAGGGCAGTCAGAATATATAAAACACAGGAACAATATAATCTATTTGATATAATATTTTTTCCCAGGGAAATCAAAACACTTTGCTCACAATCTGATTTAATCGCACTGCAACTGAATAGTATATATTACTAAAACTCATTGTATGGACCATAAAAAGGACGAAATGCTAAACTGTCCCTCACTGCAATGAAACCTCTCCATTAGACTATTCTGCAGACAATAATAATGTAATACACATGAACCATTAGGAGATTACAAACAAGTGCACTCAAGCAAAAGAAGAGGAGTGACAGGATTCTCTTTTCACAAAATATTGTTGTACAGTTCAGCCATCTGATCTAGTTTATACACTGCACTTTCAAACATACATACAATTATACCAATAAGCACTTACCTAAATCCGTCACGGTGCCTCCTTTCACTGGAGCAGACTCAGAGTCTTTCTTGGTGTTTACTAGAGTGGAATAGGAAATTATAGCATTATTTGATTGAAAGAAGAACAGTATAAACTCTAAACATAGGGAAATTATTTTTCTTATATCTAAGGCAGAACCTGGGGAAGAGTTATATCTTACAGAGAAGATTTGGTACTTTCCTGGTAAGGAGGGGTATTCATAGATCAATATTTACATTTAAAAGAGCTTGGTCCACACCTGCACGTAGAGTAACAAAGGAAGTAATTCCTCCATACCATCTAGGCAACATAAGAGTAGCTCAAAGAGGCAAGGGTGGATTGTTTGACTTCTTCTGGATTTGTACCAAGAATTATCTTGAAAATTTGAATTTTTGGACCTTTCTACTAATGAACTGATACCATATGTGACATGAAAACAGAAAAGTATCTGAGAAGGCACTTTTACCTGTTTTAGGAAGTGTAACTTCTTCCACATTAGGAACAGGAGAGGGTTCGTCCATGTCCTTAGTGAGATCTTCTTGCTCTTCCTCTCGGTGACCTCGCTTGGACTTGGTATAAGGAGTAGCTGGTCTGAAACATGAAAGTCTCAACAGCATCAGTCAAGGAACATTACCAACTTATATAAATAAAGCAATGCAACATAAAAGGAAACTATGACTGGACTATCTTTGCCAGAAAATATATTGATATAAGGAATGGATAGATAGCAGTGGCTAAGGTACAGCATCCTACCTGCAAAAGAGGTCACATACAGCAATGGATCACCTAATGGAACATTTTGAAATGACGATAATGTAAAGTTATATTTAATTAAAAGGACACTAAAAGCATCGTCACCACTACTGCTCAGTGGTGCTATAAAATTATGAGTTCCCCAGAGATTCTTTTTGCTAGACTTCATAGAAGCAGAACTGATAATGCAGAAACTGCACTTTATCAAGATTGATTGCATCCAGTCTAGATGTTAATAATAGTCTGCCATTGACTTGTCGTATCTTAACCACTACAATGACCTGTAGCAGTTAAGGTGCTATGAGTGCCAATTTAATAAATTAACAGATCACATGACAACATTTTCCTATCTTTATCATGCTTCCTATATGGTCTATAAAATATAACTGTGCCGACTGCACTCATCAATTTAAAGGCACAATCGAGGTTAATGTACCTGGATGCTTTCATGAGATCTCTGGTCATAGAACTTCAACTTTCCAATAATTTGATAGCACCACGTAGAACAGAAATTTTTATTTACATCTTGCAAGTGCAAAATAGACAATATAGATAATTAAAATACACTATATACTATGGACAATTACGCACCCCTTTTTGACGTTTTTCTTTTTTGCCTCTGCACTGGGTGGAGGTGAGGGTGAGCGTTTTCTCTTCTTGTAGTTAGGTCCTTTCTTGTCCTTGCGGTCGGAGTCTGGACTGCTTACCTTTAGACATGATAAAGAACAACAAATGAAGCAAAAACAACTGAAGTTTCCAAAATAATTTATAAAGATTTATGTCAAACAATATAAAGCAAAGACTACTACCATTAAGCAGCAACAAAAAGTTAATATTTCCCCTCTATCCCCTGAACATCCGATCTCCAACAAGTATTATGGGTTGCCTCTCTTACAGGAAAAGAAAATTATAACTAAAAGAAACCCACAATCAATCTACACTTAATGAATAGTTGAGGTCTCTTTACAAAACTTCTACATCTCTTCATTGAAAAAACAACTTTATTCTAAACCTGAAAACATGACTGTCGGTTTTATTATAATATGAACTTTGCAAAAGTCTTCTGAAAATATACAGTAATTAATTTTGCTTTAAAAAAAACAACTAGCTTTAATATGGTTCTATCACAGCCACCCATTAACCTCGTTGATGTTTTGTGAACTGAAATACCCCTGCCGTGCAGGATAGTGTCTCTCTGGACATGTTTTTTTGATAATATACAACTGCGTGATTACTGAAAATAAACCTTAACTAAAGTCAATGGGGATTTCAAATGTAAAACCTATTTAATTATACCTCTACTTGCGGTTTATTTAAAAAAAAAAAATGCACTCATGACACATCAAGTATAGAAATATATCTGTTCTTTCTGAATCTTTATGAATGGTGAGAGAAAATTGGAGAATGGTCTTTGAGAAAGTGTGGTAACACCTTATTCCCTCGTTTTCTTTCCTTCCTCTTGTTTTTATCATCCTTTGCCTCAAAACTTTTAATGTAAAATTAAAAGTAAAAAAACAAACAAAAGAAGGTATTGCAAAATTGAAATAATGCCTGCAACTATTGAGAGTAAGAATAAGATATGGAATCATGGATTTAAACCCAATTCATGTGGCAACGGTTGGATACCAAGGCTCTTCAGATATTGTACTTGAACCACTTAAATGACCTTTAGTCCCCTACGATGGATGTGGTTATCCAACAACATTGTTCTATAAAAAGGCATATATCAGGAAGTTAAGAATTTGATTACCTCATCAGTCAAGGTCTTGGCAGATATTTTCTTACGGCGAGTAACCGGGCTCCTCTCATCATTCACTTCATAGTCTTCCTCATTCATCCATTCGTTGAAAGAGTCTGTATCCAAAATCCATTTGGCATGAACCTACTCAAAAGAACCAAAAGACTCAACTCATGAACATATTTAAAAGGAGTTTCTTCTAACCCATTTGCTATAAATGCTGCTCTTGTTAATAAAATCTACCCTGTACTGATATATTCCCAAAAGGATATAATTTTTTTTGGAGGGGTGGGGGGTTTACAGACACTGCAACAGTTTGATTAAGCTTATTTGCAGTCAGCCTCAAAGATGTGGTTGCTATGGCAGTCAGTGGTCAAAAATGAAAAAGGGAAGGTTCCATTTCTAAAGTCTTTTGAAGTCATTTGATTTTAGAACATTTGAAAATATACAGAGGAAAAAAAAAAAGACATAACCAAAACATTTAGGAAAAAAAGATATATGGGAACATTCATAACTGTAGATCCAGGCAATACAATATAATTAACATATAAGAATGTGGAATTACATCAGTATTTGGCATGCAATTGCTTCAATCCAACTGGGTAACAGTAAGCAAGTAATTTTGGGATACAAACAACAAAACACGTTTACAATCAGGGTCTCTCGTCAAAGTGGTTTTGCATTTTGCGAAAAATATATATCTGCTGCAAATAAGGGTGATCTTTTGATGTCTAATGTCACTGTTGTGTTTTCCAAACCATCTTGCTTATTTTAACCCCTTAATGATGTTGGCACGTTCCTTGCTGTCCTACACAAAGTGGGCTTAAATATCCGTAGGAAGGCATGGAATACCCTGCAGATTTGGTTGGAGCAGGGTTAAATCCCTTCTCATACCAGGCAGCCCAAATATCAGTGGATAACTGGAGGCATTTAACAGAACTGATATATGAATCTATTTTGAGTTCTTTATAACTGGTTGCATTGAATGTGTAAAAACAGCAGTAATTTTACTTACCGTAAATTCTTTTGTCCTTAGTATACAGGGAGTGCAGAATTATTAGGCAAATGAGTATTTTGACCACATCATCCTCTTTATGCATGTTGTCTTACTCCAAGCTGTATAGGCTCGAAAGCCTACTACCAATTAAGCATATTAGGTGATGTGCATCTCTGTAATGAGAAGGGGTGTGGTCTAATGACATCAACACCCTATATCAGGTGTGCATAATTATTAGGCAACTTCCTTTCCTTTGGCAAAATGGGTCAAAGAAGGACTTGACAGGCTCAGAAAAGTCAAAAATAGTGAGATATCTTGCAGAGGGATGCAGCACTCTTAAAATTGCAAAGCTTCTGAAGCGTGATCATCGAACAATCAAGCGTTTCATTCAAAATAGTCAACAGGGTCGCAAGAAGCGTGTGGAAAAACCAAGGCGCAAAATAACTGCCCATGAACTGAGAAAAGTCAAGCGTGCAGCTGCCGCGATGCCACTTGCCACCAGTTTGGCCATATTTCAGAGCTGCAACATCACTGGAGTGCCCAAAAGCACAAGGTGTGCAATACTCAGAGACATGGCCAAGGTAAGAAAGGCTGAAAGACGACCACCACTGAACAAGACACACAAGCTGAAACGTCAAGACTGGGCCAAGAAATATCTCAAGACTGATTTTTCTAAGGTTTTATGGACTGATGAAATGAGAGTGAGTCTTGATGGGCCAGATGGATGGGCCCGTGGCTGGATTGGTAAAGGGCAGAGAGCTCCAGTCCGACTCAGACGCCAGCAAGGTGGAGGTGGAGTACTGGTTTGGGCTGGTATCATCAAAGATGAGCTTGTGGGGCCTTTTCGGGTTGAGGATGGAGTCAAGCTCAACTCCCAGTCCTACTGCCAGTTCCTGGAAGACACCTTCTTCAAGCAGTGGTACAGGAAGAAGTCTGCATCCTTCAAGAAAAACATGATTTTCATGCAGGACAATGCTCCATCACACGCGTCCAAGTACTCCACAGCGTGGCTGGCAAGAAAGGGTATAAAAGAAGAAAATCTAATGACATGGCCTCCTTGTTCACCTGATCTGAACCCCATTGAGAACCTGTGGTCCATCATCAAATGTGAGATTTACAAGGAGGGAAAACAGTACACCTCTCTGAACAGTGTCTGGGAGGCTGTGGTTGCTGCTGCACGCAATGTTGATGGTGAACAGATCAAAACACTGACAGAATCCATGGATGGCAGGCTTTTGAGTGTCCTTGCAAAGAAAGGTGGCTATATTGGTCACTGATTTGTTTTTGTTTTGTTTTTGAATGTCAGAAATGTATATTTGTGAATGTTGAGATGTTATATTGGTTTCACTGGTAATAATAAATAATTGAAATGGGTATATATTTGTTTTTTGTTAAGTTGCCTAATAATTATGCACAGTAATAGTCACCTGCACACACAGATATCCCCCTAACATAGCTATAACTAAAAACAAACTAAAAACTACTTCCAAAAATATTCAGCTTTGATATTAATGAGTTTTTTGGGTTCATTGAGAACATGGTTGTTGTTCAATAATAAAATTAATCCTCAAAAATACAACTTGCCTAATAATTCTGCACTCCCTGTAGTGGCAGTACTGTAACAAGTGGGTTGTATCTTCTCCAGTGGACAAGAAGCTCTCCCTCAAATTTAAATATTCAATTGAGATCCCGCGTGCAGCTTCCCTTATTACCCCTGTACCTCCAAGGCTCCCCAGTCATTAAAAAGAACCAGGGGGTGGAGCCTAGCAGCACACCAGAGCAGACGCCATTGTGGCAAACATAGCCACTTGGACACTATAAAGAGACTGTGCCTTTAAGGGTTGCCTGTATGGTTGTGGGATATGTGCTTAACTATGTAGAATGTATGCTGGTTGTAATTAACGTGTATGTGCTGTATGGGCTATCTGCCGAATGCAGATAGTTGTATGTATTGTATTTTCTTTCGTTTCACGAACGGCACTTTTGCGGGCCGTTCGTGAACCGAAAATACCCCCATGTAGTAGCCCACACACTTAGAGGCGTGTGGCACTTGTTAACGGATTGCAACAATGTTGCAATCGGTAATTAGAGGCTCTCCTAGGTGGCCGCCGTTCGACTACCGACCATGCGGTGGTCGGCCATCTTGGATCCTTTGTTCCCTCAGCGATGTTTGGTCGTCGAGCGCATGGTACTAAAAACGGCTACTCGACGGCGCGAACACCGCTGAGCTTCCAGGCCGTTCGGTATTTTGTTCCCTGGAAGGCAATCGGTATTTTGAACCTGTATTTTAATGAATGTGTTTTTCGTGCGGCGTTCGGTTGGTTTAGCTGGGATCTGAGCGGTAATCTCACGAATGATGCGCTCAGACCCCAGCTATCTACCGAACGTCCATTCATTTAAATGAACTGCATATTCAAAGAGTTATGGATTTTAATGTAAATTGTCGGTTCTGCTGCACGGAGGGATAATCCACTTAACGGTACATTCCTGTGGGAGGATCCCTTTCGTGCAGCAGTGCCTGATGGGAGAAAAGCCCTGTACAGTAAGTCCCCCATGTAGTCCCCTCTGGGAATGCCCCTGGGAGGGGACTCAGGAAACCCCTTGGCATGGGGACTTGTATAAATTGTGGAGCTGAAAATAAAGACCTCAGTTGACTCTCAGAACTGTGTTTCGTCCGGTTACTGGGAGGTTTGGGATATTGCCTTGCTTTTTCCAGCGCTTGACTGTGGATTACTTCCTGACCCAGCGGAATTCGTGGATTTAATATTGGCGTTCCGCTACAGCCATTTCCCCAAGCTCCGAGAAACCGTACCTTAATCAGCCAAATATCAGGACTTGCAAAATACCCGGCAACCCGACACGCCATAGGTGGCAGAGAATTTCACAGATCCGGCAGATGCCGTTCTTTAAGTCACTGGGCGCAAAAACCAGACACTGAGGCAGTAAGGCAGCAGGGAGACTTTGCCGGAGGGCTCTGGCCGTGGAGTACTTTCAGTCCGGAGGAGACACCACTAGGTACATTTACCGAAGGTGAGATGGGTCGCAGATTGCACAAACCGCCCCCAATCACCCTGAAGACACAGCAGGATATAGGCCAAATGCTACAAACGCCTAATGTGCTGCAGGCCCTGTCTCCCTGAGAGGCCTCCCCACAGCCATCAGAAACGGGGGACCCACATGACAGCCCCTTACAGAGCCCCAGACCTCAAGAGCTCCCACAGGGCTGTACACCGGCTGACAGGCCTACAGCACAGCCTCAGGAAAATGTGGGAAGCAGACCTGGCTGTACTAACTACCAAAGGTCAAGTGGTGACCACACGCACCCAGGCTACCGAAGAAGAGGTTAAAGACTAACGACCTAAACACCTTGGGGGACAGTAAGACTACTGCAAGCCACTCAGGCAACCATGGCCAGGCAAGTCAACATACTTGATGACAGGGGCAGAAGCAAGAATGTCAAGATAAGAGGGGTCAGGGAATCCATACCACTAGAAGAACTACCTAACTTTATCAGACGCCTAGTGGCGGCAGTACTGCCAACGAGACAAGCCAAAGCCTTCTCATTCAACGGAATCTACAGGACCTCTAAATCCCCACAAGCCCCCCCACAACACCACGGGACCTTATCTTGCGGTGCCAAACTATGACAGACAAACTGGGACTGCTGGCTGCTTTGCAGGGAAAAACCCCCTTTGAATTTGAATCGTGCCAACTCTGAGTTTTTCAGGACTTAAGCAGGGCTACGTTACTGTGGCGCAAGAATATGCAATCAATTACTAGACTAGCTGGAATTGCTTACAGATGGGCAACACCTGGGGCAATATGGGTGACGAAAGAAGGTAAACACTATAAAGCCACTGATCCAAGAGAGGGCCCAGCCTTGCTGGCAGCATTGGGACTCCCCCAACAACATGAGAACTCTATGCCAACGCCTAACCCACAACCACAGAGCACAAGCACCACAGCTCGCACCAGACCCGGGGTAACGGGAGGAACCACAACCTGAGACAACTCTCAGCAACACCAGCCCTTCTACAAGTTAACCGTTGCGGTCTGCTATGACACCCCATTCACCAACTCAGTTGTTTAAGTTACTTATATATTATGCTTTCTTTATTTTTTGCTCATTTTAATATGATTTACTTGCTAAATATTGCATTGCAACGCACAAATTTCCCTACAATAAGCTTTAATGCTCCGGTGCCAAAACACCTCCCCCTCATCACCCCATGGATACAGGGTTTTACTATTATAGGAGCGCATCCCTCACGATCCACACACAACCAAATAGCGACACTATCCCTAAGATGGTTCATCTAGGCCTTCTGACCAACTAAGGCTCCTACTCGACTAGACCTCCACCACTAGTAATCTACAAACCGACTGCACCAAATAACATTTCCTAGTCCAGTTTAATATAGGCATCATTCTCTAGCACACACCACTTCACAAACCAAAGTGATATTTGCCATGCCAACCGAAGTACCCTCTACTAACCAGAGAACTGGCAACTGCACAAAACCTTCCAACGGCACAACTAAAATAGTACTCTATACAGACTAGATTACAAAATTTTCACGCCTAAGAACACACTCACCACTAATCCCAAAGGTCAAGGAACACCGATGACATATAGTCACCACATCCAGGCCTCTATATCTCCAAGGCCAGAAGTTCACAGACGGTGGTGCTGTTAACACACACAGATGAGTGGTCCACACTCTCCCAAGTTCAACCCACATCCCTCGTTATGACTTCTCAGCTCATTTACCTTACAAAAGATGCGAACTGTAAATCCATGACGCCTTGCATTACCTATGTTATATCATTCTGTAACATGTCATTACTGTCATATGTCTTTGCCTTGCTCGCATGAAAAATAAAGAATAAAAAAAACGAGAAAAAAAAAACCCAAAAGAACCAGAGACCATAAACTAAATAATTTAATCCATACAAAAAAAGAGGAGCGATATGGCAGTACTGCCACTATACTAAGGAAAAAGGAATTTACAGTAAGTAAAATTACTGTTTTTCCTCACGTATAGTGGAAGTACTGTAATAAGTGGGATATAGCAAGATCCCTGAAACAAAATAGGGTGGGAATTCAGTAGGCTACTGCTTGAGGCACCATTTGCCCAAAAGCAGCTTCAGAGGAAGAGAATATGTCCAGCCTATAATGTTTTATGAAGGTATGGAATGAAGACCAAGTAGTCGCCTTACAGATGTCTTCAGGGGAAGCTGCACATTTTTCTGCCCAGGAAGTAGCCATCGCCCTCGTGGAGTGTGCCTTTAATGGAAACTTGAGGGGAGTACCATGGGTTTCATAAGCCAATTTGTTAGCTTCTGTTAACCACCTGGCAATTGTAGGTCTGAAGGCTTCTCTACCTTTACTAGAGCCTTGAAATGTGACAAAGGTGGTCTGAGATTCTAAAGTCCTGTGACCTCCGAAGCTAGATTTCCAAAGATCATCTAGAAGATGCCACTTTCTTTCCAACTGTGAAGATTGAGACTGGCAAAAGGAAGGCAAAACAATGGGCTGGCCCATAGATTTCCTTGAAATAACTTTAGGTTAAAAGTAAGGCCTGGGATTCAAGATCATTTTGTCTTGGTGGGAAATGGTAAACTCAGATGCTGAAGAAAGAGTCTGCAGTTCTCCTATCCTCTTTGCGGAAGTTACAGCCACTAAGACTATAGTCTTGAGTGACAGCATCTTCAAAGAATCATCCTGTAATGGTTCAAATGGAGGTTCACAAAGAGCCTGAATGACCAACGAAAAATCCTAGGTAGGAAAAGTTGAAAGCTTAGGAGGTCGTTTCAGCAAGATTGACTTAAAATATCTGCGGATATGACGGTTGGAAGCTACATCATGCACAAGGACACAAGGAAGTGACTCAAGGATGAAATCTGGACTTTAAGTGTTGATACACCTACACCAGCTAGAAACCCATCCTGCAGAAAAGACAGAATATTAGGTATGTGTTATACCTGGAATGTAGGACACTGCCCTCTCACTTTAACTAGTGGCTCTACCCCTGTGATGACTCACAGGTCAGAGAGCATGGCAGTCATCTTGAGTATGTGAGTGTGATGCAGTGCTGCACAGAGGATGTTTTACTCCTATGTTCCTGTCAGTTATAATAAGACTGATTATACAGTAAATGTTCAGCAATAAAGCAAGGTTGTATAAAACTACTGGTCTCATATGTGAAGCAGTCAGGACCATAACAGTGGCGACGAAGATGGGATGTACAAAGGCCCTACCAAGCCTGCATTAGAAAATAAGAGGTAATCTCACTACATACAGCCAGCCACACAGCATCCAGCCAGGACATGGCACTGTGAGTTTGATGGGGAGCAAAGATCCTGGACAGAAAGATTAGAGCATTACTTCAGTGCAAACACCATAGCCCCTGAACGGCAGGTAGCTGTATTCCTGACACTGGTGGGAGCTAAAACATATGACACTGTAAGTGACCTTCCTTTCCTTGATAAACCAGCAAGCAAAATACTGGTGGAACTGCTAAAACTATTAGAGGATCATTTCCAGCCCAACCCACTGGAAATTGCAGAAAGATTCTGCTTTTACCAACGGCAGCAGCAGTCAGGGGAAGATATTAAAGCATATGTGGTAGCCATTCGCAAACTGGTCTCCACCTGTTCATCTGGAGAGTAAAAGAAGTCTTCAGAGCGGCAGTCACACCAGCTACGGCCAACTGCAAATACAGATTCACACCCAGACCAAGCCAGCTTGCTACCGGTGTGGTAATACAGACCATGGTTCCAAAACATGTAGATTTAAAGACCAACCTTGCCACTACTGCGGAAAAATGGGCCAGCTAGGACAAATCTGTCGTAGTAGGAATGTACGGGAAAAACAAGAAGAAAACATACAGGGTAGAGAAACCTACCTCTTCATCTGAGTCAGACAATGAACCATTGCACAGATTAAAGGACCACTATAGTGCCAGGAAAACATACTCGTTTTCCTGGCACTATAGTGCCCTGAGGGTGCCCCCACCCTCAGGGACCCCCTCCCGCCCGGCTCTGGAAAGGGGAAAAGGGGTAAAACTTACCTTTTGGCGCTGGGCGGGAGAGCTCTCCTCCTCCGCCGCCCGGCTGAATGCAAGCGGCAGCGCGCATTCAGCTCGCAGGGCATTTACAATGCCTTCCTCGCGCTGGCGTGCACTGTGCACAGTGAGAAGCAAGCGCCTCTAGTAACTGGCAATGAGCAGCCACTAGAGGATAGAAGGCTTAACCCATTCATAATTATAGCAGTTTCTCTGAAACTGCTATAATTATGAAAAAATGGGTTAACCCTAGAAGGACCTGGCACCCAGACCACTTCATTAAGCTGAAGTGGTCTGGGTGCCTAGAGTGGTCCTTTAACTATACATCGCCTACACTCTTCAAACCCTGCAATGATGGAAGAAGTAACCATTGAAGGAAAGGCATTAAAGATGGATGTTGATACAGGAGCGGCAGTTTCAGTTATCCCACAAAAACACTGGAGACAACTACATATACAGACAACTATCCGCCAAACCCCAATCAAGCTGCAGACATATTCCATGCCAGTCCTCCACCCAGTTGGTTGTGCAAAGGTAGAGGTATCACACAAGGGTCAGACAAAGAGACTACCAATATATACTTTGAAACACGGAGGACCACCTCTCTTTGGTAGAGATTGAATTGCTCATCTGGGAATGCCAGACATCATCAAGAACCCTTGAAGCTCAAGTTAAAACTGGATGCCCAACCTAGGTTCTTCAAGGCCCAGACAGTACCATTTGCCCTTCGAGCAGGATTGGAAGCAGAACTCATCCGGCTAGAAGAACAGGGTGTCATTTCCAAGGTAGAGCTATTTACTGTTGTGCCAGTAAAGAAATCAAATGGGGAATTACGCATGGTACTGAATACTCAACTGGATGTAGACCAGTATCCTCTACCCAGAGTAGATAACATCTTCGCTTCACTTGCTGGGGGACAGAAGTTCACTAAGACTGATCTCCGACAAGCCTATCTATAGTTTGAGATCCACCCTTCTTCCTGAAAATACCTTACCATTAACACTCACAAAGGCTTGTACGAATACAACCGGATGGTGTTTGGCATAGCACCTGCACCAGCCATCTGGCAGAGGAAGATGGATGCAATCTTAGCAGACATTCCCTTCACACAGTGTCTATTAGATGACATGCTCATCACTGGTCGAACGGACCAAGAACACAAACAGAATGTAGAACAGGTTTTACAAAGACTTCAGGTCCATGGTCTCAAGGTGAACTTGGCAAAACACAAATTTATGCTGCCCAAATCGTACCTTAGCCTCCTCAACTGCTATAATAAATTTCTCCCAGACCTGGCTCACACCTTGTTCCCACTGCATAAGCTTTTAGAGAAACACTCCAGATGGTCTCCAAACAAACTATTGGGCTCACGTATGCTTGTACACTACGACCTCCACAAGTCTCTCACATTGGCTTGCGACGCCTCGCCTTATGGTCTGGGTGCTGTACTTTCCCACCTCCTACAAGATGGTTCTGAGAAACCAGTGGCTTTCTCCTCGAGATCATTGACAAAGACAGAACGCAACTACTCTCAGACTGATAAAGAGGCACTTGCATTGATATGGGCAATTCGGAAGTTTCACCTTTACCGCTATGGTAGAGAGTTCACCATATTAACATATCATAAACCTCTACTTCAGATATTTAGTCCAGACAAAGGGATCTCCCAGACAACTGCAGCCGGTCTTCAGCCCTATGCCCTGTTCTTGGGCGCGTATAGCTACCGCATACAATATCGAAGCCATGATGCTAATGCCAATGCCAATGCAATGTCCCGCTTGACAGCTTCCAGATTCTTCTTCAGCTGTCAAGACTTGTAGGTACACCACCACACACCTACTGACTTCTGGAGAGATAGCAGCCCATACGGTGAAGGATAATGTTCTGAAATCTGTGTTTTCGTTTACACAAACTGGCTGCCCAGCGACTATTACAGAAGATTACGAACCTTACTACCGGAAGCGAATGGAATTGGCTGTGAATGACAATTGTGTCTTATGGGGAGAACGAGTGACCATTCCAAAATCCCTCCCAGAGACATATCTTTGACTGGCTACATACTGGTCATCCTGGTACCACACGGATGAAACAGAAAGCACGAGGGTACATGTGGTGGCCTAACATAGATGCTTAGATAACAGCATATGTCAATGCTTGTATAGGATGTGCACAAGCTGCAAGAGACCCTCCCAAAGGAAGTATTCAGCCCTGGACTTGGCCCATGGTTCTTTGGTTTCGCCTTCACTTGGATTTTTCAGGTCCAATAAAAGGGCAGACCTTCTTGATTATAATTGACGCCAACTCGAAAGGGTCTGAGGTCTTTCCAATAACCCAGCCGACTGCAAAAGCCATGATTGCCATATTATTGCACCTTTTTGCCACATTTGGTTATCTCAGGGAGATTGTTACAGATAATGGGGCCTGTAACGGCACCCCCCAGACATAAAAGGGGTTAAACCACCGTTTAGAAGATGTTCCCCTTCCAGAGACAAAGACACAGCTACCGCAGAACCCCAAACTCCCAAACAGGATACAAAGTAGCACTCCAAACTCCCAAACTGGAACCTCACGAATAGCTGCTAGAAGCTGAACAGGAAAAGCACCCAAGCGGCTAACACTACTGGCAATCAGTCTCTAACGGCATACAGTAAATCCCCCCAAGAACGAGACAAGGGTCGTGTTGAGGGTCAAGCAGTGAACAGACAGAGTTGTGAGTTTATTGTTCTTATATACACATTCTTAAACATTAGTACCACCCACAGGGTTTTGTAAAACAACCAATAAACACGTAATACACAGTAAAACACTCCCATTATTACATCACAATCCCTCCTCTCTATCCTGGAGATAACTGGGAAGTAATCCAATTATCTCCAAGGACAGAGGCAAAACTCCATTAAGCACATGGCAGTAAAAAGACAGTAAAATACAATAAAATACACAAGGTTACATTTATTACATAAAATACAGACATGCAACATATCCCAAGATAGCTTAGGTCTGAGCGCACATTATTACTGAATGGCGCTCAGACCACACACATACAGTTCAATTGCCATGGAGCCAAAGTCTTTTATTACATGAATAGGCTCCATGGCATAGCTATCTGGGTTAAATGAGTTCATTCAGTAAATCTGTGAATGAACCGGCCACGTGTGAACTGCAGACGGCTGCCATCCAGTGTTCAGTATGCGTAGCCGTGGCCACCCGGTATAGTCAATTAAGCTGCGGTTAACCGCAGCTTCTGGACGGCCAATTAACGGCGCCTGCCAGCTAACTGTGATTCCTGGGAGGCCAATAGACGGCTGTTTGTTCGGTAGACAGAATCTACCGAACGCCCGGGCAGAAATACATGAATAGACCTTTCTGCATAGAAAATAAAGTATTTAAATGCCGGTCCATAGTCAAAAGGCAGCAGGCAGGCAACTAGGCTCCTCCAATGCACAGTGGCGAGATTGGTCTCGTCACAGGGCCCAATTCACGAGCCATGAATTTCAGAGTTTTGCTACTGTGTAATAACATAAAGCACAAGTTAACTGCGATTTACCACCCAGCGACCAATGGTTAAGCAGAACGGTTTGTGCAAACTATGAAGAACTACTTCAAGGCCACAGTGCCTTCAACTAGCCAGAGGTCCATATCTCCTCAGAAGTTAGACTCTTTTCTCTTTGCTTACAGAACAACACCACATGCTACAACTGGTACAACACCAGCTGAGCTTCTTCTTGGCCAACGGCCATGGACTGCTTTTGACATGCTTCGTCCTAAAACTGTTCATGACCATGTATTGCACTCCCAAGACAAGATGGTAACCTCCCAAGAGTCTCCCACTTTTAGAGTCTGGACTCGATCTTATGGATCCTCCAACACTCAGTGGCTTCCTGCCACAATTGTGGAACCTTTGGGACCCAAGATGAGATGTACAGAGTTCACCTGGAAGATGGTTCCATTACCAGACTACATGCCGACCAGTTCCGGTCCCGCTGCCGCTTACCTGAATTCTTTACCCAAAAGCTTCCTAAGCCCAAATCCAGTGAATGCACCTACAGGGGTGGCCTGTGCTTCTGGGTGTGAGGGTTCTCATGCCCCTGAACCCATTTTCCCGACCTTGAACCAAGCACCTTCCCATTTTTCCTGTCCTGCTACCTCTGACACATTGATTGCTGGTGGCCGTCCCCAACGCCATTGTGGCGAAACCGACTTCGCCACTGGGCATTGGAGAAGACTGATTGCCAGCCTCCTGCCATGTGACTATGGCCCCTGGGATGTATTGCCCTTTAAAGACATGATTTGGGCATAATGGATTTGTGTTGTGCTGCTGCTGGCCCTTTAAGAACCATCTGGGGACATACTGTGGAGTTACTGGGTGGCCACCATTTCCTGTATCAGAGGCACATGGTGATAACAATGGATGAAGCACATGGTGAGAACAATGGATGGCGGCCATTTTAACTCACAGACACGTTTGGACTTTTCAACACGGTGCCATCTCGCCAGTGTTTGGTGCACAGAGACATCATGCAGTGGTTTTGGACTATACAGCAGGGGACACATTATACAGTGATTGTTTTTCATTTAGTCTGTATATGTTCTGCAGAATCTGCATTAAACTGTATCTTCCAAAGTACTGAATGGATCTGGGTGAATTTCGGATGTGTGTTCACCCAGATCCCCCGGTTCCAAGGATATACTTTTTATGGGGTTATTGCATGTTTTGGGGTTCCTGTGATGTGTTTTATGAAACTGTATTTCTCTGTCTGTGATAATTAGATTACCCATTGTGTAAGGTAATTGTATTACAGGCAGAGGGGAGGATTTTGAGTTATGCAGTGCTGCACAGAGGATGTTTTACTGCTGTGTTCCTGTCAGTTATAATAAGATTGATCATACAGTAAATGCTCAGCAATAAAGCAAGGTTGTATGATCTCATATGTGAAGCAGTCAGGACCATAACAGGAGGAATTAACTGGAACGCAGCCTTTCAGAACACACTAGTTCACAAACTTTAGCCAAATCCTAAGATAAATCTTGGACGTTGATGAACAGACAGATGCCAAAATAACCTCTCTCAATTTGTCTGAAAGTCCCTGCTCATGGAGGATCATCCTTGCAGCATCCACGCCGTCAGTTTGAACATTTCCAGGGTCTCTTCTTGAAGATATGGAAGATAATTCTCTATGAAGTTGCTTGAAATTGGAAAAACCCAGCGTGAAAGTGTCATACGCTCTGGAAAACCAGCTTCGGTTTGGCCATAAGGGAACAATGGCTAGAACCCTTGCTTTTTCCCCATCTGATCTTTTGAATTATCCTTGGTATCAAGGCTACTGGAGGGAAAACATATCCCATGTTGAAGTTCAAGGTGAGGGACAAGCCGTCTAGGAAGTCTGGAAAATTCATTGCCTGGATAGAAGCAAAGCGTGGGACTTTCCTGTTTTTTCTTGTGGCCATAAGATCGATGTCTGGTAAGCAGAATCAGAAAGCCAGTCTAGAGAACATCTGGGGTTTTAGAGATCAATCCGCTTGAGACCAACGTTGTCTGCGGAGGTCATCTGCGATGACGTTCTGAGTACCTCTGATATGAGTTTCTGAGAGCTACTTTTGACTGTGCCCAAGACATGATACGGTAACACAGATCCTGTAGAGAATTTACTTTTGTGCCTCCTTGACGGTATAAGTAAGCAACAGTGGTGGCGTTGTCAGACTGAATCCTTCCGACTTGGTCTGCAATGACAGGACTGAAAGCTACCAGAGCATTAATAACTGCCTTCAGAGCTCCGAAGTTTGAGGACTCTTGCTTCTTTCGAAATCCATCTCCCCTGAATGAACTGTGAATCTAGATGGGCACCTTAACCAGTTTGGGAGGCATCTGTTGTGATGGTAATGCATCTTTTCTGTTCGAATGAAAAGCCTCTGGAAAGGCTGTCTGCATTTTTCCACCAATTTAGTTGTTTTCTTATTGTGCTTGACAGGCAGATAACTGCATACAAATCTTCCTTCTTTCTTGACCATTCCGCCAGAATGTTCCATTGTAAAGGTCTGATTTCTGCTTTTGCCTATCCAACCGCTGGGATTGCAGAGGTGAGAAGTCCCAGGACACTCATGGCCTGTCTGATAGTGCAAACTTTTTTCTTTTTTAAGCTTAAAACTGCCTTTATAATTCTTTTTTGCTTTGACATAGGAAGAAAAAGCTATTGGTCTTTATAATCCAATTGTTTGTTGTCGTCTCCTTCCACTTCTGAGAAATGAACCCGAAGACGACCTCCCATTCTTTTGGCGTCAAGATCTCTTCTTTTTGTCTTTGTTATTGAGTTGTGTCTCCATATTACTTGCAAATTCTCCAACAATTTTAATGGTAGCTGTCCAGTGAGCTGATATCTTTTTTTGGCTTGAGATTCTGAATATCTGGAATCCTGAGGTAATGCCTTTTTGGTTTCAGACATATGTTTAATAATTTCTTCCAGAGAAGTGCCAAATAATTTGTTCCTCTCGAAAGGGAGTTCACATAAAGGTAGTTTTGAAGCAGAGTCCACAGTCTGAGCCATAAGGCTCTTCTGGCCATCGAGGATAAACCCATTATCCGAGCCGATAATCGAAGCATCTCATCAGAGACATCCGATAGAAATTTATTAGAAGGTTTCACAAGAAACAACAGCTGGGCTGGGTCTTTCTCTGGTTTTCTCATAAGGGATTCTTTTTAAGGTTTGTAACCACATGCCCTTGGCTTTCAGAAATGCTGAACCAGCGATTCCGGCTTTGCACTGATATCGAGCAGGAGAATATTTCAGGCCGCGTGCTGTTTCTGCCCACTTGTCCACGGGATCTTTTAAACCAGAAACCTCACCAATTGGGATTGTGGTTTTCTTTGATAATTGTGCCACCTGGATATCGACTTTAGGAAGTTCTACCTCTGTCTGTAGTTTAAACAGTTGTTTGAAGTGCTTAGAAATGAAAGCACGTCTTTCTGGGTTTTTCCCACTCCCTCTACAGCAGTTCCATAACCCTTGGGCGCATAGGTAAACCTTTTACCTTACCCTTGGTAGGTACAATTTCCTGAACAACCGCCGATACTTCCCTGATAAATGTCTTCAATTTCTCTGGTGAAAATCCCTCATCCACACTTGATGCCAGACTGGAAACCTCCGAAAGGGAAGATGAACATTCACCTGATGAGAGCTCAGACAGGGATGGGGATCTTTCTCTCCTTCGTTTCTTTACCGGTCTGTCTTGAATATAAACAGACCCACTGTCTTTTTTAATAGTATCTTTAAAGGACTTGAAGGTCTGGGATAAATTCACCTGAAACTAGGTCATTTCCTTTTGCTTGGATTTTTCGACCAATTCTGTCAAGCACTGATTACAAGTCTTTTTTCTCCACACGTCAGGTAGAGACACCCTACATTCTGAGCAACACAAATATTTTGTTTTGCTCATGGCCTTTTTAGGGATAGGAGCTGACGTCTCATCTTTCTCAGCTTTATTCTGTGAAGCAGGACTGGACATATTCTGTAGACAAACAAAAAAAACAACTAATTTTCTAACTTAGGAGGTATGCGATAAAGGTTAAGTTTTCAAGGGAGATTTAAAGTAAATTCCCACCTCAAAAACATCACCTCTGTGTAGGAGAGCTGGTAACATGAAGTACCTGTTCTTGCAACCACCCCACCTTGTAATTTCGAATTTAGTGCCAAATGTACAAAATTCCGATCGGCGCATGTGCTGTAGCGCGATCGAAAGTTCAGTGGAACTCAAACGCCTTCTGGGCGTGTGTTCCACTGCTGTGCGCATTGGCCCGTCCTGTAATGTGGGAGGCCCGCCAAGGACCTCCCAGGAACTGGCCACATAAGCAGGCTACTAGTTGCGTTCCATAACGCAACGCAATGGAAGCCTCTGCCGCTCAGCTCCGTTGGTAGCTTTCGGGCACTCACCTCCACGGCCAGCAGCCTGTGCTGACCGCACCGATATTCTTTTCACCTATGCCTGGAGGAGCCTGTCTGTCCCGTGTGCCGGGATAAGAAGAAGTGGGGGAACCTTGGAGGTACAGGAGTTATAAGGGAAGCAGCAGGGGGGCTCTTAATTGAATATTTAAATTTGGGGGGGAAGCTTCTTGTCCACTGGAGAAGATACAACCCACTTGTTACAGTACTGCCACTATACGTGAGGAAAATTCTTATATGTAAAAAGGTGTTTGTTTTTCTAATTTGTACCCTTTTTTAATTTCTTTCACATGTAATGTTGTGTTAGGCGTACATATAGGATAGTAAATCCGTCCTTAAGGGGTTAACCTCTACATTACGGATATTTCACACTCTATTAAAGTCTAATATTTTCAATTCAATTTAACTGGTTTATTAACCCTAGAAGTCCAGTAAGAGGAGATACATTTTCTGCCAGTAGGTGTGTTGCACTTGCGGTAACATCATGGTAGTGTGTGTGATTTATTTAATAGTTACAACAGGGCTCGAAATTCTAAGTCCTATGCTACTAGACAGGGTTAAAATTGACTTGCCACTGCCAGCCAGTAGCCAATAGCTTTTTAAAATGTTGAGCCTGTTACATAATAATTTCATTATAGGATTTTTTATGGTTATCAGTACTTCTGTACATCACAAACTGTTGTATAGTGTAGATGCATTCACTCAAATACCACAGGGCTAGAGGCAATGGAATCCTGCTCAAGTGACCCATAAGGTAAGTAACCGCTGTACTCTTATTCTCAGGTAAAGCATTTATTAAACCAACATCCAGCAGGTGGCCAGCACCTTCATCAAGTCTGGGCTACATGAGTGCAAATGTTGCTTTTAAAGGTGAACATTTTAAATATTTAGACAGACACACACACACACACACAAATGTACACACTCACTCAAGGCTAAGGATTCATTGTTACTGCTAATTTTGGAAATTTCACTCACAGTAAATTAGTGTTTCCCTTACTAGTCCACTTACTGTTCCATTTATGCTTTAAAAGTAATGGTTTCACTTGTGCAAACGAGGCCTGACGAAGTCTGTAAGTGCCTAAATGTTGTCAGGTCTATCTTGTTATTTTGATTCTATCAATTAGACAGAATAAATATATTTTTGAGAATCAAAGAATGGTTCTTAATGTAATTTATTTTAATCTGTAGATGAAATAATTAGATGGACGCTCCATTACCTAAATAGAAATAAACCATTATTTAGTAGATATGAAAACATGCATGTATTTAATTATGCATTTTGCATTGGGGTATATCTAAAAAAATGTTGTCTGCTGCCTTTGCAATCCCTTGACTTGCATCCCCAACCCAGACTTTCAATGGCTGTCAAAACACAGAATTTCCAATGCAGCTCAATTAGAAGTCTTTGCAAGGCAGGTGCCCTGGGCAATTGTTTGTCGCTTAGCTTCACTGTGCAAATCAAACCAGGAAGTAACAGGACAGTTATCTGATTCGCAGCCAATGGGTGTAACCAGGTTAATTTATTAAAGGGCCAATTTCTATTGAAATCTGCACAAAAAAAAAAATTTGTAAAATAAAAAAGGGGAAGCACTCTTCACAAGTAACAGCGCTTTAGTGGTTAGGAGTCATCGTCTAATCTTTTATTCAGGACTCATTCAGCCTAGCGTATATGTCTGAAACTAATATTTTCTTATCAAAAATAAATCATTAAGGCTTTCATTTTTATTTTATAGTATTGCTTTGTCCTACAGAGGTTTGCTGGATGAATACAGGTATCCTTGTGACTGTTTTATTCCACTATCTGGACTGAAAGAAGTTTGATATTGTACCAGTTTCCCAGTTTCTAGTTTTAAAACAGTTTCATTCTCATAATTTAATATTATCTGCTTCAGTATTAATTTTAGTAAATGAGAATTCAAACAGCAAATAATGGAGTTCTCAGTATGGACACTCACTGAGCAGACAGGTTTCTTAAATTCGGCAATCTGGAGGGAATTCTAGAAATGGAGATACAAGTGGGTTTACCTTGCGTGGTTTCTCTGGAGTGGGAGCATCTTCCACTGAAGCTTCGACTTCACTGGCAGGAATCCATGTGTCATAACTAGAGTGGGAGTAGAAATAACACATAAAACTCTTAAAGGATAATAGCTGAGGGCTTGCAGTATGATATCTAGAAGCAGGCCATAATCTACAAAGATATTTCTAACTGTTGCAGCAGTGCATTTCCTGTTTAAAATAGACAGAGGAGCTAAATTATACAGGTTTTTTACATTGCTTAATGTGCAGCTCCTGAATTTATTTCCTTATAATTTTTCCATTTCATACATTAGTTCTAAAACATCACTTTCTGAAGTTACTATTTGATACAAAATCTACACACTTCATATCTAGCATACTAATCAAGTTAAAGGGACAGTATAGTCACCAAGAGAACTTTAACTTAATGAAGCCGTTTTTGTGTATAGATTATGCCTCTGAAGTCTAGCTGCTCAATTTTCTGCTATTTAACAGTCAAATCACTTTTGTTTCTGTCCATATAGCCCTAGCCACGCCTCCCCTAGGTGTGATTCATACTGCCTGCATGAAAAAATGGTTTCATTTTATAACCAGATATTAACTAATTTTAGAACTTTTTTGAACTCCTGCTCTGAACTCGAAGCACACATAAGAGGCTCCTGCAAGGTCTAGCAGGCTATTACAGTGGTTGAGACAAGACATTATACTTTAAACAGACTGTGTAATAAAGGAACTTTAAACATTAGATCTCACTTTACAGGAAGTGTTTAGGAGACCTGTGTAAGTCACATGCAGGAATGTATTACTTGGACTGCATAAACAAAGTGATTTAACTCCTAATGGCAGAGAATTTGAGCAGTGAGATTGCTTGTGCATGATTTATACACCAAAACAACTACTGTTTTGGTGACTGTAGTGTCCCTTCAATTTAGATTTCCAAAGTTTTAAGAAGTATGACAGTAATCTGGATGTTTAAGTAGGATTTATAATTAACAAGTTTAATGATTGAAAGTGAACATCCTTGAAATTCGCCAAAAATAAATTAAAACTTATTAGCTAAACAATCTAAAACTGTTATTAAAATTATCTCTGGCATCACTGGTGAAATCTTTGAAATCTGAGGATCTGATAAAGTAAAAGCTACACTGTCACAAATAACTGATACAAGATTGACTAATCTTTACTTTTAATGCTAAATTTAGATTACTGCCTCTCAAGGGTGTGCCATCAGGTACTGGATCTGTACCATGTACTTATCCACACATTGTGAATTAATAAATGTTGACAGCACATTTATCTTTGTGGGTTAATTATTTAACAGGTTTAGCATTATACTACTAGGACGGAGTTTAAATTTGTATTTAAGGAGCAGCTAGTGCAGTGGTTCCCAACCCAGTCCTTGAGTAACCCCTAACAGTCCAGGATTTAGGGATTACCCAGTTGTGTCTAAGGTGTTTTTTAAGAAAGAAAATACCAAAACAGTTTAGACACAACAGGGTAATCCCTAAATCCTGCACGGACAAATCCGAGGCGCTCCCGCTGCGTCTGCCAACGGGCCTGCTACCCCGGTTGCAAGCCAACTTCTCCTTCAAGTGGTGCCCGCACCGTATTAAATACCTGGGGATTTGGTTGACGAGGGACCTGAGTGCACTTTACCGTGATAATTTCCTGCCCCTACAAACTAGACTACGCTCCGATATGTTGAGATGGGGGGCTATTCCAATTCGACTTCCCCAGGCCTTCTTTAACACCATGAATACGGACATCAGAAGATTTGTGTGGAAAACGGGGACAGCGAGACTTAGGCACACGCTCCCGATCCAGCCGAAACACCTGGGTGGGGTGGGCCTCCCGGACCTGCAATCCTATTACTTCGCCACCCATCTCCTTCGCTTAGTGGATTGGCATGTCCCCCAGACGGATAAGCACTGGGTCCACCTGGAACGCACGCAGGCTGCGGGAAGACTTCCGTGGGTGGGGTGGCTCCCCCGCCCCCTACAAACTAGGGATCTCCGGGAACTTCCGCTGATCGGGGCGACACTGAGGGTATGGTCAAACCTCCGGTTCAAATTGAGCCTCTCCACAAGCCCGCCCCCCTTGACGCCGGCAGTCTTTAATCCGGATATAGCTGGAGGCCTGGCACCGAAAGACGTGGAAGGACTGGGAAATCTGGGCGAGCTGCACCTGAGAGATTGGTGCGTGAATGGTTGGGTTTGTACTTTCGAGTCCCTGCAGTCACAGGCACGGATCACCGGGCTGCTGCGGTTCCGATATCACCAGATCCGAAACTCATGCCACACGCTACCTGGCTCCCAACTTATACACAGGGACCTGACATATTTTGAGTCACTGTGCGCATCTCGGTCCTCTACGCCGCCTTGCTCATGGCCATTCGACTGCCGCCGGCCCCTTACCAGTCGCAATGGGAGCAGGCGACGGGGAAGGACCTGTCAGAAGCCGATTGGGGGAGGATTCATACTCTGACACACCTGGGAACTGTTGACACCAAACTTAGGGAGCTTAACTACAAGCTCCTGACTGGATGGTACAGGACACCCGCTAGACTACACCACATGGGCCTCACGCCAACAGCCCAGTGCTGGAGATGTGGGTCGGCGGATGGCACGGACTTGCACATATGGTGGACATGTCCTCCTATAGCCACCTTCTGGTGACAAATTCATGGGAAGCTGAGGGAAGTCTTGGAATCGGAGATACCACTGCTACCCCTCCCGATGCTGCTCCATCACACTGACATGCCGATTGGCAGCTACAAAAAATCCTTAACGAAGCACTTCCTGAATGCGGCCAAAAGCCTAATTCCTACTAAATGGAAAACTCAATTAGTGCCAACGATCTCGGAATGGGAGGATAAGATAGAAGACATCTTTGTTATGGAAAGCCTCACGGCAGACTTACATGGCACTGGAGAGCAGTGTTCCCGACTATGGGGCCCCTGGATTACCTATAGAGCACGCCGACCCCTGGGCGCCGACCTGACCAATGCATGCCCTGAGTCGCAGGCCGCGGGCCGTGCGCCGGAGATTGGTGGTGGGTCCCCCTGCCCTTGACCGAGCCGCGACGCTCTTCACCTCATCCTCCCACCCTGTCCCCCCCCCCCACTTCCTTCTCCTCCCCTCTTCTCCCTCAGGCCCTTCCCTGCCCCTCGGAGCCTCTCACATGCACGGGCGAGGCCAGACGGTGGTGCCACGGGCCTGGGCGGCCAATTCGGCCTGTACCAGACGATCGCCTGTGGACGGACTTTACCCAGCTCAGAACTGCGACACAAGACTGACAGACTCCCCTGCCCGCCACAGTCTCCATTAGGCAAACGTGGGAACCACCTTCATCCTTCTAGACCCGTCCCCCACATAGCAGAACAGACCGCGGGGGGGCACTTCACTGACACGATAGTGGATGACTGGAAGTGACTGGTTGGCGAGTCTATTGGGATACATGACGGGTCCCCTAGTGATCCTGTACGGTTGCTACGACACAGTATATACTCCCTGACGAGTAAAGACTAAGAGATTAGAGTTAAGGGCAGTGATAACCCCCGACTAATACTTCATGGGCGGTAGACTGGAAAGTAGCAAATAGGCCAAGGTCGGGCAGGATAAAAACCGGAGCCTTCATGTCGCCTCCACTACCCTAGGCCACACAATCGACACCTCTGCGGGTTGTGGCGCAAGACCAGCCGTGCTCTGATACCGGCTACCAGTGTAATATACGTATTTCTCTTGATAATAGCGGATAAACTGGCCTAAACGCGCATTCCTGATGCCCGCTAGTAGCCCTAGGGTCTCCCTGCTTAATGTAATGCAATGTACAACTGTTGTTGGCGTACCACGGCATTATCTTCTCATTGTACTGCGGTGCTGAACTCTTGTTTACTACCTTGTATGTATTCGTTAAAATGAAAATAAAGATTGTCAAAAAAAAAAATCCCTAAATCCTGGACTGTTAGGGGGTACTTGAGGACTGGGTTAGAAAACCCTGAGCTAGCGTAAAAAACACAGTTATTCACTTAAAGGAACACTATAGTCATCAAAAAAACAGCTTAAGATAGCTGTTCTGGTGAGTATAGTCAGGCTTTTTGCTGCCTTTTCTCTTACATTGCTGCCTAGGAACACCTCCAGTGGCAGTCACTCATACAGCGACTAGAGGTGCTTCCTGGTCAGTGCTGTTTAGTGTCTCCACGCTCTGCATGGAGGTGCTGAACTTTCCCTATAGAGATGCATGGATTCAATGCATCTCTATGAGAAGATACTGATCGGCCACACTGCACTGGAATAAAGTTACACTTTCAACTTATTTAAGGCAGGTGGGGGGGGGAAAGGGCAGCCAACTAGTGTTTGAAAACAATAGGGTCAGAAAACATGTACATACAGTGTTCCTTTAAATCCAAATGCATCCATTTCAGATTATCAAAAATAATCCAGTACCAGAGAAGACAACTGGCCACAAAATATAGACATTATTCAAGATGTATCAATGTCTGGATTTTGCAATACTGCATACGAATGAATGTAGACAATATTTTAGGCTATCCATATGCAACTGAAAGGGTGAAATCCAGGATAGAATAATGTAAATACACAACTGAATGCTCAAACACAATAACTAGATTGGCACTTGTCTGTCTGCAAATTATGGTCAACTGAATTTCCACAATTTAGTTACACATTTCCTGTAAAAAGAGAACTTAATGTAATACGTTCTATATTGCACAGTGTGTTTAACTTAGAATTTTTTTATCTCCTACTCTGTTACCATCCTGTGGAAGCTTACTGTGGATGATTAAAGTTCATATAACAGAGCAGGCGATAAAAACCTAACGTAAACACAATGGGCTGAGTTAGAACTAAAACTTTTTTTTATGTATGCTGTCTGATTCACAGCCAGCGGAGGTGTGGCTAGGGCTGCATAAACAGAAAAAGAAGTGATTTAACTCCTAAATAGCAGAGAATTGATCAGTGAGACAGCAGTGGCATGATTTATACACTAAAACCAATTCATTAAGCTAATGTTGCTAGAGTATCACTTTCTAATTGATCAGGATTAAAAAACACATTACTTCGGGTTACTTTTTACTCACTGTGGTATCTAGTACCAAGACATTATCAGCACTTCCTTTAAGTCCTGCACATTGTGAGGTGGGGTTTCGATGGTTTAGATTTGTTGTTCCAGCACTCCCACAGATGCTCAGTTGGACTGAGATCTGGGGAATTTGGAGGCCAACACCTCAAAATCTTTGTCATGTTCCTCAAACCATTCCTGAACCATTTTTTTGCACAGTGGCAGGGTGCATTGTCTTGTTGAAAGATGCCACCGCCATCAGTGAACAAAACCACTACCATGAAGGCGTGTACGTGGTCTGCAACAATCTCTAGGTAGGGTGTTATGTATCAAAGTAACATCCACATAAAAACAAGGAACCAAGGTTTCCCACCAGAACATTGCCCAGAGCATAACACTGCCTTCAACGGCCTGCCTCCTTCCCTTCGTGCCTACTGCTGCCATCTCTTCCCCAGGTAAACGACGTACGTGCACCATCCCATGGACCTGATCTAAAAGAATACGTGATTCATTAGACCAGACAAGCTTCTTCCATTGCTCCTTAGTCCAGTTCTGATGTGCACATCCCCATTAAATGTGCTTATGGTGGGGGACAGGGGTCATCAGAGGCGTTCTGACTGGTCACTGATTTTTCCCCCATTTATTGCAACTCATGCACAAAACCCTACTTGTGGCATGCAATTCAAATGCAGAAAATACCTTTCCTAATAGTCAAATGTATTCTATAATTTGCATGTAATGCTGCATGGTGGTTAATTACCATAAGCTAAATTACCATATTTGAAGCTGATCCCCAAATGCATCTCTAACTGCATTTAGTAAATGATTGGAATTGCAGTTTCCAGACAATTTCCCATTTTAGCTTAGTGAATAGCTCCAAGTGACAGTCCATATCATTCTGCATGAACAGAAGATCAAACAATAAAAGGTAGTAGTGAAAAGGACAATCACTCAGGTGCACTGCTCAAAACATGTAAGACTTTGAACCCAATTCTAATATAAAGTAAGTGACAATTACATATAAAAGCTTTAACATTTGCTTGTAATGCATTTTGTTTTAGCAAGCTGCAGTTTAGACAAAATAAAGATGCAACGAAAAAGAAGAAAAAAAAAGAAAAAGAAATTGAAGCTGTATTTTAATTAGCTATTTGTTATACAATGAAAACACAGCATGAACTAAAGCCACAGTCAACGACCAAAAACTGTGCATAGTGTGGACTATTTTTTGTTTAGTTAATCCTACCTGTCAGGATAATAACCCCAGTGAAGAAGAACTTGCTTGTCTCTCTTCATTATGGGCCGTACCCACTCTTCTGAAAAAGGGATTTGAAAAAGAAGAAGAAAAGACAAGATTGATTATTAAGATTATGTTCACAGTGGTCAATTTTTTTGCATTTTTTTCTCTCAATGTGGTGACACCAAAGTCAGCTGTGTGAATGGACAATGTTTCTGCATTTAAAAAAAGCGAATATCAGATACACCAACTCAACCTAAAATAAAAATAGAAACCCCCACAGATTGTTGATCATTCTGTGAGTGTATGTCAATAAAAAAAAAAAAAATATATATATATATATATATATATATATATATATTTCTGCTGTATATGTGATCTAAATCATAAACTATATTAAAAAAAATAACATAATGGGCACAGTTTAAAACTTTGCTCCATCGCTGGTCCTCACCCTGCACGGAAACAAATTTCTCTGCTATGTCTCCTTTCTACCCCTCTGCTTTTATGCAGATGGATTGCAAAGAAGAGTCTGCACTGTCTCTTCCAACAGTTTACAGCAACCTTTTTAGGTCAATATTCACATCTATATTCCAACAGCATAGCAAACAGCTCTTTTCACATGGAGTACACCTTGCAGATACTTTGTAGGATACAAGCTACAATAGCAGCTTGCAAAACTTTGCATATGACAGATGCTTGGAGAAATCAAGTTTACATATCCCAAAAATATACTATTTTAAGTTGTGTTTATGTACTAGATACTTATCCCATGGTTCAAAAATATGGACTGCCATTTATTTAAAAAAAAAAAAAAAAAAACTTGGTAGCAAAGTGGTTAAGCAGTAAGGTATCAGTTCTAATACAGAACACATAGACCCCAGGATGTAGCATGCCCACTAGAGGATAATTAAATATGAAAAATTAAATATATATGGTCAAATTGTGTTTTCCTCCCACTCTGATCAAGCTTCATGTCTGGTAAGTCTTGTTTCTAACTTATGGGCATTACACTCTATAATGCATGAATCTGCCAGTGGTTACATAGATTGTATGGCAATTACATTTCATACTGCAGGATTCTGCCAGTGGTTACATTGATGTGTGGCCAATATATAATCTATATTGCAGATTTCCGACTTTCGTTACATAGATTTTAGAGCTACTATGCTCTATATTGCAGACTTATTCTATGGTTCATATGATTTGATGGTCATTATACCCAAAACTGCAGGATTCTACCAGTGGTTACACTGATGTTATGTCTATGCTCTACTGGGGCATTCTAACAGTGGGTGATTTCTGTCTTACCTTCCTCTAAGTTACCAGGGACCGGAACAACCACGTGGGAAGCATGGCTTTTATCTTCTGTTATAGTACCCTAAAAACAAAAGATAGAGAGCATAATTTAAAGGAGCAAAGCAAAAACAATAACTCCCAGTGTTCAGCATTTATCTGAAAGACCTTGACTTTGAAATTCCCAAAACAGTCTTAAATGTATAAACAAGAAGGTTGAGAACAGTACAAGAAAGCTACGAAAGTCAATGACAAACATTAAAATTGGACTACAACTGAGATCTTAAGTGACATAAGTGTCACATTCATGGCTTATAAATACACACATTTTGTGTAACACACACAACAATTTTGTTGTGCACAGAATTTGTGTAAGATAAAATCTTTAACACGACTATCATAAACTATTGTATAAAAAATAAATAAAAAAAATAATAAATCTTGAGTCACACCTGATGCCGCTTCACAATGTCTTTCAGCTTGCTCTGTAGTTTCGCTTCAATTTCAGGGTGAAGGTATATGTTGGGTCGAGATAAGCAATTATTCTAAGTATTAATAAAAAAAATATAAAAAAGAAGAAGAAGAAATTTAGAAAGCACTTCATCTCCTAGAATTATGCAGACTAAAAAAAAAAAAAAAAACATGATGAAAGCTTCAAATATGTTTAGCAACATTTTTACAACATATTAGCACAAACAGCAGTAATCTGTCAGTGGTTTTATTCTGACCACTCGGTCTAATGAGGAAAACTAAAAACGCAAACCCAAACATAATCTTATTAACCATCAATAATAGCAAGTGCTTACCTGTACTAAAGACTTTTCAATGTTCATAAACATTTCTACATTACGATCCATACGAGAAGGATTCTGGAAATCAAACCTGCGCCTACAGGAAATATATAGACGTTATTAGAGGTGGGACTGTTTCAAGTTGCCTGTACATCTGTAATCCTACTATTTAATCAATAATAGAGATACTAATGTAAAGTGCTTAGTTTGTAGCTCAAACAATTCCAAACTTACAGCATAAAAGAACATATTTAGCCTTGGAAGGAGCAGGGACCCCGCTGTGCTGTAGTTCGTTCTAGCAATCAGCAAACTGGGACCACAATGGCTCCCAGCAAACAAACCAGAATAATAAAATCTGGCTCTCAAACCCAGAGAGCATTACAAATTTGCAATGCTGCTTTCTTGGGAGGTGAGTGAATAGGAACATTACTCAGATTAAGATGTGTTATATCTTCGTTTTCTTTGCTTTATTAGAGTTGTTCTCACATTTCATAAGCAGGGAGCTTATCACAAGAACAGCTGCATACCTGGCAACTTGGCAAGAAGGCATGATAGCATTTTGAAGTGTAAAACTCAGTATATTTACTAATAACTGTAGGAAAATTTTACATGGAAAATAATGGTGAAGGTATAAAAGAAAAATTTCTGAAAAACACAGACACCTCTAAAACTGAGCAGGATTAACCAGAAGGTCAAACGAGGCAGCTGCCTAGGGCCCAGAGGATAGACAGGAACCAAAAATATTCTTATCCTCATTAACCATCCCTATGTGAAGAATGAAGGGGGCCCAAACTAGTAACCTGCCTGAGGCCTTGTGGGATTTCAATCCTTGTCTACGCTCAAACCACCACCATACTGTGTTACACAATCACACTGCCATAAAGAACATATCTCACCATCCTTGGTCACTCTTGAATTTATAGGCGGCAGCAAGGATGTGGCAAAGTGCTCCTCCTACCTTGAAGTCCAGAAAACATTTCATCTAGAAAGTGAGAAAAAAAAAATACACAGAAATAATGTGAGCTATTTATATCCTTGGAGTAGCTAAGAAATCACAGGTGGTGTTGTAAATTTGGGCTTTTATTTGTTCTTATATTGATAGTATTCTACAAATAATTTTGACTACTTATGCTTCCATGAAAATTGCAGAAACCGTTGAATCTATGCTGGTGGACAAACCATCAAAAGCCCTTAGATTTCCAATACATTTCACTTAAACAAAATATACTTATATTAAAAGTTCCTTGAGCTTCTTATTTTTTTTTCAATACTGCTGATTGTTCTAAAAAAACAAGCATAATGTAATCACGCACAAGTGTGGAGTAGCTCAGTGCTACACAATTTTAGGGGTTCTGGGGGGGGCGGGGCGATCAAAACCACTAGCCCATACTCGTGTCCATCAAAATCCTAAATGTCCTCAGCTCCCCTTATTTTAAATCAACCCTTTCAAAGGCTACAGTGAGTAGATTTAAAATGACCATTCCATTTAAAAATCTAATTATGAATAATCTATTTTAAAAATTCACTTTTTTGTAACTTAACGAATTAATTACATTCCTAAAACATAATGGTTGTTATAAACTGAGAAAATAAGCATGAATAAGGTGTTTTTAATAAATGTGCTAAATATACCAATTGTCATCTTTCAGTATATATCCCTCCTTTATGAATGAGGTCTATAAATATACCAATATATGAATCCAAGATACCCCACTGTATGGCCCTCCCAGAGTTCCTGGAGTTGCATAGCACTTAGATATTTACCACTGTGGACAAATTTTAGTGTACTAATGATCTAAAAAATATCTAAAAACTGTGCCAACTGCAGTTATTGTTTTTTTTTGTTGTTTTTAAATCAATATGAGCAAAAAGCACATGGAATACTGAATATAAGTACAACTTTTATAAAAGTGTATTGGCACTGTAAGGGCTTTTAAAGATTTGATGTGCACCAATATTGATTTGTTTTGGTCGCTTTAATGGATAACACACAGTTTCTTAATTTAAGAGCCAGTATCTTTCACAATTTTGTGGTGTAAAGAATAATGGGAGACATTTCAGTAGTTTATAATATGTTTTGGGGACTATCCAAATAATTTGCTGTGGAAAAATAAATGGATGGAACTGGATACATTATTTGTGTTAAATAAATGTTCTTCTGTAAAAGAAACAATGCAGACTGACTCCCCACTTTTGTATGGTTTATAGAGAGAATGCATTAATTCAAATAATAGTTCAAAAGTCACATTAAAAGAAGCTGAATTACATTTTATTTCTCTCTGTCAAATCACCTTGTGTCATACCCTTTACTCATTAGATTTAGTCCTGGGGAATTTGTGGCTGCTAGAAAATAATAATATAGGCCGGGGAACACTTACCGGCAATTTAGTGAGAGGAGCATTGCTAACATGTTTTCCAAAGACCTCTTCTTGGAACTGTAGCAGTTGTACAACCAGACTGGACAAAGACTTGTTGGTAGGAGGTTCTGCTTGAATGTACTGCAGCAAAAACAGAAAAGCAATGTTTAGCAATCAGAAATGTCGTCTCCTGTGTGGGTCTGTTTGTAGTACAAGCCTGAAATGACACTAAATTTCATTGCAAGGAGGATTATTTATAACCCGTGCAATATAATATCAGTTACATTAGGTGAGCCTGCAAGCTGTAGTGGTTATGGTGCGCTTTTCTGGAAGTAATAGCTACCAGACTTTTATAACTCTGAAAACTGCTTTCTTTCACTCTAGATTCTACAGTAATGTTATTTTGATTAGCAACATTGACTTTTTACACAGATTTTATGTAATGTTGTAATTTGCAGTCTCAATAAAAAAATATTTTACATAGGTAACGTTCAGACAAGAATAGAATTTGATGCAAACATTGCTAACAATTATATCAGGACACAAGTCCCATAAAGACATTTGATAGACGTGGTAGTTGAGTAATAATTAATGTATATGGGAATGTATGCAAAGTCATAATGCCAGTTCCAGAACTAATGAACATATAGTAGATTAACAATTATAGCACCAAATAACTTTCTGCTAGCTAATGCTATATGACATATGAGAGCAATGAATTGAATGAATCATGCTCAGTATTTACATCACAAGTGTCTCAATGTATTGGCTGGGTAGAGCAAACATTTATCACAATAACCAGGCCCTCATTTCAGCAGCACAGTCCAGCCACATTTTATGTAGAAATTTTAAAGTATTTCTGTCACTATCCGGAGTCTTTCCATAGTGTATGTTAGAGCTTGACAAATCTGCTTGGAATTTAGGAGCCAGCTAAAAAAGTTGGGATCAAGTTTTTTTTATTTTATTTTTTTAAACTAAGTTATGTTTAATTTTCAATGACAAAAATAGAATTCTTAAAGGGACACTATAGTCACCAGAACCACTATAGCTTAATGTAGTGGCTCTGGTGTCGCTAGCCTGTCCTTACAGGTCTTTTGCAATAAACACTGTCTTTTCAGAGAAAAGGCAATGTTTATATTGCTGCCTAGTAACACCTGTAGTGACAGTCACTCAGACAACTACTAGAGGTGATTCCTACGCTCAGCATCGCCACACTCTGCATGGAGGTGTTCCCCATAGAGACACATTGATCTCTATGAAGAGATGCTGATTGCCGCAGTGCAGTATTTTCTCGCACATGAGCAATAGCATCCGAATGTTTTCTTATGGGAATGCATTGGCTTGGCAGAGAATAGATCTTCAAAGTTGATGATGTCAGCCATGGAGGCATGGCCAGCTATGGCGAGATAGGCATGGTGAGGGGAGAAAAAAAAGGTGAGAACATTTCCCACGCAAACTGATGGGAACCAGTGACCTAAACAGATGCACTCACTGACAGAGAGACACACACGCTTACTGACAGTGAGACTGATACTGAGACACACTTTATCACACACTCACAAATGATTTTTATTTTTATTTATGTCCACTGAGCTTCCCTACCTTTGGGAGATCTAAAGTGGATCATTGCCCTGGGGCATCTGTAATCTTCAAGCTCTACTTGCTCTGCTCTCTTTTGTTCGGTTTAGTGATGCAGGAGCCGGAGTCACGTCATATTCCGGCTCCCGGCATCACAGCAGGGTTTTGCGAGGGAGCAGAGCAAGAACTGCAGGAAGATTTTTGCTCCTTCGCTGCCTGTCTCCATGCTTCATCGAGCAAAAAAATACCCACTTTTCGAGCCCTGTCATATGTGACATCTCTTATGTTGAAGTGGCCGCAGGGCGCTGTGGGATGTTGTCCTACTTACCATCTTCTTCCTGAAGATTTTCTTCAGCTCCTTGAGATTCATCTGCCAGGATTTGCGTCAGTCCTGTACTCTTGCGCATGCGCAAAAGTACAACACTCACTTCTACGGAAGATCCTGTGAAAGCCTCCATAGATTACATCTGACGATGGGTAAGACAAAACCTGACTCTCACAGATATCGCTTACTAGAGCTGCTGGGATTTGAGAAAAGCTGACTGTGATGCTCTGCCTTTTGTCAACCTCAGGCTTGACCGTAAGACAAAAGCAGTCCCTACTTATAAATACAGTATGAGTACATTATAAAGATATCATAAAATGCTCAAAGAGACAGAACCGCTTTAACCCCTTAAGGACACGACATGTGTGACATGTCATGATTCCCTTTTATTCCAGAGGTTTGGTCCTTAAGGGGTTAATACGATCCTGCAGAATACATTTCCCACAAACATCTAAATAAAAAAGGAATTATCTGCTTAACAAGACAACAGCAAAACTAAAACAGAATTATTTTTATTAACTGGTGAGTATAAATAGAGTATAGAGTAGTAATAAAGTTATTCCTAGAAAAATAGATTTAGAGAGCGCAAGGTAAACATTCACACAAAGAAGAAGGAATGCCCTCAGATGACTCACTCTCTAGGGCAAAGGTAAATTTGAGCCTTACAACCAACCACACGCTTCTACCATTAAAAAAAAAAAAAAAAAATGTAAACACTACAGTCCATCTTACTCCTCTCAAAGACAGCAATCACGGATACACACTGCTGATGTTCTCCATGGGAGCCGTGAATGCCTGATTTTTAATACAAACAAAAAGCATGCCTTCAGTCCATTCAATTCCCCATTGTGACTGAGATCCACGTGTCTGATGTAGAATGTGCAACACTCGCGCACTGAGATGATTTGGTGTAGGTCTCGTCTTTTTTTTAGTGATGGATATACGAATATCCACAGAAATCTGGTTCTTATCGATATCAGCTCCATGGACAAATTCGCCATGTGCCCTCCAAAGGCATAGAAGGCATACAACACATAGAAGGCACATGAATATAGCGTGCCCCTCAAAATTATATTATGACAATTATTGGTGTGTGTATAATAGTTTTTTGTTTTTTTACATTGGACCCCTTTAAAGGGTCACCAAGAACTATAAAAACCATGCACATCTGCAGAGGTTATGGTGTCAAGAGGACTGTAGCACCTTTGGATCGGTGTAATCGAATTGCTGTGCACTAGGGACATCGCTACATAAGGCCTAGTTCACACACAAGAAAACCTCTGTATACACTAGTAGCAGTCGTGGTATGGCTATAAGCTTATCAAGCAGCTCCCCTTATATTATGTGATGAGTGGAAGTGTAGTTGGGGCCTGCATTACTTAGCCCAGGAACTATTGCTGCCTTGTTGTTTGCGGGGTAAGATAAAAATGCAGAACAACAAGGCAGCAATAGTTCATTATTAGTAGTGGAGCTTCTTCCTCGTTAAATCTACCAACTACAGCACTTGCAACGTGATTTTTTTTGAAAGCTGAAAGTATTTTTTTTTTGTATATTCACACTATATATACAAACAAACAAAAAACCAAACGGCTTCCTTTTAAATGCATTTTGGCTAAAAGTTGTATGAAAAAAGAAGACCAAGTGATTAAAATGGCAATGCAGTTAAATAGCAGTCATACAGAGATCAATGTGTCAGCCCATAAAGGGACTTTTTTTCTACAAGAGAAAACGCCTAAAATGTTGATGTTCTTCTGATTAACTTAAGCTGAAGTGGTCTGGGTGCCTATAGTGGTCCTTTAACCCCTTAAGGACACATGACATGTGTGACATGTCATGATTCCCTTTTATTCCAGAAGTTTGGTCCTTAAGGGGATAACTGAATTTTTGCTTCTTTTTTTTCCAATAAATTACACACATAATATTCTCTGGTTTTTTTTTATAAATATATATACAAATACACACATATATAAAGCACAGAACCATACATACAAAATGGGTTTAAATACTATGAGTTTATATAAATTTGAATACACAGGGGGCTCACTACCTCCTGTTCTTGCAAGCCAAAGTGTGTTTAACTTTTTTTTTTTTGTATGTCTTGCAAACCTATTGTACAGAGCTGCAGAAAATGTTGTTACTTTATAATAATAATGATGATGATAATAATAATAATAATAATATCACATTGGCAAGTAGAATCAGTGACAGGTTAGGGGCAGCTGACACATGGCAGGTTAGCCTGGGGGGATTAACCTGTGTTTGACAGGACAGCTGAGCCATGAGAAGAAGGGGGGAGGAAAGGGGTGGGGGTATTTATTTTGGAGCATGGTGACAGCTCTCACTGGGTGTACTGGTTTGATTATATAAAGAAAGGGTTTACCAGGAATCCAGATGTTTTAGGATTTCCAGCTCAGTAAATGGGATTCCTGGGGTCACTGTCAGGGGAGGTCACTGACATGTCCATTGATGGGGTTTGTTTAGACGGAGATCCCAGGGCTGGCCTGCCATTACTGCCATGCAGCGTGGCTGGGGGTGATGGGATTTACCGATAACCCCAGCCCTGGCTGTAGCAGGCCTTGCCCATTCCCAGACACCGGCCTTGCCCGCCAGGTAGCCCCCACTACCGGGGTGGCCGGCTCTCTGCAGCGGGCATGGCAGGCAGTGAGGGAGGGCCGGGGGGTATTTTGGGGTCCCCCGTGCCCCCCAGGTTTGTGCCCCCCCCCCATCGGGCCCTGCTCTTTGTTCTCGCCCGTGCTGGCAGCCGATACGCCGAGCCCAGAGATTCGCTAAGGACATCGAGCCCTTCTCTCCGGTACCTTCTTGTAGTTCTTGCCCAGCCACAGCCGCACGTTATCGAACTGGGAAATGGTGTCGGAAGACTCATAGTATTTCACATTCGGGCCGCCGTCCTTCTTCCGCACCGCCATCTTCTGCCAGGCTGCCGGGCACCCACAACCCGTGAACGGAGCGACACCTAGCGGGTAAAACGGGTATTACACACACAGCGATACAGTCACTGCATCTGGCGACACCCAGCGGGTAAAACGGGTATTACACACACAGCGATACAGTCACCGCATCTGGCGACACCTAGCGGGTAAAACGGGTATTACACACACAGCGATACAGTCACTGCATCTGGCGACACCTAGCGGGTAAAACTGGTATTACACACAGAGAGATACAGTCACTGCATCTGGCGACACCTAGCGGGTAAAACTGGTATTACACACACAGCGATACAGTCACTGCATCTGGCGACACCTAGCGGGTAAAACGGGTATTACACACACAGCGATACAGTCACTGCATCTGGCGACACCTAGCGGGTAAAACGTGTATTACACACACAGAGATACAGTCACTGCATCTGGCGACACCTAGCGGGTAAAACGGGTATTACACACAGAGAGATACAGTCACTGCATCTGGCGACACCTAGCGGGTAAAACGGGTATTACACACACACAGATACAGTCACTGCATCTGGCGACACCTGGCGGGTAAAACGTGTATTACACACACAGCGATACAGTCACCGCATCTGGCGACACCCAGCGGGTAAAACGTGTATTACACACACAGCGATACAGTCACTGCATCTGGCGACACCTAGCGGGTAAAACGGGTATTACACACACAGAGATACAGTCACTGCATCTGGCGACACCTGGCGGGTAAAACGGGTATTACACACACAGCGTTACAGTCACTGCATCTGGCGACACCCAGCGGGTAAAATGGGTATTACACACACACAGATACAGTCACTGCATCTGGCGACACCTGGCGGGTAAAACGGGTATTACACACAGAGAGATACAGTCTCTGCATCTCGCTACAGGCTGGGGACACCTAGAGGGCATAGCGGGTACAGCTCTATAAAAACTGCGACACCTGGCGGTTATACCGGGTCGGGTTATAGATAAACCGCGGCCAGCTTCTACCAGTGAGGGATGGGTTAATCACATTTATGAAGAATACCCAGCACACAGAGGTGACAAGGTCGGTAAGGATAGTGACTTAAGCGCAGAGCACTACTGGATTGCAGGCAGAACATAGACGGTATAGCTAGTGGGAAGAGACACCTAGCGCCAGACTGGGTATAGCTAGTTACAGGAAGAGAGACACCTAGCGGCCAGACTGGGTATAGCTAGTTAGGAAGAGAGACACCTAGCGGCCAGACTGGGTATAGCTAGTTACAGGAAGAGAGACACCTAGCGGCCAGACTGGGTATAGCTAGTTACAGGAACAGAGACACCTAGCGGCCAGACTGGGTATAGCTAGTTACAGGAAGAGAGACACCTAGCGGCCAGACTGGGTATAGCTAGTTACAGGAAGAGAGACACCTAGCGGCCAGACTGGGTATAGCTAGTTACAGGAAGAGAGACACCTAGCGGCCAGACTGGGTATACAGGAAGAGAGACACCTAGCGGCCAGACTGGGTATAGCTAGTTACAGGAAGAGAGACACCTAGCGGCCAGACTGGGTATAGCTAGTTACAGGAAGAGAGACACCTAGCGGCCAGACTGGGTATAGCTAGTTACAGGAAGAGAGACACCTAGCGGCCAGACTGGGTATAGCTAGTTACAGGAAGAGAGACACCTAGCGGCCAGACTGGGTATAGCTAGTTATAGGAAGAGAGACACCTAGCGGCCAGACTGGGTATAGCTAGTTACAATCTCTCTCCATTTTCTCATTCATTTTCCTGTAAGACTGGATTCTCAAACCCTATTCTCTATCAATTTGGCACATGTATCACGTGTAACCAGTAATAGAGTCTACACACTGAGAGCTCGCCGTATTAGAGCGGATATTAGTCTCCAGGATCACCGTACACGCTCTCCCATAACGCACCCGGTGATGTACGCGCTCAGTGCTGCCATAGAATCAGACAGCCCGGCCGGGATTCGAACCCGCGCATTCTGCTCCCTGGCGGCCATTTCCTGCTCACAGCGGGTTAAGCTGTGAATGACTTTGCACCAATGAGCGCTGAGATAGCCCCAGCCTGCTGCTCACTCTGTGTCAAGGAGATGAGCGGCAACGTTGGCTGACAGTCACGGTGGCCGAGTGGTTAAGGCGTTGGACTCGAAATCCAATGGGGTTTCCCCGCACAGGTTCGAATCCTGTCCGTGACGGCTACGTTTTTTTTTTTTTTTTTTTTCTTCATCTGAAGTAAAATGCATAATCCAATCCATGTCTAATTTATTGTTACCTTATTAAACAGCAACTCATGAAAAAGAACATTTTATATTATAAATTTTATATATACAGTTTATATGTAAAGGAAACAAGCATGAATTTATTTACATTCCCTGTTTACATGATGTAAACTATAATCGAATTTCTGTATACTTTTTTATACATTGGCTTTTATATTTTTTTTTATTGTATATAAGAACTTTGTTATCAAAGCTCAATGAAAGTTCCACAATTAATAACATTAAAATCTCAAGGAGGCCATAGGTAAAGAAAGAGGATACCAGGCCTGATAATTATTACTATCAGAACAGAATATTAGGTGGACTAACAAAAAAATTGTTGCACGAAAACAAGGAACGCTATATATAATGGAAAGACTCATGGCCCTGTACGGAAGATGGTGACATCTAACCATCCCAAAAGATGTGGATCTTTGTGTGTGTGAAAATAATAAAATGATGGGTAAGGGGCTCGAAATTAAAGGAAGAAAAAAAACTAGTGCTGCATAAAGTAGAGTCTATTTAAATACTTCTTTGGCCCACAGCTAGGTACTTCTCGTTGTGCATGAGACCCTTCCGTTAAGTGAAGGGAGGAGATTGTACATGCTGAAAATTTGACCAGAAAACAATAGTGAAATCAATGAAGAATATAAAGAACAAAACATAAAGCAAACAAGTATTAGCAGTAAGTACAAGAGGCCAGTCCCAGCAGACCCTTATCAGTGTGAGCAAAGGAGGGAGGCAAAGGGTTAGAGGGATCTCTGCCATGCCAAGGTACTCCCTGATCAGCATAAAAGGTGAGACACATTTTTAAAAGTATGAGGAGAGAGTACTTACTCACACAAGGAGGCGAAAAAATACACAACCCACAGGACATAAATGACAACATAGCAACATACTACCACACATTATACAACCTCAAGAACGATACAACACTACATCACAACCCACCAACCTAGAAATTGAGGGTTTCCTCGCTCTTTCCAAACTACCAACACTGACAGACTTACAGCGATCACAACTACAAAACCCAATCACAGCAAATGAGATCCTGCTCACCATAAATTCTCTGCCACCTGGCAAATCACCAGGACAAGACGGCTTTACAAACGCATATTACAAAAAGTTTGCCGCCACTCTGTCCCTACACTTAGAGATAGCATTCAACCACATCATACAAACAGGCAAGATCCCACCGGAAATGCTGATGGCACACGTGACCACCCTGCCAAAACCGGGCAAACCCCCAAACAAATGCCAAAATCTGAGGCCAATCTCACTCCTGAACACCGACATCAAATTACTAGCAAAAATTTTTGCAAACAGACTAACACCCATCATACATGATGACCAAGTAGGATTTGTCGGTGGCAGACAGGGAGCGGATGGCACGCGTAAGATCCTAAACTTACTTGAGGGGAGGGACCAGTGTCTGCTGCTCTCATTGGATGCTGAAAAAGCTTTTGACAGGCTGCACTGGCCCTTCCTAAGCACAGTCCTATACAAATTCGGATTCCCCAACACATTCATGCGGCTAGTGGAGGCATTACACTCTGCACCGACAGCTAGGGTGACCAACGGGGGCTTCGCCTCCAAAAAATTCGACATCACAAACGGTACTAGGCAGGGATGTCCACTCTCACCTATTCTCTACATCCTGTCACTAGAACCACTTACACAACTTATAAGAGACAACCCCAACATCCACGGCATAAAAAGAAAAAACAGAGAATAAAAAATCACCTTATTCGCGGACGATATACTCCTCACCCTAGAACAACCTCACATCTCACTGCCAAACTTTCACAACACCCTAGCATGTTATAGCAAATGCTCCCACTATAAGCCCAACGTCGCCAAAACGCAAGCCCTGGGGATAAACATCCCCACAGCAACTGTGAGGAACTGACTCTGCTGGGTTTCCAACCCTGGTTTACATGGTGCTAAACCTTTTCATTACCAGTACACCAGCCTGCCTTTTGCAAATTTACCTGAGATCTGATACCATTGCTTGTAGAGTCAAGGTTATCAGTGACAACTCACTTCAGCTGTGTCTAGTCAGGTGTCTGGTTCTTGGCCTATAAAAGCCACTTCCTGTCTCTTTACCTTTGCCAGATTATTGTGGTTCCTGTACTCTCTAATCCAGCGTGTTCCTGTTTCTCCTTCCTGTTGCTGAATTTGGACTGTTTTGACTTTGCTGCTTCTCCTTCCCACTGACCTCGGCTTGCCTCACTACGATTATCATCTTTCTGTTCCAGTCTCCCATCTCTGCTTAAGACCAGAAGGCCACTCAAGGCTCAGGGGCTCAACCACCTGGGTAACGAGTGGCTACCTCTGGCAGAAAACATTGCTGATCTGGCTACTGGACTCCAAAACTTTGTAACATCAATATCATTACAGAATAATCTGGCCCATTCATGGAGACCGTCGGATCAGATTCTGCATTGGCCCAGCAGGTTGCTTTTAATGCAAGAACTATGCAGACCCAGGCACAGACCATTCAAGTGCTGCAGGATCAGGTAGCTGAACTGCAAAATGAAGTTCGATCAATGCATAGTGAGCTTACCAGCTACAGGGCACATGATGTTGCGGCTGCTGCTACTACTACTGTTACACCTGCACAAGATGCCCGCTTGCCTCTACCAGAAAAATTTGGAGGAGACCGCAAAAAATTCAGGGGTTTCCTAAATCAATGCCGTTTGCATTTTATGATGTTACCTAACCGTTTTCCATCTGAAAGAGAGAAGGTGGGATTTATTTTTTCCCTCTTCAAAGATGAAGCCCTGGCCTGGGGCTCCCCTTTTCTGGAACAGGACAGTCCAATCTTGGGAAATTTAAAAGACTTTCTTGAGGCCATGTGCCTAGTTTTTGATGATCCCAATCGCTGTGCTACAGCAGAAGCCACTCTCCTTCATTTACATCAAGGGAGGCGCTCTGTGGCTGAATATGCTGCTGAATTCAGACAGTGGGTTACTGATACTACTTGGAACCAATCAGCCCAGAGGTTCCACTTCAGAAGGGGTCTCTCAGAAGCTATAAAAGATGAGCTAGCTCGTGTTGATCTTCCTGTTGAGTTTGATGCATTTGTGCGGTTGGCTATCCGTATTGATCGGAGACTTTCAGAAAGAAGATTGGAAAGACAGGGCTCTTTTAAACCAAGTGCTACTCCTACTTTCTATTCAAGAATTTCTACTCCGACCCCACAAACACCTACAGACTCTGAACCTGAGGCTATGCAAGTAGATCTAATAAGAGGGCCATTATCCAATGAAGAAAAACAGTGGCGACGCACTCACAACTTATGCCTGTATTGTGGTAGTGCAGGGCATTATGCCATCAAGTGCCCTAACAAGTCTAAAAGAACAATAGCTATGACTGCTGAGGGTGCACAGATTCAACACCAATCCCAGATTTCAGACCAACTGGATTCTGTCACACAACCCTTGTTTTCTCTGGCTCAGGGTGAAGAAGGTATGATGACTCAACATCCTCATTTGGTGGTGCCTATCACTTTGCAATATGGTAATAATACAATTTCAACTACAGCTATGATAGATTCCGGAGCAGGAGGAAACTTTATGGACATTAAATTTGCAGCAGGAAATAAAATTCAGTCTATCCCTAAATCTTCACCTGTGTTAATGGAAACAGTAGACGGTTCTCCACTTACGTCAGGCCCGGTTACACATGAGACTGTGCCCTTAAAATTGATTCTGGAAGTGAATCACCATGAGTCTATATCTTTCCACCTAATTTCCTCAACACAGTTTCCAGTGATTTTGGGTATACCCTGGCTTGCTCTGCATAACCCACAGATTGATTGGAAGACTAGAACTTTGTCCTTTCCTTCAGAACACTGCTTAATGAATTGTCAACCCTCTAAGGCGACACCTGTTACCACAACAATTAATGAAATGGTTGCTACAAACTTAACTAAGCTTCCGCTACAATATCGGATTTTGCAGATGTCTGTGATAAGAAGAATGCTGATCAGCTTCCACCTCACAGGCCTTATGATTGCCCCATAGAGCTGCTACCTGGAGCTGCTATCCCATTTGGCCGTATATACTCCCTTTCTGAGCCTGAATTGAAAGCACTTTGTGAATACATACAAGAAAATCTTGCCAAAGGCTTTATTCGACCATCCACTTCTCAAGCAGGAGCTCCTATATTCTTTGTAGAAAAGAAAGATGGCAGTCTACGGCCATGTGTCGATTACAGGGACATTAATAAAATCACTGTTAAAAACCGTTATCCCTTGCCTCTCATTCCTGAACTTCTGGAGAGACTTCGTTCAGCTAAAATATTTACGAAGCTTGATCTACGGGGGGCATATAATCTGGTTCGCATAAGACCAAATGATGAATGGAAAACAGCTTTCAGAACCAGGTACGGACATTACGAATATCTAGTAATGCCATTTGGGCTTTGTAATGCCCCTGCAACTTTTCAGCATCTAATCAATGATGTACTACGGGATCTCCTGGATCAGTTTGTTGTGGCATATTTGGATGATATCCTGATATTTTCTGATAATCTTGAAAATCACAGAAAACAGGTCTGCATTGTTCTTGAGCGCCTTCGTACCCACCACCTATACATTAAACTGGAAAAATGTGAGTTTGAACAAACAGAAATTCAGTTCCTGGGGTATGTAATAACTCCTAAAGGTTTAAGTATGGACGCAAGTAAAATTAAAGCTGTGCTGGACTGGCCCATCCCCAAGAATGAAAAAGATATACAGAGATTTGTGGGGTTTGCCAATTTTTACAGGCGTTTCATTAAGAATTTCTCTGCCGTTATTACACCGATCACTGAACTTACACGTAAAGGGACTCCTTTTCAGTGGTCCAATAAGGCTGACACTGCATTTTCCAGATTAAAGACTCTGTTTACATCTGCCCCTATCTTGGTACATCCTCAGCCAGAATTGCCATTTACTGTAGAGGTAGATGCTTCTGATTCAGCTGTTGGGGCTATACTATCTCAAAGGACTGGACCTAAGATGTTGTTACATCCATGTGCCTTCTATTCCCGCCAGATGTTACCAGCAGAAAGAAATTATGACATAGGGAATAAAGAACTTTTGGCTATAAAAGCTGCCTTCACCGAATGGAGACATCTCTTGGAGGGAGCCACCCATCCAATTACTGTCCTCACAGATCACAAAAATCTGGAATGTATCCAATCCGCTAAGAGACTGTCAGCCAGACAAGCACGCTGGTCCCTATTTTTCTCAAGGTTTAATTTTTTTATTTCATACCGCCCTGGTTCCAGAAATGGCAAGGCGGATGCCTTGTCTAGGATAGCTGACCCCCTCCATACTACAGTAACCAAGGCCACCATCTTGCCAGAGAGCAGATTTTTAGGAGTTACCTTTCCTTCTGATCTAATGTCTCGCATTAAAAAGGGCTACTCTAAAGATCCAGTTTTTCGTGATCCTCCTCGTGATCTTCATATGACCATGCTTAATGGGTTTTGGATTTTTCAACAACGTCTGTTTGTTCCAGAATCAGTGCGACTGGACGTTTTACGCCTCTACCATGACTCTAAACCAGCAGGTCATCCAGGAATCCGAAAGACACAAGAACTACTTACCCGATCCTTTTGGTGGCCTAAATATTATGAGGATGTTAAGAAGTATGTGTCCTCTTGTGATGTATGTGCCAGACATAAGACTCCTCGCTCATCCCCTGTTGGCTTGCTTCAGCCTCTTCCGATTCCTCATCGTCCCTGGGGATCTATATCCATGGACTTTATTGTGGAACTACCTCCCTCTAAGGAACACACTACTATTCTTGTTGTTGTGGACCGGTTAACCAAGATGAGTCATTTCATACCAGCTCGTGGTCTCCCTTCAGCTAAACAGACTGCTGACCTTGTTATTCGGGAAATATTTCGCTTGCATGGAGTGCCTGATGAAGTAATTTCTGACAGGGGAGTGCAGTTTACATCTCATTTTTGGAAATATTTTTGTTCTATTCTAGGTATTAATGTAAATCTGTCTTCAGCTTTTCATCCACAAAGTAATGGACAGACTGAGCGAACCAACCAGACTTTAGAACAATATTTGCGGTGCTATATTAGTTACCTGCAGGATGACTGGCTGGATTTTCTACCCACGGCGGAGTTTGCCTATAACAATGCCCAACACTGCTCCACTTCTCTGAGCCCATTTTTTGCCAATTATGGTTACCATCCAACCTTTCTAGTGAGTCTCCCAATTACTACTCCCATTCCTGCAGTCACTGACCGGCTAACCGCCTTACGAGATTCCCAAGAACTGTTGAAGGAGACTCTTTCGGAGGCTCAGGAATGTTACAAAAGAGCTGCTGATAGGCACAGAAAGGAGGCCCCAGTTTATCATGTTGGTGACAAGGTTTGGCTGTCAACAAAGAATCTTAAGCTTAGGATTCCTTCTCATAAATTGGGTCAAAAGTTCATGGGACCTTTTAAGATAATCGCTCAGATCAATGCAGTCACCTTCCGTCTGCAACTTCCGGATTCCATGAAAATACATCCGGTGTTTCACGTGGCACTGCTTAAACCTTTTCATGAAAATACTTTCCCTGGTCGAGCCTTGCCTGCCCCACCACCAGTCCTCGTGGATGGTGAAGATGAATACGAGGTGGAAAAAATTCTTGACTCCAGGATCTTCCGCAACAAACTTCAATACTTGGTTCATTGGAAAGGCTATGGTGAGGAGGATAGATCATGGGAACCAGTGGACAATATTCATGCTCCTGATCTTCTTCAGTCTTTCCATGCACAGTACCCTGCTAAACCAGGAAATAGGGCATCCAGAGGCTGCGCCTGTAAAGGTGGAGGTAATGTGAGGAACTGACTCTGCTGGGTTTCGAACCCTGGTTTACATGGTGCTAAACCTTTTCATTACCAGTACACCAGCCTGCCTTTTGCAAATTTACCTGAGATCTGATACCATTGCTTGTAGAGTCAAGGTTATCAGTGACAACTCTCTTCAGCTGTGTCTAGTCAGGTGTCTGGTTCTTGGCCTATAAAAGCCACTTCCTGTCTCTGTACCTTTGCCAGATTATTGTGGTTCCTGTACTCTCTAATCCAGCGTGTTCCTGTTTCTCCTTCCTGTTGCTGAATTTGGACTGTTTTGACTTTGCTGCTTCTCCTTCCCACTGACCTCGGCTTGCCTCACTACGATTATCATCTTTCTGTTCCAGTCTCCCATCTCTGCTTAAGACCAGAAGGCCACTCAAGGCTCAGGGGCTCAACCACCTGGGTAACGAGTGGCTACCTCTGGCAGAAAACATTGCTGATCTGGCTACTGGACTCCAAAACTTTGTAACATCAATATCATTACAGCAACACTGGACAATCTCCGAAAGTCCTTTAATTACGACTGGAGAAAAGACCACCTCAAATTCCTAGGGATCAACATCACCCGATCACTATCAAACCTATACAAGACAAACTACCAAAAAACCCTAAGGGAAACCAAAAATATACTAACAGGGTGGAGAGGTAAATACATATCATGGTCAGGCAGAATGGCTGCTATAAAAATGATAATCTTACCGAAGCTACAATACCTCTTTAGAACACTCCTCATAAAATTACCAAGCCACTTCCTTCAAGAAGCGCAAAAAGTCATAATGTCATTCATATGGGATGGCAAGAAGCCAAGAATATCCAAAAATATTCTATATCTGCCATGAACACAGGGAGGGATGGGGGTACCAAACATACTCAACTACTACCAAGCAGCAATCCTCAGCCCACTCCTAGCAGAAAGCAACAAAGACCAAGCAACCCAATGGTCGGACATAGAGGCACACCACGCCAATGGGATACCAATCTCTGTCTTAGCCTGGCTCCCATGCCCACACAGACCCCCGCAAAAAATTATGCTCCCAACAACAACACTCACCCTACACATATGGGACCAGTACTGCCACAAAATGAAATGGAAAGGTTAACTCTCCTCCGCCACCCCAATAAAAGCTCTCCACCATAAAATACCAAATTTCAACCATGCCATTTGGCAACGACATGGCATCAAATTCCTACACCAAATGCTGCAGGGCCAAGAGCTCAAAAAACTTGAAGAAATAACAACAGCGTTCCACCTCAACCCCACAGCTCTATTCTCATATAGGCAAATCCAGTCATGGCTTAAAAAACAAACCATTACCTACAAAGATGATGTACAGGGACAACAGCTGACGGTGGTAGAAAAAAATCTGTGCACGCCTCTCTCCCCCTAAAAAACTACTCTCTACAATTTACCAAACGTTACAGACCTCTAAAACCCACGCACGATTCCCATTCATCATTGCCTGGGAGAAAGAGTTCACATACACCCTAAGTCCGCAACAATGGAAAGACATACTGCAAGCACATAGCTATCTCTCAAAATTGTACCTCCCATATGGAGTTCTCCCGTAAAATCTTATACAGGTGGTATTTGGTCCCCATGCGGATTAAAGCAGCACACCTACAGGCCACAGACACATGCTGGAGATGCCAACAACACAAGGGAACAATGCTCAACATCTGGTGGACGTGTCCTGATCTCACCACCTTCTGGGACGACATAATAAAACTCATATACCTAAGCACACAAACAAGACTAGAACGCAAACCAGAAATTTTCCTCCTCCAGCTATTCCCCAAAAACCTAAAGAAACCACAAAAATACTTAATATACCACATCATTATGGCAGCGTTAACAGTGATTAGCAGACACTGGCGATCGGTCTCTCCACCAAAGCTCCAGCAGTGTATACAAACAATAGAAACCACCAAACAATATGAGCTGGCGGCCAGACGCATAAACTCACCGAAAACAAATTGGACAGAGGCATGGGACAACTGGAGTAGCCACCTACAGAACTCCAAAACACCCACTTAGAAACCGTGCAGGCGGATATCTACGAACCGACAGCTGTGTCCCTAACATAAGAGAATTGTATAGAATATAATTAAACAAGAGATATAAACATTGCAATATTAATATTATGTTGGTTAAAGCAATAACGACAGACACATATAAGCACTAGAAAGATGCAGCTCACCCCATCCATACATATTTTACCTGGTCATGACAAAGGAGCTGACAGAAACTGAAAAGGGAAAATCCCAAATGAGTATCAAACGGGCAAAATATGCCCCCCCCGTAACCCTGAATTAGGTTTGAGAGGTGCAGCCAACTGGACTTCCCACCCCCCTCCCTTATCTCCCTCCCACTCTCCCCACCTTCCAATTATTCGCCCTTCTCCCCCAAATCCCCATAGGGTGACAATACTCGATCACCTACAAAAACAAAAATGAAACAATCTCTTACCCATACACAGATGGGGAAGATATATGAAAATGTAAATGTGTCATTACATAATGCTGTGTGTGAAATGAAAAAACCGCCGAAGGCGGAAGCTGTGAACAAGGACACGTGAAATGTTTTTATGACACCCTTCCCTTACTTCTCTTCTGTACCCCTATTGCTGTTACACGAAAAATAAAAATTGTCAAATTCAAAAAAAAAAGTATGAGGAGAGTGACCCAGGATTGCATTCATGACAGCTGGCAGCTGCCTTGTCCTGCACATTCTGGAATCAAACAACCAAGTTCCTTGGTGCTGTGGCTGTGGATTTAGCTGGTCTCGGAATCAGGAAAATGCCATAAAATACCACTACTTTGGCCTGTCTAAGAGGCAGCATTGCACCCATGAGGCACCTCAGAAAATGTGGCAACTCCACGTCTGGGATGTTTTCCGTGATACCCTATATCTTGAGGTTCTTGTTTTGTCTCAAGTGCTGAAATGTATTGTGCTGTTGCTGCAGTGATTGCAACTCTTGTTGTAGGAGCGTGATTTGCTGAGCGTTGTTACTGGGGGTGCTGGCAGTAACACTCCATTGCGCATATTAGAAAGAAAAGTTAAATAGAAATCACCGATTAGTAGATACAACCCCAATGAATATACGGATGCATTTTAATGCATGTATTCATTGGAAGTATATCTTATAAACTGCAGCCTTTGCAAGCGCTCCCCTTTTTCCTCGGAGGAGACTTTCAGTCTCTGAAGGGCTACATCCATGCACACGTGCACACACAAACAGCATACTGATCTAAGGTCTGGACGCTGGTCTGAGGTAGCAGCAGGGAGGTAGGCGTGCTCAAGTAGAACGCACCTGCCACTTCCTTTAGCTCAGGAGTGTCTCAATCCCCCAGCCCCATGTGTCGCATTATCCCAAACCCTCCATGTGTCTCTATCCTCCAGCCCCGTCGTATGTCACATTCTCCCAGACCTCCATGTGTCTCAACCCCCAGCCCCCTATATGTCTCATTGTAAAAGACCCTCATGTGTCACATTCTCCCAGACCCCAATATGTCTCATTATAAAAGATCCCCATGTGACTCAAACCCCTACAATGTGTCTCAACCCCCTGCCCTCCATGTTTCTCAATCCACCAGCCCCCCATGTGTCTCAACTCCCAGCCCCTCCAATATGTCTCATTGTAAAAGTCCCCCGTGTCTCCCCACCAAGTACCCGAAGTGCCTAAACTCCCCGCCCCCCTGTATCTCAAGCCACACCATTTGTCTCATTGTAAAAGTGCCCCATGTGTCTTAATCCACCAGTCCCCAAAGTTTCTAAACCCCCCTGCCCCCCATGTGTGACATTCTCCCAGCCCCCCACATTTGGCTCAATCCAACATCCCCCCATATGTCTCATTGTAAAAGATCACCATGTGTCTCACCCCATCAGTCCCCACTGTGTTTTAATCCCCAAGCCCCCCAGTGTCACATTCTCTCATACCCCTATGTATCTCAAGCCCCCAGTCCCTTATGTGATTCATTCTCCCAGACCCGCATTTGTCTCAATTCCCCATCCCCCACCCTCTGTGTCTCAATCCCTCAGCCCGCCATATGTCTCATTCGAAAAGATCCTCATGTGTCTCAATCCCCCTATGTACCCCACAGGTCTCATTCTTAAAGACCGCCATGTGTCTCAATCCCATAGCCCCTCCCCCTGTGTTACATGGCCCGCGTGGGAGGAGCTGGTTTCTCACTCTTCGGTCTGACAGGAAGCAGTTCAGTGTTCTTCGTGAGCGCTTCCTTGTGGGGATATTTATGGGATAATAATAGTAACAGTGAGAATTGCCCACTAATTCAATTCTCAGATCCCAAATATCGTTATCGTTTAAGTGAGAAGTATTTCATATAAATAATATATCACAATGTTATAAAAATAGATTTTATTTATAATAACAAGTTAATTAATAATAATTATATGTAACATGCGTGACAATAATCAATGAATATCCAGTATAAAATGATATGCAATACAAAGTAATGGCTAAACACATTTCAATGGCTAAACAGCATTTTCTGTCAAGACTTTGACGATTTATGATTATCTTTCACAGAGAGGAAGCGAAACTTTTCACAGCGAAGGGCCATAAAACCCTTGCTAACAGTTAGAATAACCCTTTCAATGCTGGCTAGATCTCCTAAGTAGTTAAGATCTATTCTTATGTAATTTTAAATAAAATAACATTTAAACCAGTTCATTAGTCATTTCCTGGAACCATCCAATAAGAGAATCTACCATATTATATAAGCAGAGTTTAATTTGTCTAAAAGATATCTTATCTTAATTTAGAGCAAATCAATACACCTGGATAAAAACAACGGTATGCTAACAGTGATACTATCACATTAATATATAATTATTCTTAATTCCACCTGCAGAATGGAATGTTTATAACTATATATTCTTTAGTTAACTAAGATTTCTTAATATGGAAATCTGACCGTGCTTTATCCAGTCATATATAATGCTAGTAATACATTTTAATTAATTTAATTAATTAAATGAAACCAGTATAATTACCAGTTGAGTAGATATTTCATCCGATTGGTAGTCTCAGGAACTTATTTGGATGTCTCTCTGCATGGAGGTATGGTGAAAGGTGGTGTTGGTTAGAAAGTCAGTGAAATTCTAAGTGTTAGAGTTTTAAGAGTAGAGTGTTAGTCTCAGATGTTGTCTGAGTTGGAGTCCCCAAACTTCCAATTCCTCTCTCTCTCCTCTTTTTCCTTTCTTTTCATTTCCTTGTCTTCCCTTTGTCTTAACTTTTAAAGGGCCAGACTCTCTGTACGTCATCAGTTGATAACCCAATAGAAGCACTAGAGGTGTGGTTATCTACCAGATCGCAATTTAGTTATTTGGTCTATAGAGGGCAGTCTTGTCCCACTAAACATACCTATCCAGGAAAGAGTTAACTTTTCCTGGTGGCTATTTTGACGTCATTTTGGCCTATCTTTATAGTGCCATAACTTAAAATTTCAAAGGGTTTCTTTAAGTTTTGTCCAGACTATGTGTCTTCAAATCTGAGTTTTGACCCATAACTTACAATGGTCCCTTATACATATAGACAGTCTATCCAACTCCCGTTCTTCTTATCACTTTTGTTTATACTATGCATTCCTTTAGCTCTGGGAAAGTGGTTAGTTTTACAGATAGAAATCTTGTGTCTTTTTGTTAGCTTGAAAATAACAAAATGGAGTCTGGTCTGTTCAGAGTGACTCAGAATATACACTTTTAATTTCTATCATAGCACAAAATGTCTGCCGATATAAATACCCTGACACCTGTCAGACCAGGGAAAGGGAAACCAGCTCCTTTCCCACATTCTGAGCTCGGCCACGCTACATTCTGTGACCGGCTGGCGGGGAGCTCTGTGTTGTACACTCTCCTCCTGCTGTTCACCTGAATCCTGCGCTCCCCAGGGCGGTGCGCCCTAAGATTGCACCAGGGCCGGACTGGCCACCAGGAGACCGGGAAATATCCCAGTGGGCAGGTTAAGTTTGGGCTGGCCAGGGGCTGCAGCAGCTGTAAAAGTTTTTTCTTTAAATTGCTGGGTAGCTGCGAGGAGCGGCACAGACATGCAGCAAGCCACCAGGATACCGAGTCACGTCATATCCCGGTGGCCAGCAAGCAGGAGAGAAGCCTAGTGACAACTCTTACCCAGCTCCAGACCTGCAGACCTAATGATGACCCAGGAAACCATTGGGAAGCAGCAGGTAATGGTACTGTGCAGAGGGCGAATCTGTAATTTGCTTATGTATGTGTCAATGTGTCTGTGTTTATAGACCAGTGTATACGTGTCAGTGTCTGTATTTGTTTATTAGTCAGTGTGTCTATGTTTGTGGGTCAGTGAATGTTTGTGAGTATGACAGTGTTTATGGGTCAGTATATGTATGTGTCTGTTTATGCATCAGTGTATATGTGTGAGTGTGTTTATGGGTCTGCAGTTATTTATAAGTTAGTGTATGTCTGTGTGTTGGGTCATTGAATGTGTTAATGTGTGGCTAGGTCAATATGCCTGTGTATGTGTGTATGGACCAGTGTGTGTGTCTGTGTTTTTGTCAATGTGTATATGGGTCAGTGTGAAGGTTTTACTTAGTTAACAGGATATTTGAATGTATTATGCATATATAATAGTATTTACATGAGCATGATTTGTATGAGTGTTATGCTTATCATTTATACACAAATATTAATATAAAAGAAATACATTAATATACGTGTATACAGATGATACTCGAAAAATTAGACTATCGTACAAAAGTTAATTTATTTCAGTAATGCAACGTAAAAGGGGAAACTAATATATGAGATAGACGCATTACATGCAATGCAAGATAGTTCAAGCCGTGATTTGTCAAAAGTGCGATGATTATGGCTTACAGCTCATGAAAACCCCAAATCCACAATCTCAGTAAATTAGAATATTACATGCAATGAATAAAACAAGGAGTGTACAAAGAACAATATTGGACCTCTGAAAAGTATAAGCATGCATATGGACTCAGTACTTTGTTTGGGCCCTTTTTTGCAGCAATTACTGCCTCAACGCAGCGTGGCATGGAAGCTATCAGCCTGTGGCACTGCTGAGGTGTTATGGAAGACCAGGATGCTTCAATAGCGGCCTTCAGCTCTTCTGCATTGTTCGGTCTAATGTCTCATCTTTCTCTTGGCAATGCCCCATAGATTCAGTCCACTCCTTGTGAAAGTCCCCAACACTTTTGAATGGTATTTTCCTGACCATCCTCTCCAGGCTGCAGTCATCCCTGCTGCTTGTGCACCTTTTTCTTCCACACTTTTCCCTTCCACATAACTTTCTATTAATGTGCTTTGATACAGCACTTTGGGATCATCCAACTTCCTTCGCAATTACCTTGTGAGGCTTTCCCTCCTTATGGAGGGTGTCACTGATGGTTTTCTGCACAACTGTCAGGTCAGCAGTCTTCCTCATAATTGTGATTCCTACTAAACCAGACAGAGACCATTTAAAGGCTCAGAAACCCTTTGCAGGTGTTATGGCTTACTTAGCTGATTAGAGTGAGACACTGTGAGCCTAGAATATTACACCTTTTCACAATATTCTAATTTACTGAGATTGTGGATTTGGGGTTTTCATGAGCTGTAAGCCATAATCATCGCACTTTTGACAAACCATGCCTTGAACTATCTTGCGTTGCATGTAATGCGTCTCATATTAGTTTCCCCTTTTACGTTGCATTACTGAATTTAATTAAGTTTTGCACGATATTCAAATTTTTCGAGTATCACCTGTATATGCATAAAATAGATTTTATTGAATAAAAGTTACAATTGGCATTACTTAATACAGATGTTAAAATCATGGGCATACAGTCTAAAGCAGGGCCAGCCTTAGCCCATGGCAATTAAGCGGCTGCCACTGCCTCGCACTTTGGGGGCCTTTCGCTTGGCAGGTGCACAAATATACTGGTAGGAGGATGAATGGGCAGTGAGGGAGATCTGTACTCCTCCTGCACAGTTCCCTTGCTCACCCTGTATTGTATTAGCAGCCGGTATGTGAAATAACCCCCGCATTAGTATCACTACAAGCTGAGGATGGGAACTGTGCAGGAAGAGCACAGTGAACCCAGCAGCCCCAAGATTTTTCAGAGCTGCTCTTTATTCCCTGCCCTGGATAGCACCAGCCCCGAGTGGTCATTATTATTTTATTCTGTACGTAACACTTCAATAAGCCCAAAGTGGTTGTTACCGTGTTAACTAATAGATGGGTTAATATTAGGCTGCAAAATTTTACAGGGTCTGTAACCCTTTACGCTGCCATGGACTTATGCAGTAACCCATTTTGCTTTCCTTTGTCTCTTTGTATGTTCACTGTAATGAATAATAAATGCACACACCAGTCAGATAAAGTTCAAGAAAGTAGTAGCCTTTTTTTATTTTTTTGCGGGTACATCGTATATATGAAAAACAGTTTTCTTAGGGGTGTGTACAACAAAAGGCAAAAATCAACCAATCATAGCATTTTCAGTGCAAACGGTATTCCTATAACATTACATATTGCTGTAAGTCTACTGCGCATGTCTAACACATCTTATCTAAATTATTCAAGGTTACTGCTTGAGAAAGAAAAGGGAGTCAACTGCAAGAGATTGCAGTTAGGGGAGAGAAAAAAAACTATTGCTTTTAACCCCTGCTTATGTGGAAAGATTTTTTCTTAGTTAACTAACCTTTATTTGTGCTCGGAATTCAATATGTAATGTATAGTGTCTGAGATGAAAGTTGGTTGTGGTGTGCCGAAACCAACGTCTGAGTGGGCCTGTAAATAAAAGAGGGCCCACCAAGGAGAATTGTATGTTCCAAGGGTGTTGGTGGGTGGGGAACACTTGAACTCGAACGTCAGAGTTGAGTAGGGGCTGGGAGTTTAAGTAGGGGACTTACTCCTCCCACAAATTCAGGCCTAATGGCCTTTCTACTTGTGCTCGGAATTTAATATGTAATGGATAGTGTCTGAGATGAAAGTTGGTTGTGGTGTGCTGAAACCAACGTCCGAGTGGGCTTGTAAATAAAAGAGGGCAAAGAGAAGTTCGAAAAAAAACACACTTTATTGCATTTGTTACATAACAATTCCTGAAGGCTTGGCGGAGCTCTTTCTGGTTCTGGAATGTACGTATTGTATATGGAGGATTTCCAACGACCCAGTCTCTTTATGATGTGGACCAGGGTGTTTGTACTAGAAGCTGATGAAGCAGCTCCTATGCTGAAGGAGTGCCAGAGAATGAAGCTGGGTTGTAACCCAGTTTTCCCAATAAGATTCTAACATGCATGGTGAATTTTGCTGTGGTGAGTGGGTGCCCATGTAGTTGTAAGAGCGTGTTATGAGTTGACAGTAGGTGGTCTAGTGCCTTACCCGGACACCAAGCATTATCTGTTGGAAAGAGGGGAATGATAGTGGGGTGTAGTGAATGATTAGTTTTGGTAGATGGGATCGTGAGAACGTAGTAATCCTCTACTTTTGTGAGTTGTGAGGTTTTAAGGCTGTGTGATATCTCCTTGACAAACAACAGTAAATTCCCTAGGTCTTAGGAACCCATAAAAAGCTAAATAGATAGCAGACTTGATCACCAGGTTTGTGTTGGGATCAAATGAGGATTCATCAAGGAGATTGCTAAGTAATCTAAAGATAGGCCCATCTATCAGACGGAAGTCTGGTGGTGATAAGTGGAACCGAAACTTTAGAGATACCCTTTAGGAGTTTCTTGATGGGGTATGATGACAAAAAGGGGGTGTTAGGGAAATTTGTGAGGCTGTGATGCTGCACCCCCATGAGGTATCGTTTAATTGTATTGTGGGAAAGTTTTAAATGTAAGTGACAAAAGCCACCATAGTTTGGGTAGAAAAATCACCTTGTATTCCGAATTCAGCTGTGAATTTATTGAAAACGGTAAGTGCCCTACTGTAGGTGATAGTTGTGTTAGGTGATAGTGCTTGGTGCGTAAGAGTCCTAGCGTTGTGCATAAGTGTGTTCAATCCAGGATTAACTCGTGAAACCTCAGTGTTCTGGATGGTTGATGGTGGGCTGACGGGAGAGCCTGGAAGAATACCTGGAATTGAGATCGAGATAGAGCATCAGTGGCTGTGTTGTGGATACCCGGGGTACATGGGGTAAATTTCAAAAAGGGCTGAAGTTTCTCTGAAACCCGGCAAGGCATCCGTCTCAGCAGGCCAGTGACCCCTAAACCAGTGATTACCGAATATACCTGCGAAACCGTGTTGGCTGCAGCGTCAGTGTGAATGCAGGGTGAGTAGTCGGAGAGAGGGGGAATAAACATGGAGATACCGTTCCACTCAGTCAAAAACTTCCCCCACATGAGTAGGTCAGCTTTGGCGTGCTGGTCCAACGCAATTGGGAAGGCGTCCGGTACCCCGTGAAGCAGACAAAGAAGCCTGGATACAAAAGACCTTCCCTGCGGAATGATGCACATCGTGAAATTCAGGGATCCCAATAAGGACTGAAGTTCTTTCCTGGTGCATACATCATTCCGCAGGAACATGTCTATCTCCCCACTCAAGCAAACCAGTTTGTCGGGGGGAAGGCTGGCGCAGAAAGTACCAGAGTCCAGCTCTATCCCCAAGAAAGTAAGTTTAGTAGTGGGGCCAATCGTTTTAGAGGGAGACAAAGGTACCCCGAGAGTGGAGAAAAGTGCTGAGGATATCGGTGGGTGTGCGTGCGCTCGGTTCTATTATGAGGAAGTCATCCAAATAATGAATGACGGCATGACACCTGAGAATGTTCAGAAGCAGCCAGCATAGAGTTTCTGCGAAAATATCAAACAGTTTAGGGCTGCTTCTGGACCCGAAAGTGAGTCGCGTGGGAAAAAAATAGTACCTGTTTCGCCATTTAACACCTTGCAAGTGCAAAAGTGATGGGTGCATGGGCAGTAATTTGAATGCATTGGTTATGTCTGTTTTGCTAAGCCAAGCGTTGCTACCAGTTGAAATGATGGTTTGTATAGCGTCGTAAATTTTTATGTACTGTAGTGAGAATTCGTCTGCGGGAATGAGTGCGTTAATGCTGGGAACAAAAGAAGAGTGCGGTGCCGATAAATCGATAATCATGCGCTTTTTATTCGAGTATTTGTGCACAGTTATGCCAATGGATTAGTGCGTCAGGAGGAAAAGGGTAAGGAGGTGAAGGGGCCAATCATGAAACCTTGTGCTATTTCTGTGGAAAGGAGAGCGTCAGTGGCCTCTGGTCTAGGCAGGCTGATAGGAGATTGGGGCATTCCAGCGTGCCTGAGGGAATGGCTACGAGACCCGTGAGAAAGCCCTGGGTGAACCCTGTTAACAAATTTCACTAGATGTCTACTTGGATGAGTTTTCAAGTAAAAAAACAGGTTGTCGATATTAATGTCGGTTAGTCACTTGCTAAGGGACAACCTGGCCGGGTACATGGTCTTAGTGTGTGCCCTGAAGCAGATAGAGCAGATGTGCAACAATCTACAGGACGCTGAAGCTGCAGGAACCTGCATTGAAATTGTTGCACACCTGAGCTTTCCCTAGAAAGGAGATGGGCCTACCCAGTTTATCCCGCTGACCACCCTCATGTTTATTGTGAGGAGTGGAAGTGGATTGTGGGGTGGGAGTGGGGGTGGATGGTTCAGCCACAGAAGGGCACAAATCAGCCAAGTGAGTAGAAGAATTACATATGGCACAAGACTGGGGCCTCAGACCAGCGAAGTGGCGACAGAATAATTCTGTATCCACCTGACACCAGTTAATTCTTATGTTAAATTGTTTCAGATGTGTCGCCGCTTTCGCTGATATCGATTTATGATAGTCATAAAAAGATGAGCCCCCGTACTTGACGCCCAAATCCACCACTTTATGGAGATAGAGGTCCAGTTCATCTCTCCTGTGGGGATATACCGAGCAGATGACATCACGTTATATCCCGAAAGCCAAAACGAAATTGGGAATAGATCATTTTTTGTTGAGCCTAGGGTCAGAAATATCCCCAAAGTTATAAGCCCTGTTCTCCAACATGTCTTGGGAGGCTATAAGCAATGACATCAGACACACGTCATTCCCATCCAGGATTTCTTTCCTAATGGAGTCTGGGACGGAGTGAGCTGGTGACACAAAAGGAGACGTATCTGAGGCAGGAGCTGAAGGGGGAAGTATAGGGGCGGATGTTGGTGCCATAGGTACTGCCGGGATGAGGGCTGAAAGGTCAGGAAGGTTACCTGGGGAGGCGATGGCACTCTCCACCTTGCTTAACCTGCTGTTCAAGGTCTGCAGGTTGGCCAGGATTGCCGCAAGGGTGTCCTGGGTGGCTGTGCCAGTGCCAGATGGTTGACCTTGAGAGCTAGTGCCAGGCCTAGGCTCAGGGGCCTAGTTGGTCAAAAGTCTGTAGAGTTCCGCCTTACGAGCCGTAGCAGGAAAGGGGATGCCCCTAAGCCTAAGTTCGGTTGTAATTTTTGGAATAGTCCATGCTCTCAAAGACGTAGGGGTAGAAGGGGCAAAAGATTCGCCTGGAGACTCGGGTCTGATAGGAGTGAATAGTATCTCATCGTTAGGCAACTAGTCAATGGGAGCTGTATCTTGAGACATTCTAGAAACTAATCAATGAATTTGATTTACTAGGGGCATCTGGGAAATTGACACAAAAGGGGGAGGAAAAGGGGGGGGTTCCTCAGGTGAACTGGACTGTAAGGCTATTGCCGAAGCGAAAAACTTAACTTTGACTAGTGGCCCTACTAGTGCCAAGTGGCGGTGAGAGGCTCTATCTATGATTTGGCCGAGGTATGTACGTTGCCACAGATGTTGGGATGTTGGCCTCTCTATGACATTTAAAAGATTCAAAATGTGTGGCCGTGGAAAGTGAGGTCCTGACTACGGCCCTGTAGAAGAGCGAATGAGGTGTTTAACTATGATTTGGACGTGGGGCCGTACCTCTGTGTTGAGGTGGGAGATGGCTTTGCGGGGCCTGTAAATGCCTCGGTGAGCTAGGTCTGGAGCCCAGACCCTGTGAGCCAGTTCACGTATCATCTATGGGATAAATTGGCAAATTATGCAATGGGTGGATACGAACCTTGATAGTGGTTATACCCGGGAACTTGAACCTTCGAGTATTTTTTGGAAGAGAGGCCCAGCAGTTGGTGATATCGTAGAAGAAGCCTAAGGGGTTTGAGACAGATGTAGATCTGTGTGAGTGTGGCGTGTGAGCGCAACATGAATTCCTGGGGGGTCTGAACGAGTGATACGAGACAGAGTAATAAGTGTAGAGTGAAGGCTGCCTGAGGCCTTGACAAAACAGAAACTGAAGTAAAATAAATACTATACCTGGATTAAAGGACAAGAACCAGGGGTTTGCAATTTAGCCATAATGTATGATAAAATGGGCGATCTGTGGAGATCAAAGAAATTTTTTAACAGAGCTAAGATTAACTTGCACATAAATGAATGGTATAGAATTGTGTAATTTTACGGTAAAACCTCCAAGTAAGTAAGATTGCAGCTGCTGCTAGAGTTTAGTGCAGGCAAGCTACATAGAATACATAATAAACCAGCAAATACCATAAAAAGCCACTAGGTGGCGATAACAGCCCACTAAACTTGGCCTGCAAAACTGACACAAGAGAAACAATAATGGAAAGCATGAATGAAAGTTTACAACCAGTAGCAATATGCAGTGCACACTATAGTGAATTATGGCATCCTTTATATATACACAGTATAGTAGCATAGCCTCTTTCATTATCACTTCACCTCTATTCCCTTTACCCTCTTCCACCAACAACAGAACCATCAAGGAAGGCTTGTACAGTTATTTGTAAATACAGGATAATATGTGTTATTAAATCCACGTCTCATTATGCAATACATCCATAGGTTAATAGATATCTAATTGTAGCCATGTATGTCTAGGGGAATATTCACTAAGTATTGCACAGGCAAAACAATTTATTCTCCGTCAGTTAAATATGGTGATGCTCTTTGCATGACTGGTAACTTTGGTAATAAAGAATATAAGGCTTGTCATCAGAGTCCCCCAGTGACTTCCCAAAGTACTACTTTTATTGCATGTTGCCCTAAGGTTTAACTATGAATGAACTCTTTCATTCTTAGTGTTATGTCAGAGAGTTGTGGTTCCATTTACTGGAGTAGTTTAATGTGCGATTTGAATAAAGCTTATTAAGTCAGGAAGATGCTACATTAAATTGTGATTATGGCACAGGTTATTTGTGAGTGTAGAGACAGAAATGTTGAACATAGAGGATGAAAAATTGTACTCCATCCTTGGTAAACACCAAGAGATGACACAAACATGGGGCACAATGTCCGTTGCGGTCACAGGGTAGAGGGGCATTTAAAAGCCTGCAGGAATATGCAACAGACACCAGAACAACTACATTTAGCTGCAGTAGTTCTGGTGACTCTAGCGTCCCTTTAAGAGTTGCATTTCTTTTTGTTTGCAAAAAAACCCAAAAAAACTTAGTTTAAAAAAAAGACTGGCTCCTAACTTTAGCTGGCTCCTAGATTCCAAACAAATTTGTCAAGCCCTGCTCCAAGCACCATAACAATAGTATGAATATGGTTTAGCCAGGGAGGTGGTGATAGTCTGGGAGCATAAACTGACACTCTCAGCATATCACTATCATCCCCACCCTCCCTGTAAAATGAGTATTTCATGAAGATGGAATCCTAATGATGTACTCCTTTTTACTATGATGGCATTTCACTGAAATTGCAACCTTGTCAGGAGATTTACTGAGACAAAGTAGTTACCACTTTGTCTCTGTATATTTCCTCCACCTGATTTTTTTTTAGACTGTCACAGGTAATTGGCTGTCTATGAAGGATCCTGCAGTCTTATGGGATCCTCCATAGACCACAATGTTACAACATCTGCTCCTTTCACTTTACCTGAAGACCCACTAGAGGAATAGGTCTGCGCCCGCGAGAGACAACTTCAGGTAAGCATAACTCACCTTTGCCTGCCCAACCCAGCCTCCCGGCGACAATGTCACCATCGGGGGCTTTTGCGAATTCGGACCACTCTGGGTGCATTGGTCCTGTGGATTTAACCCTATAGGGTAAACAAAATTGATGTTCAACACAGACAGCCACTAGTGGCAACAACAGAGTAAAGCTCACTCGCCATGCATACACATCAGATCCCAAATGCTCCTGTATGAGGCGCATTGTATTGGACCAGCATCGCCTCTTCAATTACATTTCAGGAGGCAGAGAGGCGAGTAATGCAGGTAGTCTCTGTGCTTGATAAACGTAAGTAACTCCCATCCTCCCCTTTTTTTTGTAAAACATATTTATGACAGGTGGATTTAATCAGTCAATCCAGAGACAGGGCCTCTCTCCCTATTTCCACTGCCCAGCCCCACTTCATGCTATTTTCCAACCCACAGATCCCATCCACCTCTCTCCCAACTTCACAACGATTCTTCTTTTTCATTCAATCTAATACTCCTCGTAAAAGAAATAGAGATCAGATTTTAACTTCACTCTCACACTGGAACCACCTCGAGCAGCTGTCCGGAAAACAGTTACTAGAGAAGTATTTAACCAAATGGCAATGCTTTATTAGCATTGTTAAGGAACCACCGTACCACTTAATTGAGATCAGATATATCAGATTTCAATTACATCATGATGAAATCACTATAGGTCAGTTTAAAAAATATATATATATATATTATATATTACTTCTACACTAATATAACCTAGATTTAGTGATTTGAATTTAAGCAGCATTTTTATTTAGAGAGAAAAAAAAAAAAAAAAAAAGTTTGTCAAGAAGGATACATTGAGATTTCTCTTGTTTGAGTAGTATGTTCAAGGCAGCACACACAAAAGCAATGGTACACATATAATAAAAATATACATCCATTGTTACACACATGGTACATATACAATTAGGCATTAACAATGAGTGCAGTTTTTTTTTTAATGTAGTTTGATGTAGATGTATTCAGGAGCTGAGAATGGTGGCAGATGTGATATTCTCTGAGAGGTTATTCCATACATGTGGAGCTCTATAGGAGAAGGCTGCTTGTCCAATTTATTTTTTGAGATGGGGTTGGAAAGTGAGGAGCAGAAGAAAGTGGTACAGTGAATATTTAGTTTGGAGGCAGCAGGAGTGAACATATCACTCAGGTAGGCTGGGAGTTTTTCCAGAGAAATAGTTAAGTATATCTGTGTGATATATATTCTTTAGTTCTTCATTTTCCATGAGATTGGAAAACATGAAATTGGATACAATGGTATGTCCTCGTTATTTATCCCAACCAGGCCCGGACTGGCCATCGGGCATACCGGGCAAATGCCCGGTGGGCCGCGATGGCCGTGGGGCCGAGGCCGGCCCGTGCAGGGCCAGCGGGGAGATCAAAGATCTCCCTCACCGGCCCAGAGGCAGGGAGATGCGGCCGCCGGCTGGGTGAGGGAGGAGAGAGGACCCGGCAGAACTCTAACAAGCAGCTCCGCCGGGTCCTCTCGCGGGATTCTGAGCGTTACCGCAGCAACTTATCTCGCGAGAGTGAACTCTAACCTGCAGGTTAGAGTTCACTTTCACCACTGGACCACCAGGGAAGGCAGCATGGCTCCCCACCCCCCAGGCAGAACGGATCTCCTCCCCCCCCCTCCCAGGATAAAGGTAAGAAGGGAGGGGGGGAAATAATTTTTTTTTTATTAGTAAAAAAAATATATTTAAATTTACATAAAAAATACATTCACTCACACACACAGCACCCCCCAGACACACACACACAGCACCCCCAGAGACACACACACTGCACCCAGGTACCCAGACACACACACACTATATATATATATATATATATATATATATATATTACGCTCCAGATACACACTAGATCCCTTACCCTATATGCACTCTTAATCCTCTCCACACACACACACACACACACACACACACAGTCATTTACACAGTAGATCTCCTACACACACACACTACATTCCTTGTCAGCAAACACATACAACATTCTCTAAACACACCCTCTCTGCAACCCCTACACACACACACTTCAGCCCGTATGCACACACTCGCTGCATCCCCCTATAAAACTATGCCCCTTATACACACACTCTCTACAGCCCCTAGCCACACATATTACACCACAAACACAAATTAAATTGACCTATTTATACAATACCACACCACACTCTACACATACGCAATTCCACAAGCAGGCTCCAAACATATGCACCATGCACTTTCCTGGCCCTTTTGTCCTCTGGTATCCCACTTGTGGAGACACCAGAGACAATTTAAAAGCAAACACAGCGCAAGTATGTTATTAAATTTGCTTTCACTGCACAGAACAAATTCAGGGCCTTTTTCTAATGCCAGAGCTCTTCAGCAGGGCTCTGGGCATTGAACCAACATGCTCACTTTGAGAGGGGGCGTGTTGTCATTAGTGATGACAGAACACACACTCTCTGGCCCCGCCCCCTTCTTAGGGGGCCGCTCTGATTGAAAAATGCCCGGGCCTAATTTTTTTCCCAGTCCAGCCCTGATCCCAACTGAAATTTGATAAACACTGCTGCTTTTAACCTTAAAAAAATAAAAATAAAAAAAAAAGTCAACCCATGGATCATCTAAAAAATTAAAATAATGTGTAAGAATGATTGAACAGATACTATCCATTAAAATAAAACAGATTTTAAAGCAGATCTATTATCTCCTCCCTCCCACACACAGGTATGTCCCAAATGCATGTTTTTGTTTTTAAACTAAAGGGGTTTTTGGGTGCTTTTTTTTTTTTTTTAATAACTTGCAGGCTGACCAAAATTACAAGAGAGGTGGAACTTTCTTCAAGCTCCACAGCTTTGGTCATTGACTGGCTAACCTGTACTCATCATCATCCAGCATTGCATAACTTCCGAGAGAGGCATGTCCCCTCCCTCTTGTGTTGACTCGTCTGCAAACACCAAAAATCAAAATAGGTCTACTGAAATGCATACATTGGGAAAAGGGGGGACTGGAAGAAAAAAAAAATACAGATTCAAAAATACAGTGTTCAGAATACAGATTGTAGCGGAGCCCTAGTCCTAGCAGGGACTTTCCTCCACTGGTTACTGCAAGGTGCACTCAGGAACAAGTAAATTACGCCAAGGGAACAGCCAAATCCAGCAAAGTAATCCAAGAATCTTCCAACACCTCCCCAGCAACTGGATGACACTCAGCGCTGGGGTATAACTGATTTTAATGGAGCCACAGCTGGCCTTTTATGAGAATCCCAATGCAAGGTGTTTCCAAATACATAATCCAGGGGCATTCCCCACTGGACCTGAGAGTAGACTGAAGCAAAGTACACAATATAATTACATTACCTCTCAGGTCCAAGACATGTAAAATCTTTAACATCCCTAAATATGCATTTCCCCATAAGGTACCCCCTCACGTACTAGATCTGAGCGCCCAAGATATCCGAAAAGCGCTCCGATTCCACGAACGTTGCCAAAACGCCACTGGGGTATAGTTTAGACCAACCACACACGAAGCGCCTGCCCAAAACTGTTCCATGAAAATAGGCTGGCCAGGTGGTCTCTTTCGGGAGTACAAATTACATACAAAATAGCACAGCAACTGTTCGTGCGTCCGTTCGCATGAATATCTGATTCGGGAGGTTGCTCCCACTGAATGCCGCTCTGTTCATATGATTTTCCACGAAGGTAACTGAAGGTGGAAGTCCTAGCGGTGTTCGCGCCGTCGAGTGGCCAATTTTAGTTCAATACACTTGACGACCAAACACCGCTCTCTGCTTGTGTTCCAAGATGGCTGCCACCACGTGTTCACAAATACGAACGGCAACCACCAAGCCAACCGCTTGGAATGTTCATGTAGTTGCGGTTTGTGGAAGTGTGAATGGTGTTAATGAGCTGCACACTCCACATCTGGGTGGCCTGCCATTCGGTAATTTGTTCGGTTGTCTACCAGAAACGTGGGAACAACTTAGGGAAACAGAATTGAACGAACGGTTAGGTGAAACAGGGGAAAAGCATGTGTTTTTAATAAGAGGGGGATATGCCTCACACATGGACTGTAAGCCCCAGAGATAGGGAATAACGGGGAGGGGGAAAACTGGCACGGACAGCCCAGAGCAGGCTTAAGGGTACTGTAGCAAGGTCCATTTCGCTACACAGATAGTGTTCCTTTAAAGATTTGTAAGTGGATTCCATTTGTTCATGGGTTTTTGTTAACTTTTGTTTTATGTGTATAGAACTTTATGCCAATGGCTGGTAACTTTAAAATTTATTTTATTTAATTAGGACACTTAACTATATGGTGGTTTAATACCGACATCCAAGGGCTTTTAATTTTACTATGACCGCTGTCTAGAAAGCACTGGGTCAACCAACAGACAATTCAACCATCGTGCTGTATTTAAAAAAAAAAAATAAAAAAAAATTTTTTTTTTAATAATTCAGAGCTTTTAAAAAAGAGCTGGTGTTTCAGTGGCCAAGAAGCAATCAGACCTATGAACTGTAGACCCAATACAGTCTGTCAATCACAGTTTTTAGCCATTCATTAACTAAATTTGCAATCTGTGAAATAATCTCTGTAATGGGTTATTAAAGCCACAGGCTGAAAATTACTGGAATACATCTATCTTATCTTAATGTGAACTCCCCTGATCAAGCTTCCATGTAGAAAATGTTCAATACATTACTGCTGAAAATATGTAGCATTATTGAATACAACTAAACATCCCAGTTAAGTGAGCAGATTTCTTCCTAAACGGCTTATGTATATGATGATCTTGTACTACATGAAAAAACCTCATTCCTAGCTTCACTCTAAGCAAGAATTATAGTAACATGTTTTCTCACTTGTATGCACTTACAAAACACTTCTTACAATGAGCCTGCCATCAGTTTGGGGAGAGTTTTCATTCACACTTTCTAATGAATGGAACTGCTGCAGATGTTTATTGGATATGTTCATCATTCAAAAAGTCAAGTCTCGTTATCAGCCACTTCATAGACTGGACATAGCTCAACACCGGAAGCTGCAACATCTGTTCAATTGAATCATATGCAGGAAATTCAAAGACAAATCTATTAATTTCTTCTTAAAAACTATTCTATATAATGATTTTTTAAAAATAAAAAAAAAATTGCCCCCTCCATCCTGAACCATCTCTTTAATATGGTACCTGAGCCATTGATATGTGTTCTAGGCTAATTGCAATACTGCTATAATCACATTCTTGGCATCACATACTGAATATGTTGAACTAAAAAAAAATTAAAAAAAAAAATCTCCATATTGATATTGCAAAGACAAAGATGTTCTAAACCTAACCAAATATCAGTTTAGACAGTTTTAGAAAAGCATTTATTTGAAAAGGATGACTAAATCATAACATTTGGTTCAATGAAAGCATGCCAAAGTAATGCATGCTCTTGAATTCAAAGGTGAACAATGAATTTAGGCAATTAAATAATGATAAAGACAATAATATGACTAAACAGGTGTGACAATCAAAGCAATACTCTTTTATACATTACCAAAACTTTTTATCACCACACACGCATGGAGGAAAGAACAATCACACAGGGAGTGGTGCTATACAAGAACATTGAGAACATTAAAAAGCCACAAATGTCATTCTAAAGGTCTGAACAAGTAACAGTGGTTTGTCAAATACTGGAAATATAAATAGTAATCAATGTGAGAATCTTGCAATATGTGAATTAAAAAACAGAGCTAATGCCTTAAATACTTTAGTATTCATCCTTGTGACTTCAAACTTGCATAAGATTCAGATATTTGATGCTGCACGACAGAGAGGGCTACATTTCTGTGCAAGTGCTATAATAGGGGCAGCTTGACAGGACATATTAAAATACAAATGCTAACCTAACAAACCACAGTCAGATTGTAATAATTCTGTGATCATATACAGACAGAGTAACACATTGAGCCATATGATCAGCAAGACAAATGGTGGCATTCGATAAAGTAAACATGACCGATTGATATAAGAAACTGATTCTGTATGTGTTGTATCTGATCCCTAAACAAAAAAATAAAAACTGCAAAGGCTTTGCAGAAAAATATATAAAATCCTATTTTTGGTTGTTGAAGAAGAAGAAAAAACAACAACATTTAAGCAGTAAAGTGCTAACTTGTTATACCAATAAAACATTACCCCTGAGTATTTAAAATGACACTGGGCACCATAACTTCGTCATTAGGAATTACACACGGAACAGGTGTATATTTTTATTGTGTGTGCACCCCACTCATCTATTATAGGTGCCCCTTTGGAAGTGACCACAGGAATTTGAGGAGAGCCTCTGGAAGTGGTTTAACCTTCCTGACGGTCTGATTATGTCAGTTTTTTTTTTTATGTTAAAAGCGGTACATTGTTTTTACAAAGTATTGTGTGTATTTTTTTAATTATTATTTATTTTATTTTTTTACACCAAGGGCTCGTAGGAACAAAGTAAGTGATACTACAGTGTAATCCCGAACGTGGCTCAGGGTTACTGCTTTTGGAAAATTAACCCTGAGCCACGCTTGGGATTACCGCCAGAGAGGTTAAGCAGTAAGTATAGCAGTTAGCATGTTTGTTTCCTATGTTACAATTTGTGTAAGTCTCACCAATAATGGAGTACTGTGACGTTACCACCATTCAAGAGGACATCAGCCTGTGAGGATTCTTTTCGTAAGAATGCAAATGCACCGCGCACCAGTGACAATGTGGGGAAATCTTGATCCCTTCTTCAGAAAGTGTTTAAAGGAACTAGGACTCTTCATACTTTTACATAGGATGCGGTCTTAAAGGGACATTTTAGGTATATAAAAGGCAGGCATGTATTTGTTCGAGCATAAAACAAAATTTTAAAAAAAAGTGAAAACCAGTGTTCTACCCTACAGAGCACCCCCCCTCCCCTGAAACTCCAACCCCCCTGACTGAAAGGGATCAAAACCCTTTTGTCACTTACCTGATTCCAGCACTAATGTCCCTTGGCACTGGATGAGGATCCGCCTCTGTTGAGCATGGCAATCGCATTTGGACTACCCCATAGGAAAGCATTGCTTCAGTGTATTCCTTTGGGGTTTTAGATGATACTGGAAGTCCTCATGTAAAGAGTGAGGACGTCCAGATTCATTTAGCAGACCAAACGTTTACTAAAGACCCAGAAGAGCCTCTAGTGGCTGTCTTGGAACTGCCACTAGAGGTAGAGTTAACCCAGCAAAGTAATTATTGCATTTTATCATGGGTTAAGGGGACAGGGGCACTGCACCCAGACCACTTCAATGACATGAAGTGGTCTGGGTGCTTATAGTGTCCCTCTCACCAACAAGATCACTAATTAAAATTATTAAACAGCAATGTGTGCTGTACATCTCAAAAGAAAACAGCTTTACTTCACCTTTCCTAACCCTTTAGTGTCTAAATACGTAGTGTCTCCATTTAGCTCACACATGCACTTAAAGGGACACTATAGTCAACGGCACACCCATGGTCTATAAAATTCCTAAGGAAAATGCATTCAAAATTTTTTTTTAAAATGACAAAGATTACAAATTTAACCCTCACATTTGGCAGAGTTAATAAAAAGGTTAAATGAAAAGTGTCAAAATACTCTGAGTAAACACCGTGGAAGATCTACTTCCTAAAAAAATATATACTTTTGTTTAGTGATTTGTGACCACTATTAAAGTTTCAGACTCCGCAGACAATTCATAAATCACTTGTTGCAATTTTTGTCTATAAATTTTAAAAAATAACTTAAACCCCATACATATTGGGCATTTTTGACACTGCTAATAAGTGAATATATTTTTATAGTTATTTTTCTTTAGTTGCACTAGTTATGTCAGGGCTTGACAAATTTGTTTGGAATCTAGGAGCCAGCAACAAAAGTTAGGAGACAGCTTTTGAAAAAAAAAAATGTTTTACATTTTTTAAGTTAGTGAAGTTTAATTTACAAGAAATAAAAAATTCTTAAAGGGTCACTATAGTCACTAGAACCACAACAGCTTAATATAGTTCTGGTGCCTACAGCCTGTCCCTGTAGCCTTTTCAATGTAAATGCTGCCTTTTAGCTGGTTTAGCTGAGATCCTAAAGATTATCTCAGCCATGAAGGCAGGACAAACTGCAGCAAAACCAGCACAGTGTGGGAAAGAAGGTGAGAAACACCTCTCTCATGATTGGGGTGTTGCAGGTACCAAAACAGACACACTGACAGAGAGACACACACACAGAGACACACTGACAGAGAGACACCCAAATTGATATTTTCCATTTTAATCCACCCAGCCTCCTAATCTGCCGCTTTAGCCAAAGGACTTCAAATCCCAGACACCAGGGCAAAATTTCTAGTCGCCATGGCGACCTGGGATTTGTTGAGCCCAGAGATATGCAGTAGTTAAACAGTGACTTTTCTTTCCGTTCAAATTACTGTGGAAACACAAATGCCAAGTAAGCACTGGTACCAGATACATGAAATCGGAGAAAAGCCAGTAAATGGATAGTCCAGGTTGTACAGATGTTCTATTGAGCACTCCTTCTGGAAACAACGGTAGGAACTAGAATACTAGTCTCTGCATACTTCACCATAGCTGAAATAATAATATTACTTATAAAATGACAACATATTCTGCAGCACTGTACAATTTGGGAAACAGACCGTAATATAAACAGACCCCCTTCCCCCCCCCAAAAAAAGATAAAGATCCTTACCATGAGCAGAGGTTTACCTATTAAAGCTCCATTAGTCTGTGAGCTTAAGATAGGAGGAATCGCTTCTAAAGTGGGCCATTCAAAATTAATTATTTTTAATGTTTTGACATGCTCCAGCCTAGAGTATCTTAATAATATAACCAGATAATTACTAGCACAATCACCATATGTTCCTCAGGGTTTGCTGAAATATATGTAAGTTCTCTTCATATGTAAACTAACACACATTAAATAATGCCAATATGCACATTCACATAGGATCAACATTTATTTTAGCCATTCTTTTCTACAATGCAGACATCAGATCTTTTGATGGCAATTTTCCATTGCTTTTTAATCCTTTAAAAGAAGTGGGAGGGGAGGGGGTGAGGAGAAGGTGGGAGAGGAAAAAGGGTGAGGGGGGGTGAGGGGGAGGGAAGTAAAATTACATACTTGCCAAGCTACAACTATCAGCATACTTCGAAAGAATGTTATCTAAGGAGATGAAGAGAACATATTTTCACAAGGCTTCTGATGTTTATGGAAATGAGCAATAGGTCATATGAATAACACCAGGTGTTCCAATGCAAGTATTAGGTAAGCATGCTTTTGGTAATAAAAAAAAATATACATCTTTAGGAGGAAAAAATAGATTTTTGAGAAAAACAAAATATATCAGGAGTTTTCCAAGAAAATATTGTTTTTACCTCATTAAAGGCAAATGCTTGATGTATATTTATTATTTTTATGCATTTTACTGTAATACTATGTAAGCAGCATATATAGTGGTTGTAATGGTCCAACATATATAACCAATGCAGATCTACAATGAAATTCTAAAAATGAGTACTCCAAGCATTGTAATAAGCAGTTCCCTATCAATTTTAGGTCATTAATAACTAGGGCTGGGTTGACTACAGAGTCAGAGGCAATAGGTTTTCTTCATGCATTAACTCCACGGAATATTAAAAAAATAAAAATAAACAACCCCTTTTCAAGGCAAAAAGGAAAACAAAAAGAAACGTTATGTAAAAAGAAACAACCAAACACACACTTTATGTTTATGTATTATTAAAAAAAAGACAAAAGCAAATAAAGCAGACAAATAGAGCAAAACAGAAATACAAAAATATTGAAGCACAAATGTCATACATGAATATTTGGGGGGGAGGGAATCTTAAAATAAAGCAATTACATAAAGTTTTAAAGGTCTATGAACAAACAGTCACAGATCGAAGATCACAAAGAAATGTGATTTTATCTCTGTAATTACTTGCCTTATTCTCCATAGCAAGGAAGACTGATTTGTCAGTTTTGTCTGTTCATTAATCTTACTTTCAGCAACGGAGGGAATAGGAGAACTGCACAAATCTACATTTATTCACATAAGGTTCAGGGGGCGTGTGCCTCATTTGAAATAAATCTTAAAGAAAGTACCCACAATGATGACAGATGACTAGTCAAAAACTAAAAAGGTGTCTGACTTCTGGGCACTGTAATTAAGGATAGTGCTGTATACAAGCCCAGTGTGAAAGAACAAAACATGAAACATTTGCAGAACACACACAATACAAAGGAATGAAAAGGACACAATTGGATTGCATTCTTCATTTATGCTCTTGAATCGCAATATATTAAGGTCCGTGTGTATAGATTTCAGGAAGGAGAATAATCAAAAGCCAATATACTGTGTGAGCGGTTTACATGCCACAATCAGAATCATCTTCATTCACTTGATATGATGTTTCTATTTGTTTTGGTCTAGATGAGATTTGTGTTAGCCTCAGGACTTCTTTTTACATCTCTACACAAAAATTAATATGGCCTTTGGGTGAACTGCTGGAGCTGGCTTTAAAGACTGAATTACCATACCACCAATACATTGTGACAGCTCATCCTGAACATTTGTTACTAGTCCTAGGTGATACTGGGATTAAAAAAATATCTACTTTCCTCTAGCCCAATACCACAAAACCCTCCCAAGATCCAATGTCCAAATTGCCTTACACGAATCCAAGTTCCAATTGAAATATAGCTTTTTCTTTAGTAGAAACCAGTGATATTAGAGCCTGTGCCTCAGCACTTCCTCAAAATGCCCTTTGTTTTGTCCCCTGTATCTACTGCTCCTGGTGTACACAGTTTGTGCATCTAGACTTTGTCTATTAGCACCAGATCCATAAAAAAAAAATATATATATATATATGTATATCTACATCCGACCAATGTGGCAAAAGGAAAACAAAATGAAGCAAGGACAAAAACGTACTTTGCTAACTTGACCTCATAAGCCCAGTTAAAATAGTGATGCTATCAGTTTGGCCAGAGAGTTTCTTCTTACACACCAACACTGGTAAAGCAGCAACCCAGCATTCAACCAGTAGGCACCAGTGGCAAGAGTGGAGTATGGAGGTTTTATTTTTCTTAAGATAAAAAGTCTGTTTTCCAAGGAGTAGAGAGCACACAGGGGAACAAATGGAGTGTAAATTCATAAAATAATGTGCATTTATATTTCTTCAACTCCATGAGCAAAGATCATCACCAAACCAGGTTCCAGCACCATGTCCTCGCCCATGTGTTGATTTTCACAGGCCATTACCACTACAGCCTGCTTCCCAGGAATCCTTTTTGCCACATAGTTCTCATAATAACGTCTGTTCATCTGTCTTGTTTCAAGAGTGGCCAGGCCCTGTGGCCAATTGCGCTCATGTGCATTCTCTATCAATTCATTCACTATGGAAGCTGGACAACCACTTTCAACCAATGAGCGCTTAATGACAGCTTGCAGAACTGCATCTGGTGTAGAGATCATTCCACCCCATCGGGTAACACGTGCTGGTTGCAAGGAATTTACCCACCTGTACAAAAGATAACAACAACAAAAAAAAACAACTTTTAAATGTTCACCATCTTTAAACGAATGCATCGGAAAAATAGTAAAAGATATCAAGCCACTAGTCCAGTTGGAAAAATCTCTCTCTCCTGTATTTGCAATAAATGATCAGGTTTTACAAATCCCAAACAAAGAAATGATCAACTAATAATGCAAAAAAAATAAAAACACACTTTTCCATGGCAAGTGCTTTCATTATGTTAGCTGAACCAAAGCTCCCAGAAACACACTGCTGTCCTTCCTAATGACAAACAACTCTTATTGAAGAAACATTGCACACAAAAAGGGATGAACAGAAACAGAACATTCAGCCCTCTGCTTAACCTCTTAAGAAGAGACAATTGTACAAGTTCTGAACCAAATCCAAAACCTAGAACTTGAGCTATATGTCTTTTCAAACATACTTTACCTTTCATATGAAAGTGACACTATAGTCACCAAAACAACTTTAGCTTAATGAAGCAATTGAAGTGTATATATCATGCCCTGCAATCTCACTGCTCAATGTCATGCTATTTAGGAGTTAAATCACATAGTTTATGCAGCACTAGTCACAACCCCTGCATGTAACTTACAAAGCCTTCCTAAACACTTCATGTAAAGAGTCATCTAATGTTTACATTTCTTTTATTGCAAATTCTGTTTAATTTAGAATGTCTTCTCTCCTGCCCAGCTGCTTGCTAGATCCAGAAGGAGCCTTCTGTATGTAAAGTTCAATTTACAGAGCAAGAGAAAAACTTTGAAAGTAACTTACATCTAAATGTAAATGAAACCATTTTGTTTTCATGCAGGCTGTGTCCGTCACAGCCAGGGGAGGTGAGGCTAGGGTTGCATAAAGGAAACAAAAAGTGATTGAATTCTTAAATAGCAGTGAAACTTCAGAGGAATGGTATATACACAAAAACTGTTTAAATAAGCAAAAGTTGTTTTGGTGACTACAGTGTCCATTTAAGTGCACCTACACATTATGAATGATTTTGCTCAGGAGAAATAGGGCTTTCCGCTTTCATTTCATATCAAATATCTGGAAACAATTTTTTAACATAAAAAACAAACAAAAAAAAAAACGCATGAGAAATTAAGACTTATTTTCCAAGTTTTGCATGACATTTTAACTGTGAATGTCATAGTATGGTTAACTTTTATTAGCTTTTGAACAGTTACAGGGTCAAATATATGGCTTTCACTTTAAAGGGACACTATAGTCCCCAAAATAACTTAATCTTAATGAAGCAGTTTTGTTGTACAGATCATGCCCCTGCCGTCTCACTGCTCAATTCTCTGCCATTTAGGAGTTAAATCAATTTGTTTATGCAGCCCTAGTCACACCTCCCTGCATGTGACGTACAAAGCCTTCCCAACACCTCCTGCAAAGAGTCATCTAAGGTTTACACTTCCTGTGTTGAAAATGTTTAATTTAGAATTTCTCATCTCCTGCTCTGTTAATAGCTTACTAGTAGACCCTGCAGGAGCCGCCTGTATGTGATTAAAGTTCAATTTACAGAGCAGGAGATAAACTTTTAAAGTTACATCTTATTTAAAGTGAAACCATTTCTTTTCATGCAGGTTGTGTGAGTCACAGCCAGTGGAAGTGTGGCTACGGCTGCATAAACAGAAGCAAAAAAGTGATTTAACTCCTAAATGGCAGATAATTTAGCAGAGAGACTGCAGGGGCATGATCTATACACCAATACTGCTTAATTAAGCTAAAGCTATTTTGGTGACTATACTGTCCCTTTAAATTATCTGGTATTTTTGCTGGGCTGTTATGAATTATAGAACATATTTTAATGTATTTTTATTTTTTTTAATAACATATTAGGCATGCTTATGTTAGATATGCTTTTATATATCGGGGACCTGCTTGACAACCCGAGCACTTCCCCTGCAGCTGATCCAAGTCATGTGATCTTGATGCAACCTAAGCAGGTCATTAATTGTGATCCTGGATTAAGGGCCAAATCTTTATGGAGTGTAATACTGCCCTAATGACGTTAAAGCCTTCATATTGTAGGAACGCATAGCACGCCCTTACATTGGGATGGAGTTAGTCTTTACCCCCCAAAAAAAGCCTTTGAGCTTTCTCTTTGAAAGACATTCAACGATAAGTGCACATTAATGCCTAGATCATTTGTAAATTATACACTTCAGTTTCATCAATCACACACCCTCTTACACAAGATGTATGCTTGAATTTGATGGGCTGCAATTGCAGTGGTCTCCCCTTCACTTGGCCTCAAGGGAAACTAGTCACCAAAACAACTTTAGCGTTATGAAGCTGTTCTGGTGTATAGATTATGCATCTAAAATTTCACTGTTCAATTCTCTGCCATTCAGGAGTTCAACCACTTTTGTTTCTGTCAATGCAGCCCTATCCCCACCTCCCCTGGCGGTAATTCACACAGTTGCATGGTTTCATTTTGTTCACTTAATCTCCAAATCTGTAAATTCTACTTTAAATCAAACACAGTAGGATTCTGAAAGGTCTAATAACTGAGCAGGAGATAAATTCTAAATTTAACAGAGTGTGCAATAAAGGAAGTATAAACATTAGATCTCACTTTACATGAAGTGTTTAGTACGGTGGTATAAAACTGTTGAAATGGCAGCGAATTCAGCAGTGAGCTTGTAGTGGCATCTATACACCAAAACTGCTTCATAAAGCTCAAGTGTTTTGGGTGACTATAGTCCCTTAAACTACTGGGAAAAGGACAGATGTGCTTATGCCTACAACTGTGGTGGTGTAACTCCCATCAACCTCAAGCAGCTTGGAAAATAACGTTCTGGAGCTGCACTAAGTATGAAAACTGTGTGAATTGCTTGGGCTTCAACATTGCAAGAAAAATACACCATGACAAATACACACCACTCTGCAACCTCCTGATATGTTTTGTGCTTAATATATGCACTTATTCATATTTCCCCCTGTGAATAAGTGCATATATTAAACACAAAACATGTCAGGAGGTTGCAGAGTGATGTGTATTTTTTTTACTTTATGGATTACATGGGGTGTTTTTTTTTGTCGTTGTCGCTTTTTTCTTTTTCTTTTTTAAGTGCTGGAGCTCCACTGAGACACTATTTTTCTATTGTTTTAGTTGTAACAAATAAAATATATAATTTTTATGCAGCCCTAGAGTATATGCAGCTTTTTGGACTTCATTTGAAAATACTAAAAGGACAAGGTGTTTCAAATAGCAGAACACAGTCAGCAATAGCCATGTAATTATTGCCTTTACAACGGATTTATTGAGCACAGTTGTGTGTGTGTATGTATATATGTATATATGTATATATATATATATATATATATATATATATATATATATATATATATATATATATATATATATATATATATATATATATATATATATATATTTTAATGTTTGGAAGGAAGACAGTATCAAACGGACGGTGTGTTGCTTTTCACAGCAGCTGGAATGTCAGAATAGACAACCTCTGGTACTTCAGCTTCTGTGGAACAAAACATCAAAACAAAGCAATTATTTAAATAAAAATGTAAGTCTCCAAAATTGGTCAATGGCATGGTTTCCCTACAACACACACACAATATTTTTATATTATTAATAAATTATTTTTCAATTAATCTCTTTATACGTTTGAGACTGCATTTATACAGTGTAATATAGTGACAGGCTACTAGAGAAATTTAATCCTATGGGCTCTTTTCTTTTCTTGTTAGAAATCCTCTACTGGCAAAAATAATTGAATTACTTCATTTGCATAATGATAAAACAGACTGTTTATAAACTCCTGTTATGGATAAGACATATGTATGTATGAATGAATGAAAGAAAGATATACATATCAAGATAAAAGTCTTGATAAAAGTCCAGTATAGTACTGAAATGTTTAACTTGTTGCTGTGACACTGAATCTGCTTCACGGTCTATTTTTCTTCTGTTATGTCCCACTGAAATAATATTGTGTAGCTTCAATACAATAGTGGTAAACTCAAATTTGGGGTGTTGAGCATATGAAATAATAGTATTCCACCATTGATTTTATTTAGACTTTTTAACATTGCTGATCATGTTTATTCAATTTATATCAGATTTGTAGTTTGTATATATAAATCATCTTTTTTACCACACTGAGCTATTCCGAAACCAATTCATCTTACATAATTGTCCATTTGGTTCTAGATAGTGAAGCCCACAAGGCAGATTTGGTAGGATTAAAGGGGTAAACCCCCACACAAACACACACACTTTTGACAGTTTTTAAGATGACTCACTGGTAAGAAAAGAAAAAAAAGTTTTAGTTTACCAGCTGTGCCTCTTAATTTTAAGTATACTATTATAAACAAATGAATCAGAAGAGGGTTTCTGACCAGTAGAGATTTCAAGTCAAGTTGCTTAGATTTCGATTTGGTGAATGTTCAGACACTAAGCAAAATGTATTTCCCAATAAAACATTACAGGGACACTATAGTCACCCAGACCATTTCAGCTCAATTAAGTGGTCTGGGTGCCAGGTCCCTCAGGTTTTACCCTTCAGAAGCAAACATAGCAGTTTCAGAGAAACTGCTATGTTTACATTTGGGGTTAAGCCAGCTTCTAGTGGCTGTCTTCCGGACAGCCACTAGAGGCGCATCTGCGACGCTGGGGGCATATTATGTCTCCATCGGCAGAGCGTCCATAGGAAAGCAGGGGAGGAGAGGTCACCAGCGCCAAGGGAGGCCGGCGCTGGAATAAGGTAAGCTGCTGAAGGGGTTTTAACCCCTTCAGCGCCACGTGAGGGGTACCCTGAGGGTGGGGGCACCCTCAGGGCACTACAGTGTCAGGAAAACTGCTTTGTTTTCCTGACACTATAGTGATCCTTTAATTCTTAAATAAGCACATTTCTTAATTCTTACACCAGGCACCTCTTTCCCTTTTTCTAGCCATTTCAGCATATTCACGATATGTGTTGACATTTTTTAACCACTTTTAATTTCCCTGACTTCTGTTTGATTTTTTTCAGACTTGTTCTAAGCCGGTGCGATTTGAATAAATCGCTGTTAGTATATTACTGGAAAGGAACTCTCCATTGGAAAAAAAAAAACCCAAATAACCTGTATGTGCTCCCATAGAAAAAAATTCATGCATAGAGTTCATTTTGCATGTTGTATTTAGGGATAACTTAGCCTGTAGTAGCTTCAGACCTAGTTTCTCCAATTACTGCAAGTCCCCCTACTCTTATTCCCTGACACACTCTTTCATCTGTGCTGGGAAACAACCAGAAACTTCTCATCGAGAAGCTCTGTGGACCAGAAAATTAAAATGTGATGGATGACCCCATATTATGACTGGACCATGCCAGAAGACCTTCCTGGGCTACTGGGCACTGGCATTCTCCCTTCCTGGTATGACAAAGATTACTGAGTGGCCACCAAACACCACTTCATCTTAACAGGCTGTGATAGGTCATTACTACAGTCTACTCTGGTCTTAGTGAAAAGTCAACAGACAGACCATTCAGCCAGCCAGTATTAAAGGGAAAGACAATGTGAGTGAAACACAAATAGTGAAATGAAAAGGAAAAAAGTCAGTCAATGAAAGCAAATGAGGAAACCAAGAAGTCTTGAAACAAACTGGAGTGTCCAGAGGTGAAACCAGGCATCCATGGAATTTACCATCAACCCTAGTAAATGCATGCAAATAGTACAAGTAATCTGAAAACACTTGTTTTATGAACACATCAAGGAGACGACTGAACTCAAGCTCCCTTGAAGTGGTCAAAGCTAAAAATAACCAATCAAATGTTGAAATAAATGTGCAAACTTGCAAGGAGAACAGCTTAACCTTGTAGAAAGTCTTCTCTATAGAGCTGCCAGATCAGGAAATGCTTTGGCTCTGTATCCGTATCCATTGAAAGTGAGATTTAATCAGGCAGCATGCTGGATTAGCAGTTTGGCACTAATTGTTCACAGTTCCAACGATAACCTCACTAAAGAATCCTTGGTGGGGATCAAATCTGAGTAAATCTTTTTAATTTATTACTTCTAGTTCAGTTTACTCAGAGAGTACTATTGTTTTCTATTTATTCTGGGTTTTATGGTCCCCATACCAGTGTGATATCTGCTAACATTATCGCATGTATCCTACAAGTGAGATTATACTACTGTATGCCATTCATGCTAGAGCTGGTTCTAGCTATAGAAAACGTGAGTAGATGTACAAATTATTAGTGCCATATATTGTCGTGATATACTAAAATATTGGGTTTTCCTCGGTTTTCTTTGTATATTGATACGTATCCCAAGCATTTCCTGATCTGGCCTCTCCATAGAGAAGTGACTTTCCTGCAAGACTTGGCTGTTCTCCTTGCAAGTTTGCATATTTATTTGGACATTTTATTGGTTTTTATTCTTCTATATCGATCACCCATTGGAAATATCTTTTATTACAATTTTATTGGCACAAACTTCCTCTCCTTTTGCTGTATTGTCCTATCCTTTTTGGGGTTTGTGAGAAAGCCTCATTAAGGTCTGCAAACTTACTTAAATTTGGTTTGGTTGAATAGCACTGTTTTATTTTTGTGTGTCATCAAAGTGTAGTGTCAGATATATAATCAAATCTCTTCTTGAAACATGAGGTGATACAACCAATACATCACTTAAGAAATGTTGGTCAAGGGAATCTAGAAAAATAGAATAAAATGGTGATTTGATTGGAGATATGCATCCACTAGAATTATGATGGTCATGATAACCCTCTAACAAACTGAAGGAATTTGATCTGAAGAATAGGCCCTTACAAATATTTTATCATGTTACCATTGGTACAAAACATTGATTCAAAATTAAATAGCTACCAGGAACTTAGCCATGGTAATTTAGTATAAAGTTTTTCATACCAAATCGTTCTACTGGTTGTATGAAAACTTAGAAACGTTATACTGCATAAAATGACAGTCAAAACCTAATGCATTAATCAGCATTATTATTTAAAATAAATAAATGAAGAATAATATTAAAAAAAAAAAGCAGTAGAAGGAACCAAGTATGGAGAGGAGGTGTAACGAACACTTGGTATTTCCTATACCAGTTCGTTCGTATGCTCCCGAAAGGCTAGGGACTTCAGTGATTATAGCCTGTTCACTTGGAACGCTGATTCGTCCGTTCCCAAAATCCAAGTTGCCCAAGGGTAAATCCAGCGGTTCGTCAGTCACATACCCAAACCTCAGTTGAGACTTGATGATGGGTATAACAGGAATATTTTTTCATGACCCACTTTTATACACAACAGGGATACAGTCTAACACACCCAGAACTGTCCCACAACACTCATACATTTTTGAGTCAGCATGACTTAGCATAAAAACATAATTACAAATATTTAAAATACATATAAGACAGAACCCCCACAAATATTATATTCCCGGATAGCCTGGATCTAAACGTCCAAGTTGTCCATTACGCTCAGATACCACGAATACAGCTGAATCGCCATCGCACAAACAGACGAACGGTTCCCTGGCTCATAGGTATCGTTTGTTCGCCTACTTTGTGCGAACAAACATATCGAACAGCGTTCTACTGGCTTGTCGTGGCAAGAAGCAGGCATTCGTGAAGTTTAGCTGATGTTCACGAGGTCGAGTGTCAACCTTAGAGTTACAGACACTCAACAGCCAAGTCCTGCTTTCATGCAACAAGATAACCACTGTTTACTCCAGCTTGTGGCGTTCAGTTAGAGAGCACTTTTCTTGGTTTCTTTGAAGTTAATGAGCCGGGGGGGTGGGTGGGGGGGGTGGGGGGGGAGGGGAGTGTCAGAGTTCGGTAGATCCATCTACCCTACACGGGGAATGTAACTTTAAGAATAAAGTGAAGAGTTTTGTCAGAGGAGACGAAAACGACAAATAAAATACTTCAAGTTATTACACATCAAAATGCAATGCTCTATAATTAAAATTGAAAGAAAAACAAAATGTCACAAATCATTAGATAAGAAATACAAGAGAATTGTATTTGTCTTTTATTTGTGCATTTCTCTAGCACTTCTAACAAAACAAGGAAATTACATAACATTTCCCTCCTTGTAGAGTGTATTTTTTATCTTGCATATTTTTGCAGTACTTACTCAAGTATTTCGTTGTATTCTATGGTCTCCTCTAGGTTCTGCAGATTTGGATTGGCACTACGTATCGCTCTCATATAAGCCTTCAGCAGCTGGATGTCACGTTTCTGTGGGATTAAAAGAGCTAGAATCAGCTGTGAAAACATATCCAGAGAAGCAATTTTGCCCATTGCTGTATCTGGTCTTAAAAAAATGCTACATTTTCAAAATTACTAAGAATCGTTTTTTCACATTTTACGTTGCAGCCTTATGCTACAATTAAATAATTTTTTAACCCACATCAATCTACATTCAATACCACTATAAAGAAAATAAAAAATATTTTCTCTTTACACCTTGCAAATATATTAAATAGAAACAATTAAATATAACATTGACATATGTATTTAGACTCTTAAGGCAGCACTGTCACCCCTCTCCCCCCCTATCACAAATCCAAAATTAGTTTTTCATAAAAATCTAATCTTTATTAAATACTCATACTGACCATATTGGAATTTTAACACAGTCAAAAAGATATAAGACAGAGTAGGGACTTTGTTTTAGTTTTTTCCTACGCTTGACAAAAAGGCAGAGCTACAACTAGTGACGGAACGGGGGGGGGGGAGGGGGGGAGAAGCTCAGTCTATGGAGGATTCTGAAGTCTCGCAGGATCCTCCATATATCTTAGTGATGCACTTTCACACATGCGTAAGAGTACAACGTTGATATAGGCTCATCCAGCCGAAAGAGCATGGCGGTGGCCACAAGGGACTTTGGCCTAATCTCCGGTCATAAGAATTCTGGACAAGGTTTTCACCAAGAATGTCTCTGGTCGGTCGGGGTTGAGAGAAAGCTGAACGCAGCAAAATACAGTTTCCCAGTCCCTGCTGCTTAACACCCTTAAACCACGATGCTATTCATCATCATGCTTAACCACTGGGATGTTCTTGAGCAGGTGATGAGAGGTGCCTGGTGTTCTTCAGACAGGACGCTTCGAATGGAGTACAAATGGTGCAATTTTCATTTCATTAGACTAGACAATCTTATTCTCACAGTCAGAGATTCCTTTGGGTGCTTCTCCCCCCCCTGCCAATTCCAAGTGGGCATTCATGTATAATGTAGTGAGGAGAGGTTTTCATCTTGCCAGTTTACCATAACATTTTGACCATCTCCATGCATGATCTCTGGAGCTCATGTAGAGGCACCATCAGGTTCTTTGTCTTCTCTCTTACCAAGGCCTGTCTCTTCAGATTGCCAAATTTGGTCAGTTGGCCGGTTCTAGGAAGAGTCCTAGTTGTTCCAAACTTCCTCCCATTAATAAAACAGTGAGAAGCCTGTGGCTGCTCACTGTCCTAACAAATAAGCTCCCCACCCCCCGAATCAATTAATGGGGGACCTAGTACAGGTCCCCCATGGTGTGGCATCTAGAAAAATAACAGGGGAGGATATAGTGTCCTACCCCAGACCCGACCCTCGCGAGTGGGGGCAATTCCAAGGAACGGGTCCCACCCATGAGCGGCAGACGAGGGCCGTAATAACAAAAGGAGAGGTCGTACTGCCTCCCCCCCGGCCCCCAACAATGAGCGGCAAATGTGGGCCAAATGTAACAAGAGGAAGGGGGCACCTATTGTCTCCACTCACGGGCCCCACACATCAGCGGCAGGTGGGGGCAAAAAGTAACAAGCCATTGGTTACGGGTGGAGGCAAAAATGTAACAGAACTCCACAGGGCAGTGAAAGGCTTATAAAAGCCTTCCCACACCCTGCAATTTGACTCAGAGCTCTTTTATTGGTTGGTTGAAACCAACCAATAGGAGTGCTCGGATAGGTAAATTTTGAGCCTTGTCTGATTGGTAACTTGCAAGGCTCAAATTTACATATCAGGGCACTCTTAGACAATAGGTCCCCCCATCTCTTGCTACTTTTGGCCCCCATTCATCGCTCTTGGGTTGGGGCCTGAGGGTCCCTCCTCCTTTTGTTATTATGGCCCTCACCTGCCACTCATTGGGGGTGTTTAACTGGGCATGCACAGTAATTTCATAGCGCAATCTAGTGTGGGAAGATGTGTCCCACAGGGACTTCATCTGCCCACAAAAAGATGGTGGTGCCGGGACCTAGGTCCAGGCATAAATTAAAGTTATTTAAAAAAAAAAAAAAAAAAAAAGGTAAATTGGGCACAATAAAATGTATTTGAGTAGGAAGGGGGGTTTTAAAAAAACCAAACAAAAAAAAAAACCAAACAAACACGGATGCGGCCATGACAGTGCCGCTTTAAGCAATGGTTCATTGGCCAGGTTTTTTGTTGTTTTTTTTTTTAGGTGAATCTCGTATATGGGTTGTTTAGCTTAATGGTCGCAAAACCAACAATTCTGTAAAAAGTAAAGGAGTTAAGTTGCAAGATTAAATCTGACTTGGTAAACCACATTCCACACTACTTAATTTCACATTTTTGAATGGCATAAAAAAAAACAAAAAAAAACCAAACAATTAAAAAAACATTTATAAACAAAATTTAGAAACACAGCTAGTGTGTCACACACACAATTTCCTCTGAAGTTGACAGTGGGTCAAAAAGCACATGTGAGTATTTGCACATTTCCCCCCCAGAAGCCCAAGACATACTTGCGCAGTAGTTCACAAAATGTAAAACCCAATAGACATTCTATGAGGAAGAAGAGTAGGCAGTCCCCCTTGGAGTCACTTTAAATGTAGTTTTTTAGTATTTTTTCTATATCCATAATATCAAGGCAGACAACATTTCCAAGAAAGATAGGTAAACCAGATCCATCAAGTACTCTTGAGCAATGTTTACCTGCTCAGACAACTGATGCTTGCTCTCTGCGGATGCCTTCTCCAGTTCTCCTATCCTGGTTTGCTGTTGCTGTACAACAGAGCGGAGATGCTTTATGCAATTGTGGTTTGGTAGTTCATCTTTGGGCATTTCCAGGCTATTAAGAGAGAGGAGGAGGAGGAGAAGGAGGAGGAGGAGGAGGAGGAGGAGGAGAAAAAAATAAAATAAATAAAATAAAGTACATTATGAGTTCAGAAATTCATCAAATATCTATTGCTATAGTGATATTTAATCAAGGAAATGCGGATTGGCGCAGTGCTGCGATTTGCAGCACATGTGCACTTGTCTCATAATGCTTCTCCATGGAAAAGCATTGGATTATCTAAATTAATCAAAACTCATTATCTCAGCCAGCTGAAACAGGTAGGTTAAAGCCTTTTTATTTAATTTGAGTGAGCCCAGGTATCTAAAGAAGTACTAGACTACTATAGCGTTAGGAACACATGTTTGTATACCCAACACTAGAGGTTTCCTTTACCTTAGAAGCAGATGAGTTTTATAATGTGCAAGTTAGAGGAATAAGAACAATACTGCGTGTCTTAAAGGACCACTATAGGCACCCAGACCACTTCAGCTTAATGAAGTGGTCTGGGTGCCTGGTCCAGCTAGGTTTAACCATTTTTTCTATAAACATAGCAGTTTCAGAGAAAATAGAATGAATATATATATATCCCCAAGATGGCAGGACGTGCTTTCTAAGGGCTCTTGCACCTGCAGGCACAAAAACGAATATCCTGATTACCCAAACTGTCAGCTACGCAGGAAGCCCAAAAAATGAAACAGGACCAGCCTGAGGCCTGGAGGAAGTGGACAATCCTCCGGCACGGGACCTGCTCACAAGCAGCAATCATACACTGCCCTGCAGCCCACCCTCCCCCCCCTTCTGGACCGGCGGGGGATATCCCAGTCCTCACGGGGGTCAACCACCCCTGCAACACGACTCACAAGCGAACATGCATGCAACCAAGCGGGACAGCGGGGGCCCGAGCAAGATGGCGGCGCGGACACGACCGGCAACAAACCGAACCACCTACGCACACCCTGGAGTTTTTCGACAGGCTCTGTGCCAATCTATGGACGAAACTCCGCACCAAGGATCAGCACTTCCGCCTGGTCTGGAGGGAAATGGCGGCATGGCTTTGCCCGGCCACCCTTAAGCAGACATCCACCCAGCTCGGCCTCCAAACAGAGAAAAGGCCGGAGACCAGACTGGCGGGAAACGGCAACACACCCCTTAAATTCTGACACTCGTTCTCGCGTACACCGGAGCAAGTCCACCAAGCCTGCCCGACACACTCACCACTCTGTGGCACTGGAATCCTCAGACCAACGAAACGAGACCTCGCACGCAAGGACCAACACCACCAGCCGCATGGCTTACCGCAGTCCAGCACAGCTCCCTACCAGACATCAGTGGAGAGCCCCTCCAGACCCCGCGGGAGCCGGAGGATGGCCGCAGCACCAACTTTACCACTGCACCTGGCCCACCTATCAAGCCTCCAGAGTCGGCATCGGTTAAACCAGACAGACTGCACTGGAGGAGGACTATGCCCCTTCAAGCCCGAGAGCGGTGATAAGGCATAACCCCACCGTACAGGCTATAAGTGATGCACTGTTCCCATGCCTATCGTTACCTCAGCTTGCTAATATCTTGTGCATTGTTTGACCAATTTACCTTACTTTTGCTTGTTAGCCATGCTTTTTATTCATGTTATGTTTAGCACATCTCATGAGACAAGCCCACATGCCGAGCACTAGAAATGTATACCTCACCTGCTACATACACAAACCACACAGGCATTTGCTATATCTAATAGGTAGACTAAGCTTAGCCTGCATCTAGCGATGCACAATAACTCCATATGCCTCATCACATTAATGCAGCCGGGCAATGAAGCATAGAATGGATCACCTACGACAGGTCGTGCACAGACCACCCACTCATACACAACAAGCTACACCTAACATGCACTAAGCTAATCTTCTAATACTAATACACTATCACAACGACAATCAACATGTGCCTTTAAATGTATATGGCTTGTACCTAACTGCTAAAAAAAAAAAAAAAAAGTCCAGGACTTCAGTGCCAAAATGTGAATCTTGACTGACAAAATGTGTGCTATTGTGGCACATTATACATGCCTGTTATTTCCATGCACAGAGAAAAATAAAGAATTTAAAAAATAAATAAATAAAAAGGTATTAACCTTGGTGTATTTTGACTCTTTTCATGCAACTGTTTTACCACTAATCCATGCCAAATTAAAAAAAAAATTAAAAAAATAATTGGTGATTTATTTTTGGCACACAAAGCAATTTAAGAATATGTGTGCAGAGAACTTTAAAGGATAACTATAGGGCCAGGAACACAAACATGTATTCCTGACCCTATAGTATTAAAACCACCATCTAGCCCCCCTGAGCCCCTCATGCCTCCATAAATATAGCAACATCTTACTGTATTCAAGTCTGAAGCTGTAACTCTGCATGCTGTTTGCCTCAGAAAAACAGGCAGTCTGCTGACATCAGAAGTGGTGGCCTGATCCAATCACAATGCTTCCCCATAGGATTGGCTGAGACTGAATCATGCTGGCTCTGCCCCTGATCTCCCTCTTTGTCAAACACAGCCCTGGCCAATCAGCATCTCCTCATAGAGATGAATTGAATCAATGAATCTCTATGAGGAAAGTTCAGTGTCTGCATGCAGAGGGAGGAGATACTGAATGTTTGGATGCATTTTAGGCAGCCATGACCCAGGAAGGATCTCTAACAGCTGAGGAGTGGGCAGTGAAGTTATCACTAGGCTGTAATGTAAACACTGCATTTTCTCTTACAGCAAAAGGCCTGAAGGTAATGATTCTACACACCAGAACAAATTCAATAAGCTGTAGTTGTTCTGGTGACTATAGTGTCCCTTTAAGGGTTACTGCCAAAGAACACCCCAATATGTGTTCAGCAACATCTCCTGAGTACAGTGATACCCCCATGTATAGGTGTGTAATTTCTCTGGGGGCTAAAATACCTTATTTGGAAGGTGCGCATTCCAGTTTTCCAGGTCATCACGCACCCATGTCCTATTTGCACACAAGCCCACATGCAGGCTCTCACATGGAATACCTCAAACAGCCCCACACATACACAAACCACAAAACACACAATGTGATATATATCCATCCACACACACAATTTCACAAGCAGCCCCCATACACAGCCCACATTCATATGTATCATACACGACACAAGAAACTACTTGTGAACATGTACAATATAACCGCTCATATACGCACAAATCCAACGATACAAAACAACTGCAGTATAAATAACAAGCAGAATATGGCAACATACACACCAGCATGCTACGGTACATCACAATCTTATGTCGACACAGTGCTGCTAAAAGGTTGCCTACCCCTGCCCTAGGGTATTTCAAATGGTGGTATTTTAACACTTTCCATGCACTAAGTCTACCACAAGTCTTTGTCAACCTTTTGGGTAGTCGTTCTTGTGTAATTTTTCTCTCACATTGTACTTTAGGCATGGATTCTCAGTTCCTGTTATGTGTTGCTGACAAATTAACACCCCAATATGTGTTTAGCAACATCTCCAGAGTACAACAGTGCCCCCGAAGTAAAGGTATATATGGGTTTTTGCAAACTTACAGGGGTGAATTGTTTGCCCATTGAAATTTGCCAGATTGGTTTGCTGGGCCTATGTTGCCTTTGAGACCGTATAGCAGCCTAGGAATTAAAAAGTGAACCCATCATGGCATACCATTTGTAAAAGTAGACAACCAGGGGTATTCAAAATGAGGTATGTCCAGTCTTTTAGTTGCCACAAATGCTGACCAAAGTTAGTGTTTATTTTTTTACACCAAAACTGCACTTTTACTGGTGATTTCAGTCGTGATAAGTTGACTGATTTAGAACACTCATATTTGTGTTCAGCAAAGTCTCCTGAGAATAACAATACCTCCAATGTACAGGTTTTATGGTGTTTTTTAAAGTTACAGAGCTTGCCCAATTCAGTTTGCCAGATTCGCCAGTTTGCTGGGTCTGTGCCCATCATGGCATACCATTTTCAAATGTAGATAACCCAACCCAGGGTATCCAAAATGGGATATGTTCAGTCTTTTGTAGTAGCCACTTAGTCACAAAGTTAGCGTTTTTATTTGCTTTTCTATATAAAAAAAATAAAAAAATTATATACACACACACACTTTAATTTTAGTATATTATACATATAATGAAATCATATATATGCATTATATAAGTGTATTTTGAGATGTGTATACATCTCAAAGTACACATAATGAAATCATATATGTGCATATATTATACATATATAATATATGTATATTTTGTTTTTACTTTTTAAAAGACTGAGCCTGACAGCTCAGACAGTCCCCCTGCTGGCAGCTCCTAGAGTCCTATTGCAGCAATGTGAGCATGGTGATAAAAAAATACACTTAGTATGATTGAATTATATATATATATATATTTTTTTTTTTTTATTACATTTTTTTAAAAAACAAAAAGCTTTTATTAACTTTATTTTTACTTTTTCACCTCCAGCAGCAGTGGTCAGTTCAGGCAGTCCCCCTTGTGGCAGCACTGTGGACACCTATTCTGGTCATGTGACTGGCTCAGCCCAGAGAGTCCCCCTCAGAAGAAGACCAATCGGGTTAATTTTTTTTAATTTTTTTTTTTTTTTTAACTATTACTGAGTGCCTCGACCCCTCTAGGCACTCAGTACTGGCAGAGCATTGGAGGGAGCGATCACTAAGGGCTTAAAGAGCCACTGTAACATGCCAATTTTTGCAGCCTTAGTGACAAGCCCCACATATGAAATAGACCAGAAAAAAAATCCTAACCGTTACCAGCCGCCAAAATGAAGCTTCCAGTCCCCTGTCTCTGCATCTAACTCCACCAAACACAAAAAGAGACATCACTTATTACCACACTGCGAGGTTGCATGTCACTCACCAGCTTGCTACAACTGTCAAACCTTGCAGTGTGGTAATAAATGACAAGTATCAAGTATGAGTATAGACCTCGAGTCACAAACCAAAAAAATTAGTACAGCCAAAAAAGCTAAACTTAAAACAGATAGTGGAAGATCATTCCAAGAGGCTTGGACAGAATCATTTGGAGTGATTTAACGCAATAGAAAAGCGTTATGTATTCTGTGTAGTGAAAGTGTTGTGTCCAGCACATCAAGTGTTAGATGTCACTTTGACACCAACCAACAAAAGTGTTGTCGAATTTGGAGAATCTGAAGGAAAGCGTTTAAGGAGACATTGAGGAAATATCACTCCCAGTAGCATAGTTTTTCCAACTATCTTTCTAAATCAAATCATCTGACAGTTGCCAGCTTTCAAATTTCACTGTGCATAGCAAGACATGGCAAGCCTCTCTCTAATGGGGATTTTATCAAAATGGCCATGTTGGCTGGGAGTAGTTCCCTTTTCATGATTTCTCAAACAAGGATAAAATTATGCAACGCATCTCTGAGATGCCCGTTAGCAGAAATACTGTTAAAAATCGAGTACTGCGAAGTGAAGTTAGTCAGCAGCTCTCCACTGATTTACAAAAGGCAGCCTGTTACTGCATGTGCTTGGATGAAAGCACAGATATAAATAATCATGCAAGGCTAGCAGTAATTTTGCGTTATGCTGTTGGTGACATGAGAGAAGAGCTGTTGAAACTGTTGTCCTTGAATAGAAGAACACAAGGAATAGATATCCACAATGCTGTGATGGAGGCTTTTTGGCACAAGAAATAAAACCAGAAAAAGTGGTTTCAATAACTAGTGACAGAGCACCTTGCATGCTGGGGGCAACATCTGGTTTCATACAGTTCTTTGTTAAAGAAGCAAAAACATCCAGTCATTTAGTTTCATTGTATTATACACCAAGAAGATCTTTGTGAAAGTGACCGCAGCAAAACATTACAAGATATCTTCAAAGATCTCACAAAAATGGTGAATTACTCTTCGTGCTCTTATTTTTCGACAGTTTCAAGCACTTCTTGATGAGGTACATGCACAGTATAATACTTTACTTATGTACAATAATGTCCGGTGGAGAGTCCTGGAGAGATTTGTGGCTTGCTTGGATTAAATTAGGCTGTTTATGAATGAAAAGGGGCAAGAATATCCCCAGCTCACAGATACGGCCTGGTTTACCAACTTCCTGTTTTTGTTTTTACAGATTTTACAGCACACTTCCATGAACTGAACAAAAACTGCAAGGTGTAGGGAAAACAGCACGTTTTTGAAGGACATTGAAAGTGGGCAGCTAAAATACTTTCCAAATCTAAAAATACATTTGGAAAATTCTACAATATTTATTAACAATCCTCCAATCCATCAGGAAATCCACAAGGAACTTTCTAGCACTGTAGCAGCTGCTAAGGAGAATTTTAGTAACAGATTCATGCAATTCTGGAAAGTTCTCTAGATAAAGCCAAATATGAAGAGCTTGATATTTCCTGCTTACACTGGTTAGTTTTAGGAAATCTGGAAATGGAGCCATTAGTATTTCAAGAAACTAACTGGAAAAATAAATTCTATGCCCTGCGTACCACACTTGAGAAGATAGAATGTAAAGGGATGACAAAGGACAGCACAGTTCAAAGTTCTGAAAATGAAATCCTTCAAGTGTGGAATTCTCTGCAGAATAATTTTAAGTCAATGAAAGCACTTGGAATTGCTCTTCTTTCGTTGTTTGGGTCATCTTATGCTTGTGAGCAGTTGTTTTCAGCTTTGAATTATATCAAATCTGATACCAGAAACACATTAACAAATGTATTTAGGAGGAAAATCACTTTGTTTATGCTGCCCTAGGCACATCTCCCTGCACGTAACTTACACAGCCTTTCTAAACATTTCCTTTAAAGAGTAATTGAATGTTTATACTTTTTTTATTGCTAATTCTGTTTAATTTAGAATTTCATATCTCCTGCTCTGTTAATAGCTTGCTAGCTACACCCTAGGATTTTGAATTAAAAAGCAAGAATGTTTAAAGTAAATTACATCTGATTGTGTGTTATTGAAAGTGAAACCATTTGTTTTCATACAGACTGTCAGTCACAGCCAGGGAAGGTGTGGCTAGGGCTGCATAAAGAGAAACAAAAGTGATTTAACCCCTAAATGGCAGTGGACTGAGCAGTGAAACTTTAGAGGCATGATCTATACACAAACTGCTTCATTAAGCTAATGTTATTTTGGTAACTAGTGTCCCTTTAAGGCGTAAATCAACTTTTAAATTAAAGATTAAAGGACCACTATAGTGCCAGGAAAACATACTTGTTTTCCTGGCACTATAGTGCCCTGAGGGTGCCCCCACCCTCAGGGTCCCCCTCCCGCCCGGCTCTGGAAAGGGGTAAAACTTACCTTTTTCCAGCGCTGGGCGGAGAGCTCTCTGCCTCCTCTCCTCCTCCGATCCGCCCCGTCCCGTCCCGTCGGCTGAATGCGCACGCGCGGCAAGAGCTGCGCGCGCATTCAGCCAGTCACATAGGAAAGCATTCTCAATGCTTTCCTATGGACGCTGGCGTGCTCTCACTGAAAATCACAGTGAGAAGCACGCAAGCGCCTCTAGTGGCTGTCAATGAGACAGCCACTAGAGGGAATGGGGGAAGGCTTAACCCATTGATAAACATAGCAGTTTCTCTGAAACTATGTTTATGAAAAAATGGGTATACCCTTGAAGGAACTGGCACCCAGACCACTTCATTAAGCTGAAGTGGTCTGGGTGCCTAGAGTGGTCCTTTAATAATAAAAACCCTCAGAACTAATGACTGTAAATCAACACACACATTGGATGAAAACATGTGTAGGTAAATGTAGAATACATGAAAACAGACAACTCCTACGCTCCCTTGCCCCATATTACCCATTAAGATAGAATAATAGGCATGTGCGCTGCAGGATTTATTCATAGCCATGATGTAATTAATTCTGCTTCACAAACAGAAACCCTTACCCGCATCCTTGCTCACACGTCACTGGCCGCTTTGGATTATGTTCACAGTCATTGAGGTGAGACATGAGGTTGTCAAGTCGCACAATTGTTGTACAGCCAAAAATTGCGTTGTCGCATGTAATCTGCAGCTTGGAGAGCATATTCCGCATGATGCGGGGGACTGGGCGCAGGTGGGCAACAGTCACAACACTGCGGTCCACTGGACACGTCTGCTGCTGGGAGAACCACTGAGTGATGCAAGCATTGCAGAAGGCGTGCTCACAGTGCGGAGCCTGTGGAACGAAGAACAGCTTTTAGAATTATTTTTTAACATATAAATGAACAAAGCAAGTTTTGCTGGTACTGGTTCCTATAGTGACATATATAATGGGGGGGGAAAGCAACACAACTATTTTAACTAGTCAAACATTTTTTTATATATTTGGTGTGACTGTCTATCAACATGTACAGGAAAGAGGTCTAGGATAACATGTGCTTCCACAGTTTTTGAGCCTGCCTCTCAATTGTCATACGACACACCCTTTCCCATTTCCAAATATATATATATATATATACATACATACTTACATACATACATACATACATACATACATACATACATACATACATACATACATAGGGGTGGAAATGCCCCTTTTTCCTCTTTAGACTTTTTTCCTCATCTTTTCTTACGCGATGACAGACATAAGTCCTTCTCGAGTGCTAGCGTACATTGGTAATTTCCATTCTGGAGAGGTATATGTGAGGGCTAGCAGACAACAAGTCTCAAATTTAAACCCCGGTTTAATATATTCTTAGGTCTTAAGGAAACACTATAGCGCAACGTATTCCTGATACTATCATGTGAAAACTTCCATTTAGGTGGATTGTCCCCCCTTAAAAAAAAAATAAAAAAAAAATTAATATATATATATATTTTATTCATATTAAATTAGGTTTGGGGGAGAGGGGGAGAGGGGGAGAGAGAGGGATATATATAGAATATACAATGTTTGTATATTGGATTATGCATACTCAAATTAATTTACAAGTTTAATGTAGTGCTCAAACGTTGGTACAACAAGGGTTAAAGTGTGAATTTGGCAAAACTATCTAGAGAAACTATCCTAAGGTAAACTATATCCCGAGATGTATTGAACAACTATCATATGATCATATGTTACAGCAGATCTATTTACCGAGAAAATAAAATTATGCTTATATAGCTTATGGTAGTAAGCATACAAAGTAATTTATGGCTTACAGCCAGTTACTAGTATGGATGAGAACATTAACCTTAAATAACTAGCTTTTTAGTCAACAGTGCCAGGTCATGCCTACTAGATACGTAACGGACATTGACTTATGCTTATCTGAAGACTTGGGACATAACAGCTATTTGACAGTTGGGATCAGGGCTATTTAAGTAGGACTACTGCCTGACAAGCTTTCACTGTAATGTTTTTCCAACAAGGTGTCCATGTTACATGAAATCATAATAAGGATAGAATCAAGATTGATACTAGGCACTTTCTATTTCGCAATTTTATCAAAACAGACATGCTCAAAATTTTATAAGAATCAGGTTTGGGTATCAAACTGGAAACCAATAACCTCATAGAATAACAATCAGAAAAGGAAACGGATACATTAATATGACCAAATGGTTCTTACATTGACAAATCACGCATTTAAATCTTAAAAAAAAAACAAAAAAAAAAAAAAACGACAATAGCAGATAACTGAAAGCAGCAACTAAATGGGTAAACTTTGTAGTGCCGATAGGACAAAAAAATAGCATTGTAAGCTATATTATACTACTTAAAAATAACAGTATTACCTTGACGATATGCAGCTGGGATGTGTATTTTTCTGAATGTTGAAATGATTGAAGGATCTAGCCACTGCCCCAAGACACAAGTAAGACAGGTAGGGCGGAAGCAATGATACGATGGGCTGGCTCATGTGACCGGCACTTGCATATTCCCACAGGGGTATTAAAATGCCCACTTGGCAGAATTGCAAAGTATTCTTGCAGATGCTGATGTTGTAATATGCACTCACTGAGTTTACTGCCCTCTGGCACAGGCAAGAGTTGTAAATTAAGCATACTTGCAGCATTAGACTATTAAATACCGTAAAATATAGAAATAAAAATCCCTCAAGTCAGTTTTTCATTTTTGTTACTACAAACTGTTCTATATTTGTAAACCTGAAAATGTTGCAACCTTCTCCTGTTCTATGTCAAATTTGTTTTTGCGGTTGATCCAAAAGAAGGCAAAAAAACAAAACCCAGTTTGAAGCACAATTTTGCAACAAGCTAGGAAAAAAATTCCTTCTTGACCCCAGAATGGCAGTCAGATTTATCCTTGGATCAAGCAGTTATTACCCTACATTGATGTTGATGTAAAAGAAAGTGGCAAAGTATATCTCAGTGTTAAACATAGTTTAGGTGTACGGCCCTCTTAAAAAGGTAATAAACGTACCTTTTTATTCATGGCAGCATTTACTCATGGGATTAGCTCCTGCCCTCACAGCAGAAAGTACAGGAAACAGAACTCAAACTGGTATAAATAGATCCTCCCCCTTCCCATCAGGCAGTCTTTTTTTCCTGTCCTGCACAGCAGTTTGGAAGGAGTCTGTTTATGCAGGCTTAGATTTTCTTTTATGCTCACCAGGTAATATTTTTGTAGCCCTGCCGGGGTTCAGCTTCTAAACCCTGAAGACCCAGCAAAGCACTATTGTAAGGTAGCCAGCCTGGGTACCCCCTTTAGTGACCGGGGGTCGGACCCAACCTCTCCCTATGGGGATGAAAATGGTCCACTGCATGCCAGGGTTCAGCCTCTTATCCCTGAAGACACAGCAAACAGCACATCTGTAAGAGTCGCCAGCCTGGGTACCTACTTCAACAACCAGGAGTCTAACTTATCTCTCTCTCAGAAGTAATGACAGCGGTTCACTGCATACATGAGGCCCAGCCGAGTCTAAGCCTTTATCCCTGAAGACCCAGCAAACAGCACTTGCATAAGGGGACTACCTATTCTATGTATTCTACTTGGGTTTGGTTTACACCTTCTCCAACTGGTGGTGATGAACGGCATATGGGGTACAGATGGAAGCCTATAGTTTAAACAGTTTAGGCTGTCAGTTGTTCAAATCCCCATTTGGCCGCTGAAACACAAGCCTGCAACTGTTCAGGTAAGTGCATTAGTAATTTAGATTAAAGCTAGTATAGGCACCTGGGTCTCTTTTTTTTCAGTCCCTCCCAGCTGCTTACATTAGGCTTCCTTCTAACAAATAGGTCACATTAAGGAGGTTTGTGTGGTAAGCATTTAGGTAAGTTTATACATGCTTGGTGCAAAAAAGAGTGCTGATAATGCAAGGAGGCATTCTGAAAAAGAGTGCTAATAATGTATATCCTGGCTGGAAAAAGTCTGCTGGAATTCCACAGTCCTGAAGACAGAGTAATATCCAAGGTAAGACATCTTTCCTGGATGTCTGAAGTACACACATGTATAGGACAGGTTTTAAAAACCTAAAAATAAGTCCACACACTTGTTTTTATCAAGGCATGTGGCATTGATTGCAGTTATTTGTGAATTATCGCAAAAAAAGCAGGCTTTTCCAGAGAGTGGTAGAATTTCTGCATATGAGATCTCTGGGCCTCAGTATCTGTACATGAACTGGTTGTGGTACAGCTTTGGTATGTTTCCACTATAGGCTCTAATGTATGAATTGGTATGGATGTATTAGTGGATATGCTGTATGTATGAGTTACTATGAGGACACAGCCTCGGTATATGTACCCACTATATATGCTCTATGTATGAGTTATTATGATGTATGAGTTGCTGTGAGGACACCGCCTCAGTATAAGTATAGACTATAGTGCATCTGTTACCTATATGCTTGATGTATTAATGGAAACACAATATATGTGAATGATATAAGACACATCCTCTGAGTCTATTCTAATACTGGCTCTAAGTGTGGGTTGTTAGTCACAACCTCAGTATATATGAGTGGTAGAATATGTGAATGAAGTCCTGTTACAACACGGCCTCAATTTATCTCCCTCATGTAAACTTAATATGTGTGCAAGCACCGTGTCACTCTATAGCAGATGCAGGCTATGTATGATTACTGTTTGAACAGACTCCGTATATGTGACTGATATATCTGGGCATAAGGTGCTGTTAGAAACATAGAATGTGACGGCAGATAAGAACCATTCGGCCCATCTAGTCTGCCCAATTTTCTAAATACTTTCATTAGTCCCTAGCCTTATCTTATAGTTAGGATAGCCTTATGCCTATCCCACGCATGCTTAAACTCCTTTACTGTGTTAACCTCTACCACTTCAGCTGGAAGGCTATTCCATGCATCCACTACCCTCTCAGTAAAGTAATACTTCCTGATATTATTTTTAAACCTTTGTCCCTCTAATTTAAGACTATGTCCTCTTGTTGTGGTAGTTTTTCTTCTTTTAAATATAGTCTCCTCCTTTACTGTGTTGATTCCCTTTATATATTTAAATGTTTCTATTATATCCCCCCTGTCTCGTCTTTCCTCCAAGCTATACATGTTAAGATCCTTTAACCTTTCCTGGTAAGTTTTATCCCGCAATCCATGAACCAGTTTAGTAGCCCTTCTCTGAACCCTCTCTAAGGTATCAATATCCTTCTGAAGATACGGTCTCCAGTACTGTGTACAATACTCCAAGTGAGGTCTCACTAGTGTTCTGTATAATGGCATGAGCACTTCCCTCTTTCTACTGCTAATACCTCTCCCTATACAACCAAGCATTCTGCTAGCATTTCCTGCTGCTCTATTACATTGTCTGCCTACCTTTAAGTCATCAGAAATAATCACCCCTAAATCCCTTTCCTCATATGTTGAGGTTAGGACTCTATCAAATATTCTGTACTCTGCCCTTGGGTTTTTACGTCCAAGATGCATTATCTTGCACTTATCCACATTAAATGTCAGTTGCCACAATTCTGACCATTTTTCTAGTTTACCTAAATCATTTGTCATTTGGCTTATCCCTCCTGGAACATCAATCCTGTTACATATCTTAGTATCATCAGCAAAAAGACATACCTTACCATCAAGACCTTCTGCAATATCACTAATAAAAATATTAAAGAGAATGGGTCCAAGTACAGATCCCTGAGGTACCCCACTGGTGACAAGTCCAAGCTTCGAATATATTCCATTAACTACAACCCTCTGTTGCCTGTCACTCAGCCACTGCCTTACCCATTCAACAATATTTGAATCCAAACATAAATATTGCAGTTTATTGATAAGCCTTCTATGTGCAACAGTGTCAAAAGCCTTACTGAAATCTAGGTAAGCAATGTCTACTGCACCACCCTGATCTATAATTTTAGTTACCCAATCAAAAAAATCAATAAGATTAGTTTGGCATGATCTCCCTGAAGTAAACCCATGTTGTCTCTGATCTTGAAATCCATGTGTTTTTAGATGTTCATCAATCCTATCCTTTAACATGGTTTCCATCACTTTCCCCACTACTGAAGTAAGGCTTACTGGCCTATAGTTGCCCGACTCCTCCCTATTACCTTTCTTGTAAATGGGCACAACATTCGCTAACTTCCAATCTTCTGGGACTACTCCTGTTAACAATGATTGGTTAAATAAATCTGTTAATGGTTTTGCTAGTACACCACTAAGCTCTTTTAATAGCTTTGGGTGTATTCCATCAGGTCCCATTGACTTGTCTTTACTTTTGACAGTTGAAATAGAACTCTTCCTCTGTAAACTCACGTGTAATAAATGACTAATTTATCCTTTTTCTCAACTGAGGTCCCTTTCCTTCATTTTCTTCTGTAAATACAGAACAAAAATATTCATTGAGGCAGTCAGCCTGACCTTTATCCTCTTCTACATACCTTCCTTCTTTTGTTTTTAATCTAACTAATCCTTGTTTTACTTTTCTTTTCTCATTTATGTATCTAAAAAATGTTTTATCCCCCTTTTTTACTGACTGTGCTATTTTCTCTTCTGTGTGTGATTTGGAAGCTAGATTCCACAATGTATGTGATTCATATATTCTGTATGCAGGTTTATACACAGCCTTGGTAGATTTAATAATACAAATGATCTAAGGTCTGGGATTTGCACGGAAATGTAATACAGCCCATTCTAGCAAAAACAAATGCACTGCTACACTGGGTAAGGAACCATTGCCTACTGTGGATTTTCTATTTCAGTTTTTTAAATGAAGTAGATAAGGAAACATACTGCTTTTGTCTTTGTATTAGATTCCTTCTCCTTCAGGTGTTTCAGGATAAGCAATTAACACATTTTACAACTTTAAATAGATTGCAGGTGTTACTGAACCTGTCTGAGTGCCTCTTCCAGGAGAGGAGACCTGAATTTCCAAAAAGGGAGCATGGTAATGTTCATCAGAATTAATGCTTTTGTGTGTGCACATCTATGTATTTATACAGGATTTATGCTGATTGCAGGAGCACACATTGGGCTATTTATTGATCTCACAAGTAGGTAACTCTGAAGCAATTAGCTGACTATTTTCACTGGTATATTTCCTTTCTTTCTAAAATCTAATTTACCGTATATACTCTATTATAAGACGAGTTTTTCTGCACATTTTTTGTGCTGAAAACCCCCCACTCGTCTTATACTAGAGTCATGTCAGCTCCCTTCTCTCTCCTCCGGTCCAGACAGCTCCCTTGTAAGTCTTGCGAGAGCTGCAGGGTCAGAGCGTTGCCACAGGTTACCGTGGCAACGCTCCGCACGGCACTCACACCGTGAGACTTGCAGGGGAGCTGACCGGACCGGAGGAGAGAGAAGTGAGCTGACAGGAGCTGCAGGAAAGGTAAGTAACAGCTCTCTGCCAGCCCCCCTCCTACACAGCCCATCCACTAGACCACCAGGGAATGAGAGCCCCCCTCCCTGGCCAGCTAACAAGCAGGGAGGGGGGACGAAAAAAATTTAAATATAAAAAAAAAAAAAAAATATTAAAATAATTTTAAAAAATAAAAATGCCCACCCCCCACCAAGGCTCTGCATCACACACAGTAAATAAATATTCAATTAATATAATTTTGGGGGGATCTAATTTTATTTAGAAATTTACCAGTAGCTGCTGCATTTCCCACCCTAGTCTTATACTCGAGTCAATAAGTTTTTTTGGGTAAAATTAGGGGTCTCCACTTATATTTGGGTTGACTTATACTCTAGTATATACGGTGACTGAATTTAAAAGCTGTTCATATTGGCCTTTTCTTTCACCTGGTAATAACTTTAGTATCATTGTATTTTCTGCAAGCTTCTACTCTGAAAAACTCACTACTCCTGGTCTGGTTTATATTTTTATTCAGTTTTAGCTCCATTCTCTGGAATTGGTTTAACATATTCTTTAGAACTGAGTACATCTCCTTAAAGCACAATCTTTATAATTTGGAGAATGTACTGAATTTTATATTCAGTATTCTCTCATACCTTGGGGACCTGAAAAAGTTTGGCAATCCCGTTTAGTATATGTCAGGGGTGGCATTCTTTTGGTTCTTAAGGAGTTAATGATCAGACAATTCTGACAGATTCCCCTGTTGTGAAGGGCAACATTATAATTCCTTTCTGTAATAAAAAGGTATTCTTTTAGGCTCATACTCCAGGTAACTTTAATGCTGTGTATTGCAAGATCTTTCCAGTCCCCAGACCATTCTACCGGGTTTACTATCTCAGGTAAAATTCTCCTGCTACAATAAGGAAATGAAATGGAAAGGGAGAAATCAGCGCTAGGCTGCCACACAAGAAAATAATAATAGTAGAAAGGCTGCAAACCTCAAAGGGGAGTCCCCTATAGTCCCCAAATGGTAAGAAGAAATACAAAACAAGATAAGGTTGCACCTAAAATATACAATAAAACATATAAAAATTGTATATAATAAATAGTATAAAATAGTAAAAATGTAATATAAAATATAAATGAATTGTAAAATAAATAGTTGGCAGTAGTCCGAAACACTTATGTGTTTTGGACTACTGCCAACTATTTATTTTACAATTCATTTATATTTTATATTACATTTTTACTATTGTCAAAATTCACTCAGATCGGACCAGGGGTTCGGGCGTTAGATGGAAGGTGAAATTTGACCAACCGCACACGAGGTAGTATCCGAAAAGGGCTCGATGTGTTTTGGCCCTGCGGTCGGTCTCCGTTTGGTAGTTAAAACACACAGTAATACTTGCCATCCACAGCTAATCTCATTCGTATGTATTCCCTTGTTTGGTACATTTATTTTACCGAACGAGGGGCTGACTGGCCCCTCCGTTCGTGAGTTATGGAGCTCTGGAGGTCTCAGTGGTGTTCGGGTGTTTGAGTGTCAGATTTGAGTTCCAGACACTCGACGACCAAACACTGCTGAGATGTTCTTGCGTAAGATGGCCGCTGCAACGCGGTTCGTATGCCGAACGGCGACCACACAGATACACATAAAGTAGCAATTTCACGGTCAATTAAGCTGCGGTTACAGAGTGTGAAAGCTTAACGAGGTACACACTTCTCATTGGGGTGGTCTGATGGTTCAGTAGTTTCATTCGTATGAAAACGGAAGGAAAACTACCGAACAAGCAGACGAAAGCTACATACACTTATAGTTATACATGTTAATAATTGCACGATTACATTTTTACCACGAATTCTTGAGGACAGCCCAATGCCATCCGCTACACTTTATATCTGGAATTTGCAACCAATGTGTGACTAAGTGGTTGATTTATCCTGCATAATATAATGTAATGCAGCTTGTTGAGGACAAACATTTGACTGATATGTTTTACATGGTCTCTGTACCTAGAGCGGTATAAATTATGGTATCTCCTAACATCGCATGGAGGTAATACCTGTGGATTATATGCTTGGATTGGTGTTGATATCCTGCAAATAAAACAAACTGATTATTATCACCATAGGCTCTGCCACAGTACTTCTTCACTATCTGAAGATAAGGTAAGAGTAAGTATGCGGTTGTTTGTTCTAAGGATAACAGAATATCTCCTACTATCCTGCTTATTATGTGTCTGTTGCCACAGTGTATAATGTGCCTCTGGTTACCACCTTCTCATCAGTATCCTGCCTATTCCATATCTCCTATTATATTGCACATTAGTCTCTAATAAATTTGACTATACGGTTTAGCATAATCTGTACTATTTACAATATGTTTATATTTGAATGTAGGTACTGACGTGGTTGGCCTACTTATAATTTAGTAGTTGCCACAATTTCTACGGTTCATACAGATATTTATTTTTGTCTTCAACTAATAGTATATGATTCTTCTTGCCTTTGCCTAGGTTTATACCTCTCCTGTGACTGATCACTGCTGTATCAATTCATCCACAGTGTGAGGTATTGAGAGTCTGGTTTTGTAATATATTCATTATTACGCTCTGCCTCTGACAGGCAAATATTGATTTGTTTCCTGTATCTACAGGTAAGTAAAATACATCCAGAAAGTAGTAGGATTCTCAGTGTAATTCTCCCCATGTTTAATAGCATGGTGTGACTGTTCTCATCCAATAATATCTGCTTGTTCCAGTATGATATCTGGAAGTTATGCCTTTATTAAGGTTCTGATTTGATGATGTCATCCATTGGTTTAAAAAATTTTTTTTTTTTTTTTTTAAATCCATCACAAGATGGGTTCCTTATTGCTTACGAGAGTTTGCCTAGCATTGTTCCTTCTCTAGGTTTGGCTGTCATGGCCTTAATTCCTATCTGGCCCTTTCAGGATATTTCAGACATTTGAATGCCAGGAGGTTGCAGACCTGGGAGCCGTTAGGGTAAATTACTGTGTCTGAACAGATTTTATAACAATATCCTATTGATTACTGGTTTGGCTTTTTTAAAGTCTAAGGTTTATGCAGCCCAATAATGGTTTTATAACTATTAGCTGTTTTTGAACTCTGTCCCTCCCTCGATATATTCAGCTTGGGTCTTACACATGAGTAAATGCTGCCATGAATAATGGTCAGGAAAAAGGAAAATTTGCATCATACTTACCATAATTTTATTTTCCTGATAATTTATTCATGGCAGCATTACGTTCCCACCCATATACTATAAGAGTTGTAAAGCTAGATAACAAAGACTGCCTGATGGGAAGGGGGAGGATCTATTTATACCAGTTTCAGTGTTATGTTTCCTGTCCTTTCTGCTGTGAGGGGAGGAGCTAACCCCATGAGTAAATGCTGCCATGAATAAATTATCAGGAAAAGAAAATTACGGTAAGTATGAAGCAAATTTTCCTTTTTATTCCAGCGCCGAACGGGGCTGCAGGCTTGGCCAATCCGCATCTCCTTATAGAGATGCACTGAATCAATGCTCCTCTATGAGAAGCGTACAATAACTCTACACAAGAGCGTGGAGATGCTGATTGTTAGTGCTGCACACTATGCATCACTGACAGCGAAAGCTCCTCTAATGGCAATGTGAGTGACTGCCACTAGAGAAAAAGTAGTGTTTACTTTACTGCCTAGGCCAGGGGGAGGCAACCTTTGGCATTCCAGATGTATTGGACTACACCTCCCATGATGCTTTGTCAGTATTATAGCAGTAAGAATTTTGGGAGATTTAGTCCACAACATCTGGAGGGCCAAAGGTTGCCTACCCATGCCCGAGGCAGTAAAGTAAACACTGCTTTTTCTCTAAAAAGGCAGTATTTACATAAAAATGCCAGCAGGGACAGGTTATAGACACAAGAAAAACGACATTAAGCTGCAGTTGTTCTGGTTACTATAGTGTCCCTTTAAGCATATTCAACTAATGGGACAATCTATACATCAAAATCACTTCAACTTAATGGAAAAGTAGAAGGAAATTTGGACACATTAAATTTATTATGAACTAGGGATTCACCGATATGGATTTTTTTTAGAGCAGATACCGATGCCAATAATCTAAACTTTTAGGCAGATAGCCGATAACCTAACGATACCCTGTATTTTTTTTGTGTGGTAAATGCACAAAATATACATGCCAGTCAGATTTTTTTTGTTGTTTTCAAGAATATTTAGTGTTCCTCTCCCTTCCACGTCCCTTTTTGTACCTCTCCCCTCCCTTTCCTGTTTCTTAGTGTACCTCTCCCTTCCCTGTCCCTCAGTGGTCCTCTCCCCTCCTCCCTGTTCTTTAGTGTGTGTCATCTCCCTCCCTCCTTAATGGTCCTCTCCCATCTATGGTGTGCCACATTATCTCTTTTGTAGCGTGGAATGCGGTACAGGAGCTTCCGTTTCCTGTACCCAGCTGGACTGACAGTATGTGCTCTCTCAGTGAGAAACAGAAGCTTCCGTACCGTAGTCCGCTCTGCTTAACCACGCTACACTGAGTGACTGGGGGAGCGTTGTGCTCTTCCTTCCTGCAAGTAACTCTTATGGACGTGCCTCTCACATTATCGGCAATATCGGTATCAAAAGTGGCCAATACCTATATTTGCCAAAATACGGAATATCAGCCGAACCTATTATCGGTCTATCCCTATTATGAACTGCAAGTTAGAAAGTGACAATGATTCAGCCAACAAAGATAAAAAGGAGTTTAACTGCACATATTAAGATATCCAAGGAAATCAGCAGGAACGTTTCTTGCAATTGCTTATTTACTGTAAGAAGACGTTCTACACAAGGCAATAAAGTACAGAGCGAAATATAAGTGTAAGGGGAGTGAGATTCAAACACGGGCAAAACATAAAGGGGGAGAGGGGAAGAGTACCACTAAGAACAATAAATAGTCAGCGAACAGAATGTGTTTCGCATCTAACAAGAAATAGTTCCTCAATGTTCCTTTAATAGTCTATAGCAGTGCAAACAGGGATGTTTATTACTCACTTGCACCGGCTCCTCCAGGACCCCACTGCAGATGGGGCAGATGAGATCTTCATCCACATCACCCTGGAAACGTGTTACATCATACCCCATCGCTCATCACTGACACTAAACACTAAAGAAAGGAGGGGGGAAAAAAAGAAAGCAGTAAGTATGGTATGTGAAATTGCTGTAGTAAGACCATTTACAGAACATTACAAGATATTATAAACATTATGGCCTCTATTTAATAAGCTTTCCAAATGATTCGATGTGGTTAAAATAAAATTCTAAGTGAGTTATGAACAGAATTCGCCATTGAGGTCTATGGGAATTTTTTTAGAGAAACACTTTGGAAATTTTCTAACACTATTTAATCATTTGAACATTAAGGCCTATGTCTCCACGCTAAAATAAAACGAGTCGTAATTACTTATATATAAAAACAAACTACAGAAACAGTAAAAGGTAATCCAAAGCATTAGTCAGTTGCTTTTTTAACCATCCAGTTTCACATACATATATTAAAAGCAGATATTGTCTGATGATATATCAAGTGAATCATGAATTCAAATCCGATGCATTGCTGTTTTCAACAGCAGCAGAATTACACCATAAAAAGCATTTAACTGAGAAAGAGTTGTGCAAAACTTCACTTCTAATATGTGCATAGATCATTACACCTTACCCAAGCAGTTGACAATTTGCTGAGGGCTTTATACGTGACTAAACCGGATCACATCAGTCTGTGAAATACAGAGGAGATATGGGCCAAATTGTTTTCCAGCTAGCAGGATCAGCCTTCTGCCACATGTATATCTTACATTAATTGTTTTCTATTAGGACACTTTAAAACAGGAAAAACTAGGTTCTTTGCCAACTATCAGTTAAGGGTTGCTGCAAAAACCTAGTGTATATAACTATGCAGGAACCAAGTACTTAAACAATGACCAATAAAAGCCATTAACACTTACATAAACGACCAAAATAGAACAAACTATCGTAAATAAAAAAATTCAACAAAAGCTTTAACCTTAAAACCGCAGCCAAATGCACAAGTTGTGATCAAAACAAAACGTAAACAAAACCCGACATTTGCGCTATATGTCTGTCCAGGGGTAATTCACCTCTTTCCTATTAAATGCACCCACACTTATTATATATCATTTTATTCAGGAGAAACAGAGCTTTCATTTAACATCAAATATTTAGGTATAGAACGTGATTTAATATGAATAAAATATAAAAAATAGGAGAAAATAAGATTTTTAAAAAATTTTCTTAGTTCTACATGACATTTTAACTGTGTATGTCAAAATACTGTTTGCTTTTACTGCAATAAAATACACATATTTGTATTCAGCGATGTCTCACGTGTAAAACAGTACCCCCTATGTATAGGTTTTATGGTGTTTTGGGAAGTTACAGGGTCAAATATAACATGTTACATTTTTCATTTTTTTTCACATTGAAATTTGCCAGGCTAGTTACGTTGCCTTTGAGACCGTATTGTAGCCCAGGAATAGGAATTTTCATTCCTGGGCTACCGTACGGTCTCAAAGGCAACGTAACCAACCTGGCGAATTTCAACGTGAAAAAACTGAAACGCAAGCCTTATATTTGACTCCGTAACTTTTGAAAACACCATAAAACCTGTACATGAGGGGTGCAGTTATACTCCGGAGACTTTGCTGAACACAAATATTAGTGTTTCAAACCAGTAAAATGTATCACAACAATTATATAGTCAGTGTAAGTGCCATTTGTGTGTGAAAAATGCAAAAAATGTCACTTTCACTGACAATATCGTCGTTGTAATACATTTTACTGTTTTGAAACACTAATATGTGTGTTTAGCAAAGTCTTCCAAGTAAAACAGTACCGCCCCGTAGACAGTATATTTATTGAATTTATTTATTTTTACACTGTTTTAACTTATTTTATTTCATTTTCAGACAGCAGGGGGGAGTACCTGTCCCCTCAGGGGGGCCAAAGAGGACGGAGGGGGACTTCCTGGGCTCCCAGGTAAGTACCCATATCGCGATCGCCGGCGACCGGGTAAGTACATAAGATCGCAGGGCGTTCTATGCCACCCTGTGGCGTTTAGAGCCATCCAAATAGGGACGGCATAGAACGCCCTGCGGTCTTAAGGGTTAAACCGCTCAAATAACGGACTCTTCATTCTCACAAAGTAAAGTGGATAACACGGACAACACACAGGATAAACTAGATCCAGAACTTCCCCATTAGCAAGACGGGGACAATACCAACTCATGTCATTCACGGTGATGTATCCATGCATGCCAAAATAAAAATGTACAAAAATAGAGGGGGGGGGGGGAAACAAACAAACGGGTGCACGGAGGAGTAATTGTGCAAGTCAAATCAGCAGGCACACTCCATTGTTTTCCATAGTGACAGTGCTTTTACAACTTTTCCCAAGAATTATTTTTCAAACTCCTAATGTTTCATGGATTCCTCCTGCAGTACAATGTGTAGACCAGCTTAATGTAGTTGTTCTGGTGAGTATAATAGCTCCTTTCAGGCATTTTCATGTAAACACTGCCTTTTCAGAGAAAATGCAGTATTTACATTGTCCCTAGGGACACCTCCAAGTGGCCACTCCTTAGATGGCCACTGGAGGGGCTACCTGGCTCAAGGCTGCACAGTAAGCAGCCCTGCCGTTCAGCATCCCCACGCTCTGCATGGAGATGCCGAATTTTTCCTCATAGAGATGCATTGATTCAATGCATCTCTATGAGGAGGTCCTGACTGGCCAAAACAGCATTTGGCCCTGCCCCCGTGCAGATTTTAGCCAATCCAATGCTTTCCCATACACCCATAGGGAAAGCATTGGGTTGGCTAAAAATCGACTGTTTTGATGATGTCACAAAGGGGGCGGAGCCAGCTCCGGCAGACCCAAGCAGCGCTGGAAATAAGGAGAGTTTGAAACTTTTATAGGGGGCCAAGCCACCTATATGGTGGGTTTAGCACTATAGTGTCAGGAATACATGTTTGTGTTCCTGACCCTACAGTGATCTTTTAATGTGACACTTTTTCCTCAGTCCTTCAGAACACTGAACAGGGTGTTGCACAAGCATGTGACATATAAACATGCTTTTATTGCACTTTTGATGAGTTTCAAGGCATTTAAGCCAATACACAAGCACTTCATCAGAGCTCATTGTATGAACAGCTCTGATAAGAAGCCCTCCCAGACAGCATGTGACTAGAACGTGGTTTGTGACGCCAATTGTGTCAGATACATCCATTAATTTGTCTTACCTCCTCTCTCAGGCCTGTAAAAGTTCTGAAAGTTTTAAATTAAACAAAATACAATATAAAGGGCCCAAAATACAAAACAAAAACACACACTTAACTTTATCCCATTGCGAGGACAGTTACCTCACTCCAGCTAAAACATCACTCCTTATGACTTTAATGTAGTATATTTACTTCTCATAGAAAAGCAGAGAACATATGGAGAGTGTGCAGCAATTGCCATGATCCAACAAGTCAAGGAACATCTAACAGTAGCAATGAATCTATGGCTTTTTATAGAAAGGCATTGGATGCACACAGACTGCGGTGTCAGCATACAGAGAAGATCAAACAGATTCAATTACTGAATTGGGTCTGGCAGCCCCTAGAAGAAAGGTACTTTTTTAATTTTCAACGATACAGTAACATCTATACCCCCTTAAAGAAATCACTTAAAATAAAAAAATTGAACTGAATGCTTGAAATTCACTTATCTATAACTGTTGGTATCATCAATTCTGTTTTGTAGGACTAAATTCCTACCAGGAGGTACTTCACCTGATGGCCAACATACACCTGGGTCCAAGCAGAACAGGTCACAGTGAGCTTTGACTGGCAACTAGTTGGGGGAAGAAATTATTTCACACAGACGGCATGTCTGTATGCAAAATTGCAGTGTTCTGGTTTATTAAGCAAAAAGTCATCGGGTCGGGGGGCGGGGCTTGACCTCTAAGATGGCCAGACAGATGTGTAGCTTCAGCAGCTTTGAGCGATTACCCACTTAAAAAAAATACTTTTGCCTGCAGAAATGACCCAAAGTTCCTGACAGGGGTAACTCCATGCGGATAAGACACTCTTGGCCCAGTTTGGCAGCAGCCTGAGTGCACGATTTGCTGTCTGGACCATCAGCATACTGAGGCCTTCAAGCTACAGCCACATGTGGCCCAACTCAACTAGATTACAGCCCTGCTACCTACCAAAAAACAAAAACACAAAGGTAAAATGGCAAACCAATAGTTAAAATGTCTAGGTTTTCTTTATTCCATGCTTTTTCCCTTTCCTTCTGTTTTGTTCTCTTTTCGCTCTTCCTGATATGGATGGAGACCCAAACCTCTAATTTTCTTTGAATTCGGTTTTGTTTCTCCCTTATCTTTGTTATGCACCATAACTTCTGCATACTTCTTTATACGGACATACTTGTTTTAGTGAAAGTTTTCCAGTCAAACTTTAATTACAAAATAAAAGAAAGATATCTTTATTCACATTTCTAATTAAAAAGCATGCCAGGCTAGGTTAAAGCGGCTCTGTCATTTTTTTTTCCTTCAGTTATCCTCTCATGTCCCCTGTATCTTAAAGTAGTATAGTGCCACTATAGTTATAATAGAGCTATTTAGGTCACCGGCACCCCTTTCAGCAAAATAAAAAGGTATTTAATCTCACCTTTATTTCAGCGCTGCGCAAGTCTCTTCGCTGAAAGCTCAGCCTCCTTGGCTGCGATCAAACTTTACGATCTCAGCCAATTCAATGCTTTTCAATTGGAAAGCATTGAGAGGGTTTTGTGCATGCGTGGCAAAACACTCCTCTGCACCAATTAGCATCTCATCATTGAGATGCATCTATGGAGAACGTGCAGGTTTGAGTGACTGTCACGGCAAGGGTGCATAATTTATTATTGCACTATGGAATATTGTCCTTTAATGTAATTTTTGTAGTGCATTAAGGACCTGCTGGCATGGCAGAGATGGTATTGTCAATGTCAAAAGGGGTTCATTTGATTGTATGGAGGTCAAAAGAGGTTAGATTTTTTTGAAGCTGGGACCCCCCATTGTGGTCAGATGACAGAAGTGGTAGTTTGAATGACACAGGGAGGTGAAAAGTATTTTACCATATGTATGTAAATTAATTAAGGTTCTTCAAGGTGTGAGGTTCTACACTTGGAAAAAGTTGGAATGTCTCTTCATCCATTTGGCATGTACCTTGTAAATTGATGAGGCAATCTCTTTGATATGCTAATGGACATTAGCCTTGTTCCAGTATTATATCCAAAGAGAAACATTCATACTTATCCCACAGAATAAAAATTAAGCCTCATTTATGTTATATTTGGAATGTGACAAGCGCCATCTTCTAAACAAGTCCAAACATGAGTGGCCTGACGACCATAGGAGAAGGAATTGTGAGGTCAGTCCTATTGGATCACGGGTGGGGCGTGCGACAAGTCAATGGAATGGGAAAATGATTACAAATTTGTAGATGCAATTATTATTTCTGTGGCATGTACATAAGAGAAGACAGAGCCAAATGGTTCCACTTGGATTGACGGTGGTCTGGAACAAAGGAGGTGGTCACTTTTTTCTGTAGGTATGCCTTAACTCCACCCCTGGGCAAGACTTGATAATCCACAGGGTATATATCCAAAGATTTGTAGGGATGTTGGTGTCTCACTCAAAATTAGATCTTGGCCCCATGCAAGTACACCATCATACTTCCTTGCCAGAGACCCCTTGGGCAAAAGTTGTACTTTGAAAACATAAGTGAGTAATCAGGACTTCTGTATTTTATCCTTTTTGTTTTTACCTGCTGGTATAACTGATTTGTTATATATATTTATTGTTTTTCTCTATATGCACTGACTATTTTTTTGCTCATAATAAACATTTAAGTTCTGCTTTTGTCTGGTTAAGAATCACGTTACCTGAAGAGACTAATTAGTATTTTTGCAATTCCTTAAATATTGTGCTAAGTAATATGTTGGGTTTTATTATGGATTTACGTGGGGGACCAAGGCACCCCATTTACAAATGGTCTTGGGGTTGGTGGCGGCAGCGTTAAAATTGTAATAGTTCTATTATTATGTTTACGTGTGGGTGATGTTAAAAAGGAGGATTTTGTCATTGTTTCCGGTCTAGTGCAGACAAATAGTGAACTTTAACCCTTTCACCACCACACTACGTCACGCACTCTTGGAGTAGGGCGCGTTCGTGACAATTACCACTAGAGGTATTCCTAAGCAGTAACATTATTAAAGCCAAATGCTGAAAGAATTTGGTTGGTCTGACAGATTCTGTAACAATAGTTCAGATTAGGAAGCCACTGTTTTTCCAAACTCATCTGAACCAATTTAAAGCACTGGAATCTCAAATTATCATTCACTTGCAATTTGCCCGCTCATAACGCCAGCAGGCAAATATTTAAAACCTCATGATAGTGCAAAGGTTAATGTGGTGGCTGGCCAGAACAAGTAAAAAAAAAAAAATTAAACAAACTAAATGAGTTATAATCTTATGGTGGTTAATAGGATTGCTACAATGATGGTATTTTACCTCTAAATGCCCCCATCGGCCATCCGTCAATGGGGGCATGTATACTAAATATAAAAACTAGCTACTGGGCATCCATTGTTGCCCAGTCGCTAGAAAAGACCCCATCCGGAAGGAGCATGACAAATATAAAGACATGGTTCACCCGAGCATCCACCAATGCCCAGGGCAGGTCTTTGGGGTGTGTGAACTGTGCTGCTGCACATGGCACCAGGCAGCTGATAACTTGCAACAAGCGACATGGGAGGGACAAAGTGTGCTCTGTATGCAGAAGCATACTAATCCATGTTCCTGGGGTGTAAAGCACCTGGAGCCTAAATAAACCTAGGGCACCTTCCAAGGGCATATTCAAGTTTATGCATAGGTTCCTCAAAGTCATACATAATAAGAGGTATCATTTAACCACTTTAACTCTGCTCTCTACCTGAAGAATGTAAGAAACAAATTTTTGTTCTCAAAAGGAAAGAAAACACCCCAGCAGTATGTAGCTTTTATACAGGATTTATTTTCTTTACAGAGAAGAATTTCTGACCAATTGCCTATGTGGCTTTGTCTTACATTAAGATCTGGAACACCATCAACAGTTATGCAATAGGATCAGTTATAGTCCCAGGCAAAGTTTTCTTTCTTGCACTAGTTTTAGATTACCTGCAAGCCATGCTTAGTTTGTGATTATGCTCTTGTTTTTCACAAGGAAGCAGAGTCGACCATGAAATAGCTCATGAAACACACACACACTCTTAACCCCTTAAAGGACAGAGGACATTGCCAAAGATCTGACAAAAACATTTTTAAAAGTAAAAGCACCTAGAAATTGTGCCATGTGTTTAAACGTAATTTAAGAGTTTTCTTTAAAGCGGTTCTATCACCAGCTGTGGGTCTGGTGGCCATGGGGTGCAGTGAAAGAGGAGATGGTCGCTCACTGGCTCCACCATCCTCTTCTGTCGCTTCAGCTTCTACGAACCGATGTCAGTGAGTACAGCATTAAGATCTATGGAGGATTCCACAAGACATGAATAGAAAATACTTTTATCCCCCCCTCCCCCCTACCAATGGTCACTGGTGACAGCTGGGGGAACCCAGTATATCTTTTGACTGGATTGAAATTTCACTGAAATTTGTTTTGTTTTGTTTTTTTTAAAAGGATCTCATAATTTCATAAAGCTTTGACCTTTATGAAATACAAAATTTTTTGATAAGGGAGTGACAGAGTTTGACTAAAATGCTAAAAAAAAAAAAAAATATGGTGGGTGGGGTAATTCGATAAAAATGTTTTTTACATCCAGTGCAACTACATAAAAAGATCTCAAAACAGATACACATATCAGTCCTGATTGTACAAAATGCTCATATGTTTAGGATATTATTAGTATTTAACGCTAACCGTATACCACCCTCCAACACTATACCTAAACCTTACACTAAACAATTACCTGCCATTACATTATCACTACAGATATAGTAATGAACTCAAGGCACACCAAGGTTTGCACATAATTTTTTTATTCATGCTTTGAAGAAATACATCAAGTAACTTTGACAGAAAAAAAGTGCACAAAATAGTGCATACCCAATCAATAATACCAATACCACAATAGTAATAAAGTGCTAATTACATACACCAATTAAAAAAAAAAAGTTAGTTATAGTGACCAAGAGCAGGAGAAATGAAAACCCAGATGTTTCGGCTCTTAAGCCTTCCTCTGGGGGACCTCTCACTGACTGATAGCCCGTTAGCTCAAACTAATAAATCTAAGTGGTCAGCTGGATATGGGGAGGTACTTTCCATTAATGTAGTGATGTATAAGATCTTATGTATAATGCCAGAGTATAGTTCCGTGTGTCAGTGACGTCATTACGTGCAAATGTGATCACGTGTTCCGGCATCACAGAGCAACTACAGGAAAACGTAGTGGCCAAACTTGATCTAAATCAAGTCAATCTCCTGAAGTACATCATACGAGTATGATGTGCATACAAATATATGGAATATATTCTTACATGTATCAAGAGGTACTGACCTCAAATTACCCAAAATTTAAAACAATCAAAAGTGCACATAATAACACACATTTGACCTCATTGGATCCACAATACACAGTGTACAATACTAAACAATAAAATATATGCATGGATTTCAACAGACTGCAAACTAAATATATTATTCCATAGTCCACCAATTAAGGTAAACAAAACAGTAGAGTAAAACAGTGAAAATATATATATATATATAAAATCAAATAATATACATATATATATAAAAATATACTAAATAATCAAAGAATAAGACAAATGAAGAAAAGATAAAAAGGTGAAAAAAGAAGAATATACACAAACAAAAATAATAAAAGAAGAGCGTGGGATAAGATTCATAGGTCCCGGGGATATTCCCAGAGATTCATGCATGTGTGCATCACCACCCTTAAAAAAAAAAAAAAAATATATAATATATATATATATTAAACAAAATAGTATAATGTAATCCAATCCATGGACACAGAGCAAGCAATAGCCAATTGTGTGTTCATAGTGTGGGCACAAAAGAAGAGCTGAAGGAGCTGCTGGGAAGTTAAGTAAACGCTACCTGCGGGCCCCTTCAGGACCACCGGGCTTGTAATGGGTCCAGCGGTCCTGTTATATATTATCGGCAATATCGGTATCTGAATTGGCCGATACCAATATTGCCAAAAATACAGAATATCGGCCAGACCGATAATCGATCGATCCCTAATAAATTGGAGTACGATGGGGCCACATTTGACCCTATCGCCGTGCCCTGTAATGGTTTATAAAAAGTGTCCTTGTACAGAAAATACATTTTCATATAACATCTTTTCCAAAAGAGTGACTGCAAATTCATGCTGAGCCTCATCAATGTCTAATTTCAATAGATGTCGTTTAACAGCCTGAACACCTCCATCATGTGGTACGGAGGTGTACAGACTGCTTATATTCATAGTATACAAAAAGGTCACGTCCTGTAATTCCACAGTGTCACGTATTTTGGTTAAAAAAAAAAAAACCAAATTAAATTTTTTTTTAAATCTGTGTATTTTATGAAGGAATGGGTAGTCATTACACTAGGGCACAAGTGTATCAAAAAAGATTTATGGCTTGCTTTGAGGAGGATTACATCTATACTCATTCTAAATTTCATTTTGTGAAGTTATGGTTACGCTTCAGACGACATTTGTTTTCTATGGAGCGGTCCATTGGAGACCCTTTTCGAATTCTGGGGAAGCATTAACTTAATGCTCCCCACCATAAAATTCACCATTGAATATAGCCCAACACAGATTAATTTCCTGGATGTGAATGTCAAGAATTTTTTTCATTTTGATATCTTCTCCAGACAGATAGGAATGCATACCTGCATTTCTAATCATTCCATCCACCCAAATTGAAAGAGTTATAACATCGGAGAAGGATCATCTCTGATGATCAACTTTTTGAACAAAGGGCAGATTAAGTGAGGAAGAACTTTAGGGATAGAGGTTATCCCATGGAGTCACTGAGGACAGCCAAGGAAAAAAGTTTTGGAATACAATAATCAGGAGAGACCGAGGGTTGAAGTCGAGACAAAGCCAAAACGAATTCCTTTTGTACATACTTATTCCACTAAGTCCCGTTATATTGCACAAATTATAAAAAAAAAAATAAAATAAAAAAACCGGCATGTGTTGCGTGAGAACACGGACCTAAGGAATATTTTTGGAATAGTTCCAATTATGACTTAAGAACTCGAGAAATCTCAGACAGGATCTAATACATGCCAGGGCAAATTAAGACAATATAAAGAGAGACACATGGTTATCAACTCCGAAAGGGATTTATAGGTGTGGGAGGTGTGTTAATTGCAATAACGCTATAATATCTGTCTCATTTGCACACCCAAGCCTGGGCTACAATAGAAACAGACTGTGACGGCAGATAACCATTCAGCCCATCTAGTCTGCCCAATAATTTCGAAACACTTTGAATTAGTCCCTGGCCTTATCTTAAGTCTAGGATAGCCTTATGCCTATCCCATACATGCTTAAACTCCCTCACTGTGTTAAAGGACTACTATAGTGCCAGGAAAACACTCTTTTTCCTGGCACTATAGTGCCCTGAGGGTTACCCCACCCTCAGGGACCCCCTCCCGCCGGGCTGGATGGAGAGGAAGGGGTTAAACTTACCTCTTTCTCCAGCACCGGGCGGGGAGCTCTCCGTTTATCCTAGCTGGACCTGGCACCCAGACCACTTCATTAAAGGACCACTATAGTGCCACGAAAACACACTTGTTTTCCTGGCACTATAGTGCCCTGAGGGTGCCCCCACCCTCAGGGACCCCCTCCCACCCGGCTCTGGAAAGGGGAAAGGGGTTAAAAACTTACCTTTTTCCAGCGCTGGGCGGAGAGCTCTCCTCCTCCGTTCCTCCCCTCCGGCTGAATGCGCACGCGCGGCAAGAGCTGCGCGCGCATTCAGCCGGTCGCATAGGAAACCATTTACAATGCTTTCTTATGGACGCTGGCGTGCTCTCACTGTGAAAATCACAGTGAGAAGCACGCAAGCGCCTCTAGTGGCTGTCAATGAGACAGCCACTAGAGGATTAGGGGGAAGGCTTAACCCATTAACAAACATAGCAGTTTCTCTGAAACTGCTATGTTTATTAAAAAATGGGTTAACCCTAGCTGGACCTGGCACCAAGACCACTTCATTAAGCTGAAGTGGTCTGGGTGCCTAGAATGGTCCTTTAAGCTGAAGTGGTCTGGGTGCCTATAGTGGTCCTTTAACCTCTACCACTTCAGCTGGATGGCTATTCCATGAATCCACCACTCTCTCAGTAAAGTAATACTTCCTGATATTTTTAAACCTTTGCACCTCTAATTTGTCCTCTTGTTGTGGTAGTTTTTCCTTTTAAATATAGTCCCCTCCTTTACTGTGTTGATTCCCTTTATGTATTTAAATGTTTCTATCATATCCCCACTGTATCGTCTTTCCTCCAAGCTATACGTGTTAAGATCCTTTAACCTTTCCTTGTTTTAGCATTGTAAAACTGTAAAGCTGAAACTCCAGCATGCCAATTACAACGTGTTCTATGCTGGACAGATGGCAATGCCCAGCACTGACCACAACTGACATGGGACCATGCTGGGAGACAGTCAGGGCTTCCATTAAGCATCTGCAAGCACAGAAACATCGTCTGAGTGGAATTTAAACAGCTGTATGTAATGGTTGGATTTAAACCTGGGGCATCCTGGTGTAAGCAAGGATTTAACTCAAACCGCATTGCAGCACTAGGCATTTAAATACCTTATTGAAATTGCAATGGATTACTGCATACAGAGCAGCTGAGTCTGGTGACACAAAAAAAATTGCCCCAGCTAACACAGAGGAGCCTCAGATATATATTGATACAAGTGTCTCCACGTGTGAGCAGGGATTTTTCCCAACTCACACCAAATTGTGGTAAATGAAGATTTAAATTGGCTTGGTCACAAAAAATAAACTTCATCTAATCTGTATCTATATATATTTAAAAAAAATCAATAAAAAAAAATCTCTGGACCGCTTTAAAGCTATGTAGAGAGCTGTATATAGTGCTCACTTTGCAGAGCATCTGACAGTCTGTGGCCCAAAAATTTTTTTTTCAAAAAATGACACAAAGTGATAGAGGGGAGCTCCAGGTATGAATTGATAGTTGTGGTACCCCAGCGTGTGCAAGGATTCAACAGTGTTTACACCAAAAGACTAAAAAAAGAGGAGAGCAGGAGAACCCTTCTACAGGCAGTTCTCTGCAAAACAAATCGCAGCACATGCGCAATGGTTGCAGTTACTACTCCTGAGCCAGAACTGGCTAGAAGAGCATGGGAATACAGCAACGGATGTCACTCAGAAAAGACACTGAACCAGCTGGCAATGAAGCCAACATGTTGCCATGGAAGAAGCAGAGCACAGGCAGAAGGTGGATATTACAGTAATACAAGCTGCAGACATGACAGCACTGGACTGGAGGTAAGTAATGTAATGGGGGTAGGGGGGATAGATTATTATTTTTTAAGTATATGTAAAAGAAAAAAAAAAAAAACACTCCTCACTACCTTTAGCATATAGTGGAGTCAGCCAGCCATTTTATGCACTCTTTGGTTCAGACCGTGTTTAAAAGCAGTTAGTCTCTATGGTCTTTCATGCTTCTCAATCTAACTGTCCGTTTTCAAACACCATCTCACCCAAGGTGTACATATATGTCTGAAGGATCTGGTCATTTACTAAAATTAGGAATGAGATTTCCTTTCAATGTTTGATGAAAGGTATTTAAAAATAAATGGGTTTGCCACAAAGTCACCTGTCACCGGGCACCTTCAAACAGGGGGTAACTGTAAACTGCAAATAGTGGCAAAAAAAAAACAACCAAACTAACAAAGGCACCATGAACACAAAAGGAGAGGGGGGGGGTAGCTAGAATAGGGAGGACAGTAATGGAAAGGAATGAGCCCTGACATTACTGAAACTAGTACACTGTTAAAAAGTCTCTTAAAGGTCAGCGTCAAACATGTTTAGCCAAGTTACTGAGAAGGGCGCTAGGTGGTTAACCCCTTAAGCCCGCCGGGTGTTCTATGCCGTCCCTATTTGGATGGCTCTAAACGCCACAGGGCGGCATAGAACGCCCTGGGCAGGCTTGCCTCCCACGTGGCCGGCAGCACATGGCCGCTGCAGATCGCGGGGGGGGGGGAGGACTGACAGAGGAGGACAGCGACTTAATCCTAACAGGGGACATCATAAACCAAGCGGTGGAGGAACGAGGGGATGGGGGGGAGGGGGGAGGATGGAGAATTGTGATCACATCTCAAGAACAACAACTCGTACAGGGGGTCACGGGGGGCCGAGACACAGGCCACCACACCCCCATACTACTGAGAAAAGCGCCCTCGGGCAGGCAAGGCCATGGCCACCTGAGGCCGGGATGACCGGGACACCGGCCATTTCAAATGGCTGGTCTGCCCACCCTAACAGGTTCCGTTACTTACGGATATGCTACAATTTATTGTTAGGTTAACGCAATTACTGGTACTTATTTGGTGAGGTTACACAACAGGCAGCATTTATAGCAAAACGATCCATAAGACGGGGGCAAGATATACTGACTGGGAGGACATGGGGGTCATGTCTGACCAGGAGTGCCGCTTCTTGTTCCTCAAAGGCAAGATAGCAGACGCGACATATACCTTTGCCAATGTTTATGCCCCCAACCAGAGACAATATAGGTTTCTCACCAGGACGCTTTGCGCCCTCAAGTGCTTCGCAGAGGGGGTCTTGGTACTGGGGGAGACCTGAATGTCACCTTGGACCCCAAGTGGGATTCCTTGCAGGGGCAGTCGCATCTCCCTACACAACACATCACAGCAATTAAGACCCTCCTAACAAGGGCATAACTAGTGGACTGTTGGAGGGCATTTCACCCAGATGAGAGGGATTACACATATTACTCCCATCCACACAACTCATACACTCGAATCGATTACCTTTTTGTGTCTCACTACCACCTGCCTCTGGTGCTCGGGGCCGACCAGGGGACCGCAATGTGGTCAGACCATGCACCAGTGACCATCGCTCTGCAGTCTCCCCTGTTCAGGCCTAGAGTACCAAAATGGCGATTAAACGAATCACTGCTCACAACACCAGACGTCACAACAGACATAGAAACGGCGCTAAAAGACTACTTTATGGCCAACACACGAGACCAAACCTCTTCCACCATACGATGGGAGGCGCACAAAAGCGTGATCAGGGGACACTTTATACAGAAAAGCGCGCTCCTTAAAAAGCAGAGGGAGGCCTGCAGGCTCACGCTCCTTTCAGACATACAACAACTAGACACCCTCAAACGATTACACCTCCCCACACACCAGACCACGCTCCTCAACCTAAGGAGGGAACTAATCACACTCAACACCACAGGGCAGCGCTGCGACACAAGGCGTTGTTCTCTATACATGGAAACAAGTGCGGCAAACTCTTAGCACGCATGCTCAGCAAACAGAGACAGGACACGTATATCAACCACATGCGAGATAAGGGAGGCATCTCACACAGACACCCTACCAAGATACAGGAGATCATACGTGCTTACTACGCGGAGTTATACTCCCTCCCACAACCACAAACAGAAAAACAGACACAAAGACTGAGGGACTCTATAGATGCATACCTCCAAACTCATGACCTCCCCTCCCTGACAACGAAAACAAAAGACCAGCTGGAGGAGCCGATTACACCTGAGGAGTTGGCAATTGCCATTAAACACACTAAACTAGGCAGGTGCCCAGGCCCACCCATCAAATAGTACAAATGTTTCGCAGACATCTTATATCCTCCGCTACTGGACATGTTCAATAACATTAGAGACGGACGAGACCTCCCCAAACAAGCGCTCATGGCACACATAACTCTAATACCAAAAGAAGGAAAGGACCGGGAGCAGTGTGGGAGTTACCGACCCATATCCCTCATAAATACTGACCTCAAACGCCTGGCCAAGGTTCTGGCGACCCGGCTCCAGCTGCACATCCCATCCCTGGTCCACGTGGACCAGGTGGGATTCATATCGGGAAACTAGGCCAGGGATACTATCCGGGCTCTAACAGTCATGCATGGGTGGACGGTGGACGACAGGGGCCTTCTGCTGTCCACAGACGTGGAGAAGGCCTTTGATAGGGTCTACTGGGAATACATGTTCCGGACACTAGCACACATGGGCATGGGACCACTCTTACTGGGCTGGATCAAAGCCTTATACGCCCAACCAACAGCACAGGTGGTGGTCAACGGAGCGCTCACAGAAACTTTCCCAGTCTACAACAGAACGCGTCAGGGATGTCCCCTGTCGCCGTTGCTTTTTGTCCTAGCATTAGAGCCCTTCCTGACACACAAGACACCACCCAGACATCACAGGAGTCAAAACGATAGACACCACAAAATAGCCGCATACGCGGATGACCTCCTGACCCAGACTGAAATATACACTACTCACACAACTCAAAGACTGGGGTGGCCTACCCCTGCCAGACTTCATGCTTTATTATAAAGCACGTCACCTACAACGCATTATGGAGTGGTCTAGGTCCAGGGTCACTAAACTCTGGAAGATAGAGGAGGCGAGGGCAGGCGTCCCGGCCGCGCTCCTCTCGTGGCTCCCCAGGCGCGAAGGGGGAGTGGAGAGACATTACTCGGTGTACACCAAAGCGACACTAAAGGTGTGGCGCAGTAGCGCAGGACAACACGCCCTATCTACACACCCATCCCCACTACTCCCTCTCACTCATAATACAGATTTCCCACCAGGCATGGACCCGGGGGCACTGAAGACGCTGATCAGAAACCCGTTACTAAGGTTGAGACACGTATACACCAAACAGGGACTAAGGGACTGGACGGACATAAGTAAAGACGCAGACCAATCCTTCCTAACTCGATTTAAATATGAACAATTATGCAGCTTTGTAAAGATTCTCCCACAGGGAGCTAACTTAGGTAGAGATCTCACAGTCTTTGAACACATGTGCGCAGACACCGACCCACAACCGCACAGTGTGTCGCTCCTATACTCTACACTACAGTCACAAACACCAGTGGCACCACCAAAATTCATGGGAAAATGGCAGGAGGCCCTACACCAGACCTTTAGTGAGACAGAATGGGAAAAGATCTGCCATATCACTCACCACTGCTCAGTTTTCAGTAAAAGTCAGGAGACTGCATACAAATTACTATCACATTGGTACCAAACACCTGACACGATACACCACATACGGATCCAGTTTCTGCTGGAGATGCGAGAAGGTGATTGGCACACCCCTGCACATATGGTGGGAGTGTGAGAACATACAGCCCTAATGGCGAACCATACACAAAATACTATCTAGATTCTCCAACAACCCACCATTGGAACCGGCAGCCATGTTATTACACCATACAAACACCCCCATAACCAAATTAAAAAAAAAAAAAATCACTTATAATTTGAATCCTGAACATAGCAAAGCAGACCATCCCTCAATACTGGAAGAAAAATGAGACCCCATCGATGCAAAGGTGGTTCAACCAAATAGAAGAACTATGGGCAATAGAGGAACTCACTATGCGGACGGCAGGACCGCAGCAACAGACATATGGACACATTGGATGAGGACGACGGCCCAACCCGAATTTTCCACACAACCCAAGACAGATGGACGTACTGACAGACAGCACACCCTCTCCCTCTTCCCCTTGCCTGAATTTACCCCTCTCCCCAACCCACCCTACACTAGCTATCCAAGGAAGCGGGAACACCTGAGAGGGAGAACAAGAATCTAGTCAAACTAAGGGAGCCGACACTCACAGACACAGATGTTTTTTTTGTTTTGTTTTTTGTTTGTTTGTTTTTTACACAGCTGAGGACACTTGTCCATACAGACCCACCGAGAATCACGAAAATCCCCCATTGAAATAATTTGGGCACCCCAGAGAGGCAAGAGGGCAAAACACCTGGGCTAGACAGCCTACAGAGACACAATGGACATCTTAGAATATAAAGAATGGCAACAGACACATAACAGAAGGACAAAGATACTTAAGATGCACGAACCCGACCGGGAGAAACAGGCCCACGAGCTCACAGACCAACTATCGAGGGGGTTACCAAGATAAGGGAATCATAGACCTACACTCTAGGAGGGAGGGTGCGCGCAGAGTCTGCCCAACACACGAGGTCGGCTCCCTGGCACGCACGAATTCCGGGAAATACGGCCTTCACCCCTCAGGTAGACACGTAGAACAAAGCACGTACAAAACAGTTTATGTAGACTCCGGATACTATTCGAAGGCACTATCCCACTGAATGAAGAGTACTGGACCTGCAAGTCCGAGACTGAATTATTATAAACGTCAATGTGCGACCTGCGTGTCACTGATGCATATTCATAAGTTGGTTTTCTTTCCTTTTTTTTTCCTCTTCTTCTAAGTTGAAAGGGACCTGCGAGTCCCCATCGATGCTCATTATGTAAGACAATAAAAACATTCAATTCTTAAGTTAGCCTGTGACCTGCAAGTCACTGATGCACGTTCATAAGTTGAGTTCCCGTTCCTTCCTTCTCTTCAGTTGCATGGGACCTGCGAGTCCTCATCGTTGTTCTTTATACATGATAATGAAAACACGCAATAAAGAGAGAAAAAAAAAATAGATTATGCCTCTTCTGTTATACAAACTACTATTTGCACTCTAATGATAGAGATTAAATGAATTCCCTTTTGCACATACCTCCCTTTTTTACATAATTTTTAAATACTGTATTTTTACATTTAATTCCATTAATAAGTCTTTCAAATTATGCTATTTTAAGGAATTTTCATAATATCAAGAATTTTAAGTATGTTCCCCTTTAAATGCAGTGAAAAAGCACCACAATGAAATAAAGCACCAAAATACAGTAAAAGAAATTCTCTCCTACTATATCTGTATTAATTTTAATAAATTGAATACACTATAAGTTTATATTGTGGAAATAATAATATAGGTAGTCAGTGAGAAGGAAAAAGGTTAATAATTTAATTTGTTATAGACTGATATTTCAGGAAACAAATGTTTTTATCTGTCCATTAAACAGTTTTCTATGTTATACATACATCCCTGCACATTATAAACGTATCTATATGATGTACATTGAACATAAGAATGTAAATATGATTTATTTTCATTTAAATGATGTACATTAAGCAGAATAATGTTGATGCTATTTATTTCCTGTATTAAATGCTACAAAAAAAATCTGCCATCCGGCAAAAGAATCCAGTCAATGGCTGCTGGAACGCAGAATGGAACACACAAACCAGATATGCTGAAACTGGACGTAACGTATCGGCAAGCAATGCGGAATGCACAGTATCAATAGGAGGCTTGACACGCAGGGCACCTGTTACCATGGAGATTGCCCGCGAAAATTTAAGGCAGCATACTATTCCCTGATTAGAAGGGTATTTTAAGCAGCTACAAAGAATTTTCCAGCTGAGGAAGCCTACTTGGCGAAACGCGTCCTGGGTGAACAGTGAGCACTAAGACTCTATGTTTGGATTTTAGCTGAATAGGTGTATTTTAAATTATTGTTTTATACTATATGGTTTTGTTTTTTTTAAAGTCCTTAACCACATATTCAATTTGACTTGAGCCTATTGGAAGGTTCTAGGTTTGGGAGTACTAAATTACATTTAACTACTACTCATTTATAAAATAAACGATATCACACTATATATGTTTCTTCTATGCCAAATCACCTAGGACAGAAGCGTAAGAATATCTGGACCCAAAGGAGGGATAGGGTCGCCTTAAAGGACCACTATAGGCACCCAGACCACTTCAGCTTAATGAAGTGGTCTGGGTGCCAGGTTTAGCTAGGTTTAACCCCTTTTTACAGTAAACATAGCAGTTTCAGAGAAATTGCTATGTTTACCTACGGGTTAATCCAGCTTCCAGTGGCTGTCTCATTGACCGTCGCTAGAGGAGCTTCCGCGCTTCTCACTGTGATTTTCATTATCAATGCTTTCCTATGAGACTGGCTGAATGCGCGCGCGGCTCTTGCTGCGCATGCGCATTCAGCCGAGGACGGAAGAGGGGGGAGGAGATTCCCAGCGCCGAGGTAGCCTGGAAAAAAGGTAAGGGATTAACCCCTTCCTCTCCCTTTAGCGCCACAGGAGTGGGACCCTGAGGGTGGGGGCACCCACAGGGCACTATAGCGCCAGGAAAACGAGTATGTTTTCCTGGCACTATAGTGGTCCTTTAACAGACCCTAAAGTGCAAGAACTTGAGCTAAGTTTTTTAGCTCAGTAAATTGTGAATTGGTACTGGGCATTATCTCTCACATTTTAATAATATTGTACAGTTTGCACTATGATGTGTATTTCTATGTTTTTATTTAAAGGGATTATACAGAAATATTGACATCTCTTAAACGAGAAAACCATTGTAAAAGGTATATTGTTTTATACTGGGCAGTTTTTGCACTTTGTTTTATACTGGGCAGTTTTTGCACTATCACCACAAATGGTTTTCCACCAATTATCATTAATATAGAGCTTCACCGAAACATTCTACTTTCTGAAACATTTTTAAGTGAACTCTGCACATATATTTACATTTCATTCAGAGGTCTAAGTACACCTCAGGTAATTTTATTAGTACATCATTAGCCAGCCCAGAATAAGAATTCCAAGTGGACTATCAATTATGTGCACATTCTTTAAACGGAGGGTCATTTGTTGAATGAGAGCATTACGCTGATGCTCTCAACCAATGAATGACTGTCAGAATCGGCATCTGGCTTCTGCAGAAATAAGTTGAGCATCACCCATCATCAGAGAAGGCTGTAACTATAGATATTAGTTCTGATATTAAAGGTAAACTGGAAAGTATTTTAAATATGAAATCTTCATCTGGTTGCAAATATTAATATTATAATGTGAAAGAATGAGGTTTTTACATGTCATGATTTAAAATCTTTATATCACAGTTTAACCCCGGAGGACTGCGAGCATGCTATGCCGTCCTTGGGGACCTGGCTCTAAACGCCAGAGGGCAGCATAGCACGTCCCCACCTTCCTGTGTACTCACCCGCTCATTAAAAAATATAATCTTGTTCTGACTGTATTTTGATACTATATATGGAGATCAAAATACATGTAGAACAAAATATATAAACAAAGATGAGGGCACCAAAATAAAAAAAAAACTGAAATTAAGATTTTTAAAATCATTTGTAGTTCTGCCTAACATTTTAGCTGTAAATGTCATAATACAGTTAGCTTTTACTGCAATAAAATACACATATATAATTTGTATTCAGCAAAGCCTTAACAGGTTTTACGGATTTTTTTTCACATTGAAATTTGCCGGTTTGGAAATGTTGCCTTTGAGACTCTGTGGTAAACCAGGAATGAGAATTACCCCCAGGATGGCATACCATTTGCAATAGTAGACAACCCAAGGTATTGCAAGTGGGGTATGTCCAGTCTTTTTTAGAGGCCACTCAGTCACAAACACTGGCCAAATCTATTTTTGCTTTTTTCACACAAAAACAAATATGAACGCTAACTTTGGCCAGTGTTTGTGATTAAGTGGCTACTACAAAAGACTGGACATACCCCATTTGCAATACCTTGGGCTGTCTACTTTTGCAAATGGTATGCCATCATGGGGGTAATTCTCATTCCTGGGCTACCACGCAGTCTCAAAGGTAACATTACTAATCTGGCAAATTTCAATGTGAAAAAAATAAAATAAAATAAAAATTGAATGTGCTATATTTGACCCTGTAACTTACCAAAACACCTTAAAACCTATTAAGGCTTTGCGGAATACAAATGTGCATTTTATTGCAGTAAAAGCCAACAGTAGCTTGGTGCTACTTCTAAGTGCTGTTTCTAAGTGTGTAGTTGGAGATATTCTGGAGAGTGCTGTTTCTAAGTGTGTAGTTGGAGATATTCTGGAGATAACCTGGAGGTAATCTGAGGTATTCAGGAGGATAAAGAAAAAAGTCAAGATTTGTTAGATTTAAATTATTCTCATAATTGGAATGGCAGACTTAGTTCAGTGTAACAATTTCTATGCATTTGTTTCACGTTCCACTTTTTGGAGGTTTGGTTGTTGTCTAATCTGTAGACAGTTCTCTATCTTGCGGCAGGAGATTGTATTTTTGAAGTCTGAGATTTGTAAATTATCTGGTGAAGAAACTCCAACTGGAACTGCTGCAAAGCCACTGCCGCAGAGACATGCTAGGAAAGGCAGATGGATTACTGTAGGATCTGGTAGACTTAGAGTTGTGGATAAAAGGCATTTTGCACAGTCTGTTGCTCTTCATAATTAATTAATTTTCTGCACTTTCAGAGTAATGGTGTTGTGGAGAGAGGCACTGAGGCTAGTGGTGTTGTGGAGAGAGGCACTTAGGCTAGTGGTGTTGTGGAGACCGGCTTGGAGACTATGGTGAGGCCTAATAGAAAGCAGTTGTTGTTGGGGGATTCCATTATAATAGGTGTGGAGATGGACAATGGTGGTCTTGTGAGGTGTCTTCCCGGAGCTACTGCTCACAGAGACAGGAGACGTATCTGTAATATTGTTAAGCAAGCAAAGCAGGAAGGGGAATTGGATGTACTTGTCCATCTAGGGACAAATGACTTGGCTTGCAATGAGGTTTCAGAGGTTAAGGAAGTTTTTAGTGTTTTTGCCAATGATATACGGCAGGTTGCTTCCACACTGTCATTCTCTGAAGTTCTGCCTGTGCATAACACTCAGAACGACAGGCGGATGCGTATTAGGGACTTTAATTTGTGGCTTGGTGAATGGTGTCGGGAGCAAGGATTTGGCTTTATTTCTCATGGTAGCTCTGTTTGGAATGGAGATAAGCTGTACAAAAAAGATGGTTTGCATCTTTCTCAAAAGGGAACAAATGTTCTCAGTGAGCAGTTCAGAGGTTTTGCTAGGATGTATTTAAACTAGGAGGGGGGGGCAAAAGGGTGATAAAACATCAATCCAATTGTCCCCCAAAAGAAGGACAGAAGGTGCCTGTAGCAAGTGTGTTAAAAAATGATAAGCTTAGAGTCATGTCTACAAATGCTCGCAGTTTAGGGAATAAGATCCATGAACTTGTGGCAATAATGGCAACTGATAGTGTAGATTTAGTCGCTGTTACTGAGACATGGTACAATGAGAAAAATGACTGGGACATAGCAATACCAGGGTACTCTTTATATAGGAAAGATAGAGAAGGCAAGAAAGGGGGAGGGGTGGCCTTGTATGTGAAGGATAGCATCAAATCTAGCCTAATAAAAGTTAGAGAGGCAAACAGAGTCCATTTGGGCTACGTTAGAACTTGGTAATCACACAGTAACTCGTGTAGGTGTGATTTATAGGCCCCCAGGACAAATTGAAGAGTTAGATAATCTACTAGTTGAGGAAATAGCTAAAATGACAATGAAGGGGGAAGTTATCATCATGGGTGACTTTAATCTTCCTGATGTAAATTGGAAAACAAAATTAGCTACTTGTGCCAGGAGCACACATATTCTAAACTCCCTACTGGGATTGTCTCTAAAACAAGTTGTTGAGGAGCCAACTCGTAAAGAGGCCATACTAGATTTAGTGTAAACAAATGGAGATTTGGTATCAGATGTTACTGTAGGTGAAAGTTTAGGATCCAGTGATCAGTCAGTCAGTGTGGTTTAATATAAGAACAGTGACTGAGTCACACCACACAAAAACAAAAGTTTTAGACTTTAGAAAAACAGACTTTTCTAAAATTAGAATATGGGTAGAGGAGTCATTATCAGACTGGAGCAATTTAAATGGAGTCCAAGAGACATGGGATTATTTAAAAGTTGCACTATTGAAGGCAACAGAAAATTGCATTAGGCTTGTCGGTAAAAGCAAAAAAAAATCAAGAAACCACTGTGGTACTCCGCAGATGTGGCCAAAATAGTTAAAAACTAAAAGTTAGCATTTAGGAATTATAAAAAAAAACCCAGAGTGAGGAAGACAAAATGATCTATAAGATTAGGCAGAAAGAGGCTAAGCAAGTTATAAGATCTTCCAAATCACACACAGAAGAGAAAATAGCACAGTCAGTAAAAAAGGGGGATAAAACATTTTTTAGATACATAAATGAGAAAAGAAAAGTAAAACAAGGATTAGTTAGATTAAAAACAAAATAAGGAAGGTATGTAGAAGAGGATAAAGGTCTAGCTGACTGACTCAATGAATATTTTTGTTCTGTATTTACAGATGAAAATGAAGGAAAGGGACCTTAGTTGAGTAAAAGGATAAATGAGTCATTTATTATACGTGAGTTTACAGAGGAAGAGGTTCTATTTCAACTGTCAAAAGTAAAGACAAATAAGTCAATGGGACCTGATGGAATACACCCAAAGCTATTAAAAGAGCTTAGTGGTGTACTAGCAAAACCATTAACAGATTTATTTAACCAATCATTGTTAACAGGAGTAGTCCCAGAAGATTGGAAGTTAGCGAATGTTGTGCCCATTTACAAGAAAGGTAATAGGGAGGAGTCGGGCAACTATAGGCCAGTAAGCCTTACTTCAGTAGTGGGGAAAGTGATGGAAACCATGTTAAAGGATAGGATTGATGAACATCTAAAAACACATGGATTTCAAGATCAGAGACAACATGGGTTTACTTCAGGGAGATCATGCCAAACTAATCTTATTAATTTTTTTGATTGGGTAACTAAAATTATAGATCAGGGTGGTGCAGTAGACATTGCTTACCTAGATTTCAGTAAGGCTTTTGACACTGTTGCACATAGAAGGCTTATCAATAAACTGCAATATTTATGTTTGGATTCAAATATTGTTGAATGGGTAAGGCAGTGGCTGAGTGACAGGCAACAGAGGGTTGTAGTTAATGGAATATATTCGAAGCTTGGACTTGTCACTAGTGGGGTACCTCAGGGATCTGTACTTGACCCATTCTCTTTAATATTTTTATTAGTGATATTGCAGAAGGTCTTGATGGTAAGGTATGTCTTTTTGCTGATGATACTAAGATATGTAACAGGGTTGATGTCCCAGGAAGGATAAGCCAAATGACAAATGATTTAGGTAAACTAGAAAAATGGTCAGAATTGTAGCAACTGACATTTAATGTGGATAAGTGCAAGATAATGCATCTTGGACGTAAAAACCCAAGGGCAGAGTACAGAATATTTGATAGAGTCCTAACCTCAACATATGAGGAAAGGGATTTAGGGGTGATTATTTCTGATGACTTAAAGGTAGGCAGAAAATGTAATAGAGCAGCAGGAAATGCTATCAGAATGCTTGGTTGTATAGGGAGAGGTATTAGCAGTAGAAAAAGGGAAGTGCTCATGCCATTGTGCAGAACACTGGTGAGACCTCACTTGGAGTATTGTACACAGTACTGGAGACCGTATCTTCAGAAGGATATTGATACCTTAGAGAGGGTTCAGAGAAGGGCTACTAAACTGGTTCATGGATTGCGGGCTAAAACTTACCAGGAAAGGTTAAAGGATCTTAACATGTATAGCTTGGAGGAAAGACGAGACAGGGAGGATATGATAGAAACATTTAAATATATAAAAGGAATCAACACAGTAAAGGAGGAGACTATATTTAAAAGAAGAAAAACTACCACAACAAGAGGACATAGTCTTAAATTAAAGGGACAAAGGTTTAAAAATAATATCAGGAAGTATTACTTTACTGAGAGGGTAGTGGATGCATGGAATAGCCTTCCAGCTGAAGTGGTAGAGGTTAACACAGTAAAGGAGTTTAAGCATGCGTGGGATAGGCATAAGGCTATCCTAACTATAAGATAAGACTAGGGACTAATGAAAGTATTTAGAAAACTGGGCAGACTAGATGGGCCGAATGGTTCTTATCTGCCGTCACATTCTATGTTTCTATGTTTCTAACATTTACAGCTAAAATGTCAGGCAGAACTCCAAATGATTCAAAAAAAATAAAATAAAAATTAATTTCTCAGTTTTTATTTTATTCATAATAAATTATGTTTCAAATTAAAGCCCCGTTTCCCCTGAATAAAATGATATATAATAAGTGTGGGTGCACTTAATATGAAAGAGGTGAATTACGGTTGGACAGACATAACGCGAATTCCAGTTTTTGTTTACATTTTGTTTTGATCATAACGTGTACTATTGACTCCGTCCTGGAGGGGTTAAGTTAAATCAGTTTGATTCAAAACAATCCATCCTGTTGGGTAATAAAGGAGGGAGCTTGCAAAGGCTCTAGATCTGCAGCTTTTACAAGTGTTTATCTACCATATACCCGAAGTAATTTTTTTTTAATTTTTTTATTTTTAAATATTAGATACAATGACTTATGCCTTAAATGCAAACCTCAGGGGGAGATCAGAGGGTGAAACACGTGCTGTGTTGTTGCAAGGTGTTTGATAAGGTCACTACAATATTTATTGGTAGATGGGTGTTTCAGCACATTATATTTTAAAGGCACATTTGTACTTTGGTTTTGGAAAAGACCCAAACAAATTTTGCTTTTCCAATTAAAGCACATCTTGCTATGCACTCTTAATGTACACGTTGTGAACGAAACAAAATAAACAAAACCTGGCATTTGCGCTACATGTCTGTCCAACAGTAATTCACCTCTTTCATATTAAATACACCCACCCTTATTATATATAATTTTATTCAGGGGAAACAGGGCTTTCATTTAATATCAAATATTTAGCTATGAAACATAATTTAATATGAAAAAATGGGAGAAAAGATTTGATTTTTTTTAGTTCTACATGACATTTTAACTGTCAATGTCATAATACTGTTTGCTTTTACTGCAATAAAATACACATATTTGTATTCAGCAAAGTCTCACGTGTAAGACAGTACCCCCTATGTACAGGTTTTATGGCGTTTTGGGAAATTACAGGGTCAAATATAACACGTTACATTTGAAATTGAAATTCGCCAGATAGGTTATGTTGCCTTTGAGACTGTATAGTAGCCCAGGAATGAAATTTACACCCATAATGGCATACCATTTGAAATAGTAGACAACTCAAGGTATTGCAAATGGGGTACGTCCAGTCTTTTTTAGTAGCCATTTGGTCACAAACACTGGCCAAAGTTAGTGTTAATATTTGAAAATGCAAAAAACTAATTTGAATGCCAATTTTGACCAGTGTTTGTGACTAAGTAGCTACTAAAAAAGACTGGACATACCCCACTTGCAATACCTTAGGTTCCTACTATTGAAAATGGTATGCCATCATGGGAGTAATTTTCATTCCTGGGCTACTGTACGGTCTCAAAGGCAACATGACCAACCTAGCGAATTTCAATGTGAAAAACTGAAATGCAAGCCTTATAATTTGACTCAGTAACTTTTGAAAACACCATAAATCCTGTACATGAGGGGTACTGTTATACCCGGGAGACTACGCTGAACACAAATATTAGTGTTTCAAAACAGTAAAACGTATCACAACAATATCGTCAGTGTAAGTACCATTTGTGTGTGAAAAATGCAAAAAATTTCACTTTCACTGACAAGATCGTTGTAATACATTTTACTGTTTTGAAACACTAATATTTGTGTTCAGCAAATTCTTCGAGTAAAAAAAAAGTACCCCCCATGTACAGGTTTTATGGTGTCTTGGAAAGTTACAGGGTTAAATATAGTGCTAGCAAATTAAATTCCCTGGTCTTTTGGCCTGGGTTGTCAGGCAGGTCCCGCTAATTGTAATTAAAAATGACCTAATTATTTAAAATATTACATATAATATATACACACACATACATACATACATACATACATACACACACACACACACACACACACACACATACACATATACATACATACATACACATATATATATATACATACACACACACATATTACACACACACATACATACAGCTTGGCATTCTCCTTATGCAGATAAAAACAAATCTTGCCTTGGTGCAAATACAAATGCGTCCAAAATATATTGATCAACATTTCAACCCTGCCGGGTCTTTTTCAAGATCTTGACAAAGACCCAGCAAGGTCGAAACGTCGATCAATTTCTGTATGTACTTCCTTCATTAATAAAGCATCATTTCACCAGCATAAAGACCTGTGAGTGCATCCTGGATTACTCTTTTCCACACATAATATAAATAAATAAATAAATAAATAAATTATATATATATATATATATATATATATATATATATATATATATATATATATATATATATATATTTTTTTTTTCGTTCTACGTGTATTTTAAAATTAATAAAAATTAAAAAAAAAGTGTAATTTCACTCTATTTAATTTTTTTATGTATTTACAGATTTATATTTATCTAATCACAGTCTTTCCTCCAAGCTATACATGTTAAGATCCTTTAACCATTCCTGGTAAGTTTTATCCCACAATCCATGAACCAGTTTAGTAGCCCTTCTCTGAACCCTCTCCAAGGTATCAATATCCTTCTGAAGATACGGTCTCCAGTACTGTGTACAATACTCCAAGTGAGGTCTCACTAGTGTTCTGTACAATGGCATGAGCACTTCCTTCTTTCTACTGCTAATACCTCTCCCTATACAACCAAGCATTCTGCTAGCATTTCCTGCTGCTCTATTACATTGTCTGCCTACCTTTAAGTCATCAGAAATAATCACCCCTAAATCCCTTTCCTCATATGTTGAGGTTAGAACTCTATCAAATATTCTGTACTCTGCCCTTGGGTTTTTACGTCCAAAATGCATTATCTTGCACTTATCCACATTAAATGTCAGTTGCCACAATTCTGTTTAGTTTACCTAAATCATTTGCCATTTGGCTTATCCCTCCTGGAATATCAACCCTGTTACATATCTTAGTATCATCAGCAAAAATACATACCTTACCATCAAGACCTTCTGCAATATCACTAATAAAAATATTAAAGAGAATGGGTCCAAGTACAGATCCCTGAGGTACCCCACTGGTGACAAGTCCAGGCTTCGAATATATTCCATTACCTACAACCCTCTGTTGCCTGTCACTCAGCCACTGCCTTACCCATTCAACAATATTTGAATCCAAACTTAAAAAGGATTGCCATTTATTGATAAGCCTTCTATGTGCAACAGTGTCTTAAAAGCCTTACTGAAATCTAGGTAAGCAATGTCTACTGCACCACCCTGATCTATAATTTTAGTTACCCAATCAAAAAAATGAATAAGATTAGTTTGGCAAGATCTCCCTGAAGTAAACCCATGTTGTCTCTGATCTTGAAATCCATGTGTTTTAGATGTTCATTAATCCTATCCTTTAACATGGTTTCCATCACTTTCCCCACTACTGAAGTAAGGTTTACTGGCCTATAGTTGCCCGACTCCTCCCTATTACCTTTCTTGTAAATGGGCACAACATTCGCTAGCTTCCAATCTTCTGGGACTACTCCGGTTAACAATGATTGGTTAAATAAATCGTTTAATCTGTAAATAAATGACTGCCTGCCTGCGTGCGTGCGTATGTGTCTATGACTGCCTGCCTGCGTGCGTGCGTATGTGTCTATGACTGCCTGCCTGCGTGCGTGCGTATGTGTCTATGACTGCCTGCCTGCGTGCGTCGCGTATGTGTCTATGACTGCCTGCCTGCGTGCGTGCGTATGTGTCTACGACTGCTGCCTGCGTGCGTGCGTATGTGTCTGGCGAAGGCTGCCTGCGTCGCGTGCGTATGTGTGCTAATGACTGCACCTGCGTGCGTCGCGTATGTGTCGCTGAGCTGCCGATGCGTGCGCGTAGTAATGCTGTGATGCCTGCGTGCGCGTAATGTCTGTGACTGCCTCGCGTCGCGCGCGGCAATGTATGACACCTGCGATAGCGCGTAATGTCTGTGACTGCCTGCCTGCCTGCGTGCGCATGTGTCTGTGACTGCCTGCCTGCCTGCGTGCGCATGTGTCTGTGACTGCCTGCCTGCGTGCGCATGTGTCTGTGACTGCCTGCCTGCGCGCGCATGTGTCTGTGACTGCCTGCCTGCGCGCGCATGTGTCTGTGACTGCCTGCCTGCCTGCGTGCGCATGTGTCTGTGACTGCCTGCCTGCCTGCGTGCGCATGTGTCTGTGACTGCCTGCCTGCGTGCGCATGTGTCTGTGACTGCCTGCCTGCGCGCGCATGTGTCTGTGACTGCCTGCCTGCGCGCGCATGTGTCTGTGACTGCCTGCCTGCGCGCGCATGTGTCTGTGACTGCCTGCGCGCGCATGTGTCTGTGACTGCCTGCGCGCGCATGTGTCTGTGACTGCCTGCGCGCGCATGTGTCTGTGACTGCCTGCGCGCGCATGTGTCTGTGACTGCCTGCCTGCGCATGTGTCTGTGACTGCCTGCGCGCGCATGTGTCTGTGACTGCCTGCCTGCGCATGTGTCTGTGACTGCCTGCCTGCGCGCGTATGTGTCTGTGACTGCCTGCCTGCGCGCGCATGTGTCTGTGACTGCCTGCCTGCGCGCGTATGTGTCTGTGACTGCCTGCCTGCGCGCGTATGTGTCTGTGAGCTGCCTGCCTGCCTGCGTCGTGTGATATAGCTGCCTGCCTGCCTGCGTCGCGTATGTGTCTCTGACTGCCTGCCTGCGTCTTGCATTATGTGTCTCTGACTGCCTGCCTGCGTGCGTATGTGTGTCTGACTGCCTGCCTGCGTCGCGTATGTGTCTGACTGCCTGCCTGCGTGCGTATGTGTCTCTGACTGCCTGCCTGCGTGCGTATGTGTCTCTGACTGACTGCCTGCGTGCGTATGTGTCTCTGACTGACTGCCTGCGTGCGTATGTGTCTCTGACTGACTGCCTGCGTGCGTATGTGTCTGTGAGTGACTGCCTGCGTGCGTCTGTGTCTGTGACTGCCTGCGTGCGTGCGTCTGTGACTGCCTGCGTCGCGTCGCGTCTGTGACTGCCTACGCCGTCGCGTGCGTCTGTGGCTGTGACTGCCTGCGTGCGTGCGTCTGTGTCTGTGACTGCCTGCGTGCGTGCGTCTGTGTCTGTGACTGCCTGGTGCGTCGTCTGTGTCTGTGACTGCCTGCGTGCGTGCGTCTGTGACTGCCTGCCTGCGTGCGTGTGTCTGTGACTGCCTGCCTGCGTGCGTGTGTCTGTGACTGCCTGCGTGCGTGCGTGTCTGTGACTGCCTGCGTGCGTGCGTGCGTCTGTGACTGCCTGCGTGCGTGTGTCTGTGACTGCCTGCGTGCGTGTGTCTGTGACTGCCTGCCTGCGTGTGTGTCTGTGTGTGTGTGTGTGTGTGTGTGTGGTTCAAAATAAGCCTTTTGAATTACCCCAGGGTGTATTCTTTAATAAATAGTATGTGTTTGTGGGGAAGTTTGAATAACCAACCAGCTAAACTACTCCAAAATGGAACATGGACATAGCATAAAACTTCAAAGTTAGAAGAAAAACTGAATGGCTGCATCTAAAATGTGCCCCTTCAACATCCACATATACCTGGCAAAGGTACATACGGGGGTATTGCTGTACTCCGATGACATAGCTGAGCAACATATGTAGTATTATACAGTCGTAACACACATAAGGTTTGCGAAATATACTGCACAAACTCAATTTGTGTGTCAAAAAGGCAGAAAAAAAAATGCTTATTACCACTACATTTGGTACAAGCTAGCGGAAAAATTATCCCATGCTAAGGTTCAAAATATGCCTTTTGAAATACCCTGGGATGTCTTCTTTAAGAAATGGTATGCCTTTATGGAGCATAATTTGAGGGATTTTATGACAGTGGTACAAATCAAGTGTAAAATGCTCAGCAAAAAGGCAACATACATGTAAAAATGCAATTTCTCTTTCCCCTCACCACAAACATTGACATTAATTTGCTGAAAAAAATGGTGACAAGTTAAGGCACAATATACACCATATAAGATACCCTGGGGTGTCTGCTTTATCAAAGGAAAGCCCTTTGTGGGGTTATTTGAACACACTACTGTAATACCCTAAAATGAGAGATAGGCCCGTCAAATCCATCTACGAAAATTCTAACTATAGAAACTGAAATAGCCTGGTCTCTTATATGGCATTGTAGCTTTACAGAATAGTGCCAAAGGCATATAATGGGGGTATCGTCATACTCAGCTGAACACAATATGGGGTTCTGTGCAGGAATAGCAAACATCAGCTTTGTGAAATACACATTATAAAAATCTTGTTATATGTGTATATGCCAAAATAGAGAAAAAAACCACACAATTTTACACCAATATTTAGCAGAGATTGGCGATGAAATGGCTACGTAAAACAAGTGTCAAACTAACCTTAGGTAGATAGCCTGTGATGTCTACTTTACATAAATATATACTTGTGTGGCAACTTTCAAAATAAGCTGAAATCATATACATATTATGTACTCTATAAATAAAGACACAAATGAATTTATTTTGAATTACTTTTTCTAAGCTGGACATACTATGCACACACTAGTTATTTTTTTATAATTAATTAATGAGAGTATCTATGTATATGTGACATCAAATTAAAGCCCTGTTTGCCCTCTTAAAAAAAAAAAAAAAAAAAAGGATACAATATGTGTTGGTGCAATAAATGACAGATGCAAATTGCGTTCGAACACAAACAGCAAAAAATGCAAAAATGGCTTGTGTCCTTAAACGGACACTGTACTCACTATAATCATTTCATCGCTTTGAATTGGTTCTGATGCCTGGAATCTCCTGGCACTGTATCTCCATACTATGTTAAACCATTTTAGAGCAGTTTAACACTAAATAAGGGATCAAGACCACCCACAGTCTGGCCTCTTCTGGAGGTGTGGCCAAGGCAGAGATTACACACTTCCTTGAAGTCATACCCTTCATACCGTTAGTTGGAGCTCTGATAGGCTAAAAACAGGCAGCTGACACTCTCAGCCAATCATAGCTGCCCATTGCTGATCATGCTAGTACTTCCTCATTCGTCGAAGCAGCACAGAGGGGAGGGGCTGCTGGGGACTCTAATTTAGCATTGAAACAAAAAAAATATGAAAAAAACTGTTTAATGCTGAATGAAATTATGGAACTTGGGAACTCTGGACACTAATCAGTTTAATGAAATGAAGCAGATACAGTGCGCCTACAGTGTCCCTTTAAGGGTAAGACAAGCTTCTGAAGCTGTGTCCTTAAGGGGTTAACAGAGCAGTGAATAAGAATGAATAACAAATTAAAACAGACTGTGCAATAAAGAAAATTTAATAATTAGATCTCTCTTTACAGGACATTTGTCCGTCACATGCAGGGAAGGTGTGGCAAGGGCTGCATAAACAAAGTAAATCAATTTCTAAATGGGAGAGAATTGAGTAGGGCTTGGTCTATACACCAAAACCACTAAGTCAATGTTGTATTGATGCGTATAGTGTCCCTATAAAGGATCATGCTCCTGCACATCCAGCAATACAGTATATGTGATTAAATGTAACTTAGGTTGCTAAATTAGGGAAAACAATGCAATTAAGTGGCAGAATAAATATGTACAGACACTTCATTAAACATCACAAATAAAAATAAATCTTACTGCACTCATGTGGGACACCATTTTACCCAGCCTGACCACTCAATCAAGGGTGTATAAATCAGAGTGCTCAGATGGAATTTCAGAAATGCCCAAGGGGAGAGTGAACAATGCACACTTTTCATCCCAAAATGATTAATTTCATTTAACCACAAGAATAGAGGTTGATTTGTATTTTCAGTCCCACTACCAGTGTTTTACATGAACCTCCTTTCCCATCATTATCTCACCATTCTATCATATGAAACCATAAACTCTAATGATATGCAGATCTAATAAAAATGTGTAGTCATGCGCTTTTCAATACTTAGGTTTATTTAGGCGTATATGTGTGTGCAGATCTATAAGTGTAATCTAATTCATTTAGACCAGGTATTGTGTAAGCCAATTGTAAAGTGCTCATAACTTATAGCATTCAGCTTACACCATAAATCCATGCACATCTTTCTCAGCATATCAGGGGCCTAAATGAGTTGTAGTTCAATTCAAGTTGTGTAGGAGTGGAAACAGCCTTATCTGTACCTATATAGTTTAGTCAAGCTGGGTACTTTATTTTGCAATGCCACTTGTATATTTTATTAACACGTCAAACCACTTGATAATGTTTTGACAACTTACCTAGGGTCAGCTATTCACCTGTCACCTTATCCTATGCTGCCTAAAGTTTAACGGAGCTGAAGCTCTCAGTCAATTAACCATAATTGTACTGAAGGCCTCGCAGGAGTTTCTGGTTTCACATTGGGGTTATTTCTTTAAAAAAAAAAAAGTTTTAAAAAGTGGTCTGATGTATTAAAAGTGAGGGAATCAACTTGGGAATCAGCATATCTCCCAACTTTAGGAGTTAAGAGCTCAGGGCTAATGGACAGAACAAGGGGGAGCATCACCAGTGATGCAATGCCCGTAATTAGTCGTATCACCAAGAAATGGAACACGCTGCTGTCTCCCCAAGCCCCCCGCCCTGCTCTCTGCCAGGTCCTTGTGCCCATGCACAGTGCAAGCGTGTCATCATTTGCTCACTTGGTGCTGTTTGAGGACAGTTCCCTGGTGTACCTGGATGCAAAAACAGCAAAGAACTAAATTATTGCAGGACAAAACCCTCAAATCATGACAGTCCTTTGGAACCAGGACTGGTGGGGAGTCTGAGCCACATTTTTTAGCAGTGAGACAAGATGAGCATGATCTATACATCAAAACCACTTCATTTAGGTTAAAAAATTTTAGCTTACAGGATCCATTTGAAGAAAGTCATCACACTATACAAAAGGTATGCATGACAGATTTACATAAAACGAAAAATTAGGACAAAACAAAACAGTTGTTTAAAAAGAGGAGAGGCCAAAACAAAGAGGTAAATTACTAGCTGTTAAGAACAAAAAAAAAAAAAAAACACCCAGACAATAAACTGGCAGGACAGCAATAACATAAAGTTATGTTTCTTTAACAGCAAGGGAATAGCTTTTTGGCTACCTTTTGTCTTAAAGCACAAGAGAGACGAGGGGAGCGCCAGCACTTTTTACATCACGTCAGAAATTCTTTTCTGCATATCTGCAGATATTCACCACTTGGCACTTTACAGTTATGTATTCTAAAGAACTTGAAATTCTGTCAAAACATGATATTTCTTCTAATCCAAGTCAGTGTAGCCAAGAAAGTATGCCAAAACCTCTGTGCCAAGGGATGTGGGAGATAAATCTACCCTTGCTCCTCCACCCATAAGCACAAGGTTTGTGGTGAAGCTATCTGGCACCCAATACACTTTCAGAAGTAATTAAGCATAATTAAACAGAAAATACTAGACACAACATATTTATGATCAGCATCAATATTACAGGAGCTAGGAAATGGGCCAGAAAATCAAATAAACAAAGCGGAAAAGAAATGGTGACCGTTTACCTGCATTCTCTTTTCTATGTGCAACGGGTAGTTGCTATTTCAATGAAAATAATAAAGGTACTCTAGGCACCCAAACCACATAAACTAAACCTATAATAAAAATTTCACTTACCTGAAATCGCTCCTATATATCATCAAGATACATAGTGTATTTAATGTAAAATATAGAAATGTATTCATCTTTCCTCTGTTCCAATGTTTCTTCATAGGTGTTACTCTTTGTGTAACAACCACCTCCTGGCCATCCTCAGCTCCTCCAGAAGTCTTCTTTTATTTGTACTGCTTGAGACAACCAGATTCAGGGCAAATAGGTTTTTCTTCTAATCTGTACATTTGCTAGCAAAACTCTAGCACAATGTATAGATAAAATTGTATGCTCATTTGAATGAGCAAAGTTACTTGGGGCATGACAAGTGTCCTTTAAAATCTCAATGAAGTGGTATGGGTGTCATGTCCTGGTCTTTTTAATGTTGCACCTAAAATTACTGTGGTTTTGCAAGAATTGCAATGTTTTATTTCAGGGCTAACATGCCTCAAGTGGCTGTCAAGAAGGGGGGGGAGGGGTGACTCTAGCAGCTATAATCGCATTAAATTGTTATTGATCAAAAGGACTCTCCTATAAAGCATTTGATTGGCACAGTATTTTGAAACACATGCACTATAGCCTGTCAAGACTGTCAAGGGTAAAATAACAGAACATCAGCCATCTATGATATAAACATCCATATTGTTTCAGATCCATTTGTATGTTGGCCAACAGGTTAATCAAGAGTAGCGCCTAGTAGGAATTGTTTTATACACTGATTATCTCAGACTGGGACAGTACTTAATTATGTAAAAAAAAAAAAACATTTTTAATTACACACACACACACACACAAAGCATCCACTACACATGCAGACAAACGCAACAACACACCCCTGTATTAAAACACTAAAATTATATAGAAACACCCCTTCAAACACCAACACTACACACATTTGCACACCTGTATTTAAAATGTATCACTACATACAAAAACCCCTGCATTCAGATGCAAACACTACATTCCAATGGCAACAGTACATATAAATACGCCCATACATCCACACATGTACTTTATACAAAAACCATGCTTACATTCAAACACTGCGGACAAACCCTGCATAGGTGGGCAAATGGTAGATCCCCAGTTGGCATAGCATTGTTGGAGTTCTCTGACCGATATCTACCACTGGGATACTCAACATGAGGTGCCTGGATGAAAGAAGTACACGGCGCTTCTGACTCTGCGAGTAACTAATTGTATGTCTCCAAAACGGATTGCCATGATGTGTCAAGTTTATGCCTCTAAATTAACCATGATATCCCTGCATTTTATTAAGACATGGAGGCTCCTATTATGCTGCACTCTTTAATTATTTTTATTTTTATTTATTTTATTTATTTTTTTAAACATAACCAGTATAGAACAGTAAGTAGTCTGAGTGGTACATCCTCCTAGCAACAGGACAGCCAATCGGATTCCACTCTCCAGCATAATAGGCTCTGTCAAGCAATCTGTTTCCTCTTTCTTTGCTGCTCCCTCAGTTAAGTAACATCAGGTCCCACTGTTTCTTAACTGTGGGATCATCTTTTATATGTATTATTACTGTAATTATTAGTGTAACTATTATTTAATTATTAGTTAAATAATTATTCCTATTTAATATATCATTAGTATTCTAGTTTTGTTTCATTCATGGACTTCCATCCTGTCAGTTAACAGTTCTATAACATTACTAGTCTATTGTCTTTGCTGTGATATTCTCCTCTTCCTTGGTACCCTTGACCCCCTGAGCCCAGTACAATTAACAGGGCTCGGACACGTCTGCAGGAACTGCTGGTGCCCTGTCACGGCACTTTCGCGCCTTTTTACCCGTTATCTGTCCGATCGCCGTTCTACTGAATTCAGACGTGCACTTTCTTCAGTGTACCTGTTCGTCTAATTTCATTTGAACGCTTAGGTTGCCTCATTCGACCCTTTATGTTCTGATGTTTTACCGCGTACGCACTTGTAACCTGGCGTTCCTCTACACGAACTCTTCTGCTCTCCCCGCTTGGGGATTTTGCCGCACGCGGCAGCCATTTTATTGCCTTTCCCGCGTTCTAAATCTAGTACTGCCCCCCAACGGCCGGAACTCTGAGTTGGGGTTGGGGTTTCGTTTTAGTGGCGGTCGGATGGCTCTCCGTCTCTCCTGATATTACTGCATTATATCGTGAGTAATTTTGCTTATCCCATTACATAACCCCTTTTTTGGGTTAATCAGCCCTCCTCTCTAGGTTTATTATTCTCATAATACTTTATTACGCCTGTCAGTTTAATAGCATAGCCACTATGCCTTCTGACAAAGATGCTCCCACACCCTCTGTGTCTAATATCCCCAAACAAGGTGGTTTTAAGACACCTTCAGGTGTGAGACGATGGAGCGGGTTCTCCCGCTGAGTTTGACACCTCTGCTGATATGCAGACTGATGGACAACACTATGTCACAGGCCATGACTAAAGTCCTTATGTTGGCCATGGGATTGATGTCTGACTCACTATCACAGACATTTACCCATGCCTTGATTCAGAAATCTGCTCAGCAGACTGTTGCCTAGGTTTTGCCTGTCACAACCCCTATGCAACCTCACGCTGGCCGCTAGGCCTTGGCTAAGGTAAAACACTCCTCAATGTCACAGATGGACAGCTATACACCTGTCACAGATGGCGCGACTAATCTGCCACCGCGCAAAAGAGCCACTAGCCGGGCAAAAATAGTCTAGATTATGGAAAAGGGCAAAAGCCCAACTAGATTCTGAGTCGGATCTCAGCGATATTGAGGAGGAGGCCTATATGGATTCGGAGGATACGAGGAATACGATCCCTCCCGAGACTGTAATTTACTTCAATCCTATAAACATAACATGGAGCATAAGGCCCCAGGGGACACAGATAAAGTTTTGGCCCACCATGGGGAACCCCTATTCGACCCCGATGAACTGTGTCACCCACGGTCAGCGGAATGGTCCCCCTCGGACCATGTGGCCAGGTATATAGCATCAACAGTACGCAAGCCTTTAGATAAGGCGACGTGGAATAAACTACGGGCAGAATGCCCACGCCCCACAGTCCCAGATGATGCCTGCAGAACACCTGCAGTTGACCCGAAAATTATCCAATTCTTGGGAAAGACAGGCTGGCAGCCTAATAAAGGCTTAGACTTTTCCCTGCGCAACGGTCAGGAGCGTCGCAAATCAATACTATTAAAAATAGAACTTAAGCTGGTAAATATGGCTCTGAACAAACCGTGCACCCAAGCCAAATGTCTCCTATTCAGAGACAGTTTTGTCAAAGAGTACATACATTTACTGCACTAGACAAAGCCCAATCAAACATGCGCAAGGTGTTTCACCCTAAGGATTTTGGAGGGGCCGGACGAACCAGGAGCCGTCTGTCCGGTCGTGTTAACAGGAGTTAATTTAGACAGAACCGAGGCTCCTATACAGGACGAGCTAGTTTCACGGAATACACTCCAGCTTTCTTCCCACAGCGTGGGCGGCCATGGGTTGCTCGTGGACCATGAAGCGCTCACTCAGGACGACGACCTTATGGTAAGTCCTCTCAATTTTCATTCTTCCGTATGGGCAATGGGGGGCAGACTCCTACATTTTTTCCCATGTATGGTCCCACATTTCATCAGATGCTTGGGTATTGAACACTGGAAAAGGGTATGTCATAGATTTCCTGTCCCTACCAATACAATATTCCCCACCGCAGGAAATTATTTGTTCCCAACAAGATGCAACACTTGTCACCAAGGAGGTCCTGGATTTGGAACACAAACAAGCCATCTCAGAAATCCCTCTGGCCACACCGGGCTATGTGAGCAACCTATTCCTGGTTGCCAACAAAGGCGGTGGTGTCCGCCCAGTGATCCACTATAGAGCTTTAAAATGCCTACAAGTCTCCCTCTTGAAGGACGGGGTCTCCTACACAGACATGATCACTCTGAACTCGGAAGCGAAAGACGAACTGAAATTGTGGCTCTTCCATATGGAAGCCTGGAATGGTAGCGCCATTTTCGGCACCGCACCAGATCTAATAATAGAATCCGACGCAAGCTTGCACGGTTGGGGTGCTCGCTGTGGAAATGTATCTACAGGTGGCAGATGGTCCGACGTGGAATCATCCCTCCACATCAATTGCTTGGAACTCCTGGCCGGATCCTTTGCAATCCGCAGTTTCTCGCCAACACAAGCCCAGTGCTCTATCCTTCTGAAGATGGACAATTTATCAGCTGTCCAATATATCAGCCACCTAGGGGGCACGAAATCGAAGGTCCTGGCAAACATGGCACGCGATTTTTGGCAATTCTGCCTGACACACGGCATCTCTGTCATGGTGGAATATATCCCGGGTCTCTGGAACACAACGGCAGATTGGTACTGACAACACCTCAGGGACCCCAGCGACTGGCATCTGGACCCCAGGGTCTTCCAGGACATCCAGTCCTTATGGGGCCCTATGGACAAAGACCTTTTCGCTTCCCGCTTGAATACACAACTTGCCAGATTTTTCAGCTGGAGACCGGACCCATCAGCACTGGCAACAGATGCTAAGACTGGTCGTCCACAAGGAACAATGCCTTTCTACCATTTGCGCTGATTCCCCGTTGCCTACTACAATTACGACGCAAGACGGGAACTCTGGTGATTGTGGCACCATTATGGCCTTCCCAAACATGGTTTCCTCCCCTCCTAGAGATGACGATAGATGTACCCCGCATCCTCCCACACCTCGAGTACCTGCTTCAGGACCCTCACCCCCTGGTCCAGCAAGGCCTACGACATCTCACAGCGTGGCTGGTTTTGGGGGACCCTGGTCAATCGAGGGAGTTTCGGAATCAACTCTCCACATTCGAGGGCGCATGGGCACCCGGCATGAGACAGGCTTATAAGTCTACTTGGAACAGATGGCGTGATTGGTGCCTGGAACAAGATTTGGATCCCATATGGGCTCCTTTGACTTAGATTCTCCACTTCCTAACCTCATTTGAGGATGGCAAAGCCTACCGTACAATAAACCTCTACCCATCTGCAATTTCGGCTGCACACCAAGGTGTAGATGGAGCTCCGATGGGACGCCACCCGCTGGTATGTAAACTCCTACGCGGCATCAGATTTGCACTTCCCCTACTACCACGCTATTCAGTACTATGGGACGTCTCCATCATGATCAATTTTCTCAAATCATGGCCAAACAATACCTCTCTCTCAGAAACAGCAGTCAGCAATGCTAGACATGCTCCTCTGCCTCATATCTTGCAAGAGGGTTTCCGACATCAGAGCTCTGGACATTACCGCTCGTTCCTACACCACGCAAAATGTTCAAAACTAGAATGGGAGCTGGCAAAAGCTATAAAATTTTCAAGCCCACCTACACAAATCTTATATCAAAACATTCAGCTATCCCTGCTGCACTAAAAAGGTCCACGGCTAAGCCACAGTCCTGATAGTTTTCACAATATGACCATTTGTTTGCAACTCACGCCGTCCATTGACATTCATTGAAACTCCACTCTAGCCAGCTCAAATTTGAAGAGCAATTTCTAAACTGCGACTTTGCCTTCATTTTTAATATTTGAGAGACATACTATGCATCAAAATGTAGGTCTGGGTCTTGTGATTCTCACAATATAAAGCTCTTCGCTGTAGGATGTATAGTTTTTAAAATACGACCGATTGAAGATGGCAAGCGCCAAAATACTCTGACCTGTGCCAGGCTGGAGCAGCAAGTGATGTAATAGACAGGGACCTTTGTACACCTGCTAATGTTTTTATAAATGTATGTTTTAATGTAACTGTGAAGCATCAACGTTGCAATTAAATGTGCTATATAAATAAATAAAAGTTACTCCGCCCACTCCAGTTGTACACAACTGGTGGAGGAAAGAACACTTCACACAATTTCCCCAGAAATTGTAGCTTTTCTAGTTTTAATTTCATAGCCATGGTCATAAGAAACTATATGATGTTTACATTACAGAGACAGACATTTATGCATACATCTCACAATGCATTTTGAGAAAAAAAAAAAAAAACCTGAGCATTTAAAGCAGCACTGTAACGTCGAACTTACCTTTCTCCTATTGTTTCCTCTTCTCTTCCTCACTCAGAAACTGTTCTTTATTTGTGACCTAGTTTTCTTTAACCCCTTAAGGACACATGACATGTAGGACATGTCATGATTCCCTTTTATTCCAGAAGTTTGATCCTTAAGGGGTTAAACCATAAGACAAAGAAGGGGCTATTTTGTCTTAAGCTTTTTTTCTATACCAGACTTTCTCTGACACAAAGAGGAGCTTAATCCAGCTCTATTTCCAGTGTCAAGGAGGAGGAAGAGTATTGTGGGAAATCTTTCTTTGATACAGGAAATGGAAAGGACTCAAGCTGACCTTAAAGGGGCCCTCCAGTGCCAGGAAAACAGTTTCCCACCCCGAAACCGATTCAGTGACTTAACGATGTTCCTCGGCGCTTGGTCAGGCCGCACAAGCGCATTAGACCTCCACATAGGAAAGCATTATTTCTTTCCTATGGGGATTTCGGCGACACTGGAGGTCCTCACATAGCGTGAGGACGTCTAGCGCCGCTTTAAACACTTTTAAAACACGTTAGTCCCTCTAGTGGCTGTCTCTCAGACAGCCACTAGAGGAGGACTTAACCCTGCCAGGTAATTATTGCAGCTCATAAAAACTGCAATAATTACACTTGCAGGGTTAAGGGTAGTGGGAGTTGGCACCCAGACCACTCCAATGGGCAGAAGTGGTATGGGTGCCTGGAGTGTCCCTTTAAGCTGCGTGACAATGCCGCTTTAACTAGAACAATTCTGATGTTTTTCCCACAAAAACACCTCAGCTATTGTGCATCGTAGTTGTGAGTCAAAATGTTTTTAGCAAACATTTTATATCGCTTCACATGGATTGTTAAGTTTAACCAAAAATGCTATTTCTATTCACATATCTACATGCATAATTACTGCCGAGGGAAGTTCGTGCAACTGATCTAAATAATCAGAAGAAAACGTAAGAGGAACACACTGACCCACATAATTTAAAAGGACTCTCTAGTCACTCTACTTATCAACAAAGTATAAGTGCAACCGATTAATTCTAGAATGTTCCTTAAAGTTCATTTAAGTTGTTATGGGTGCATGATTGTCTAGTACAGATTCCCCAGCTACCTTCCTCTATGTGCTGCAGTATGATTTAGAGGGGGCGGCATAGACAATCTGAAAGTGTAAACTGACAATATCACACTGTACCATTTCTCTCAATGGATGGCCAGTGACGAAGACCTAACTTCAGAGTAAAACCATTGCCAGACTGTTGAAAGCGTCAGTGAAGTAAAACCATACTGATAAATTTAGAATTGTATGCTGGGGGCTCTTTGCACCCCTCAACACGTGACATTGGCAAGACAGAGCGCTGACAACATATAAGATACAAGATCCAGTGCACTAGCTCATCCACTAAACAGCAATTTCAAGTTTCACAGAATGTAATAGTTTTAATTTCAAAACAGCTAACCAAGGCAAAAAAAGAATGGGGTTTAGTTACACAACGTCACTGTACCCCATTCTCGGCAGGTCCTACTCTAGAACTTAATGCCTGCTCTTATGACATTAATCCATTTACTTGGGAAATACTTTTTTCTGGGACTCTCTGCAGGTCAAAGTTAAATAGAGCCCTTGAATGAGGCACCTGTGACAGGGAGGGGTGCGAAGTTGGCCTGGACTCCAAAATATATAATAGGGTGCTGCTGGGGCCAATTCATACAACATACAAGATATAAGATCCAGCACACTCGTTCAACCACTAAAGAGCAATTTTAAGTTTTATTTAAAAAGCACCTCACCTAGGCAAAAAACAGGCATATTTTATGCACAGAACTGACATTGGCAACCTGGAACAGACAGCACTGCACGCTGCAGACAGACGTGATGATCTTGATCTCTATCAGTCAGTAAAAAAGGGGGACAAAACCTTTTTTAGATACATAAATGAGAAAAGAAAAGTAAAACAAGGATTAGTTAGATTAAAAACAAAATAAGGAAGGTATGTAGAAGAGGATTAAAGGTCTAGCTGACTGACTCAATGAATATTTTTGTTCTGTATTTACAGATGAAAATGAAGGAAAGGGACCTCAGTTAAGAAAAAGGATAAATGAGTCATTTATTACACGTGAGTTTACAGAGGAAGAGGTTCTATTTCAACTGTCAAAAGTAAAGACAAATAAGTCAATGGGACCTGATGGAATACACTCAAAGCTATTAAAAGAGCTTAGTGGTGTACTAGCAAAACCATTAACAGATTTATTTAACCAATCATTGTTAACAGGAGTAGTCCCAGAAGATTGGAAGTTAGCGAATGTTGTGCCAATTTACAAGAAAGGTAATAGGGAGGAGTCGGGCAACTATAGGCCAGTAAGCCTTACTTCAGTAGTGGGGAAAGTGATGGAAACCATGTTAAAGGATAGGATTGTTGGACATCTAAAAACACATGGATTTCAAGATCAGAGACAACATGGGTTTACTTCAGGGAGATCATGCCAAACTAATCTTATTAATTTTTTTGATTGGGTAACTAAAATTATAGATCAGGGTGGTGCAGTAGACATTGCTTACCTAGATTTCAGTAAGGCTTTTGACACTCTTGCACATAGAAGGCTTATCAATAAACTGCAATCTTTAAGTTTGGATTCCAATATTGTTGAATGGGTAAGGCAGTGGCTGAGTGACAGGCAACAGAGGGTTGTAGTTAATGGAATATATTCGAAGCTTGGACTTGTCACCAGTGGGGTACCTCAGGGATCTGTACTTGGACCCATTCTCTTTAATATTTTTATTAGTGATATTGCAGAAGGTCTTGATGGTAAGGTACGTATTTTTGCTGATGATACTAAGATATGTAACAGGGTTGATGTTCCAGGAGGGATAAGCCAAATGGCAAATGATTTAGGTAAACTAGAAAAATGGTCAGAATTGTAGCAACTAACATTTAATGTGGATAAGTGCAAGATAATGATGAGTTAAAGGTAGGCAGACAATGTAATAGAGCAGCAGGAAATGCTAGCAGAATGCTTGGTTGTATAGGGAGAGGTATTAGCAGTAGAAAGAGGGAAGTGCTCATGCCATTGTACAGAACACTGGTGAGACCTCACTTGGAGTATTGTACACAGTACTGGAGACCGTATCTTCAGAAGGATATTGATACCTTAGAGAGGGTTCAGAGAAGGGCTACTAAACTGGTTCATGGATTGCGGGATAAAACTTACCAGGAATGATTAAAGGATCTTAACATGTATAGCTTGGAGGAAAGACGAGACAGGGGGGATATGACAAACATTTAAATATATAAAAGGGAATCAACACAGTAAAGGAGGAGACTATATTTAAAAGAAGAAAAACTACCACAACAAGAGGACAGTCTTAAATTTGAGGGACAAAGGTTTAACAATAATATCAGGAGGTATTACTTTACTGAGAGGGTAGTGGATGCATGGAATAGCCTTCCAGCTGAAGTGGTAGAGATAAACACAGTAAAGGAGTTTAAGCATGCGTGGGATAGGCATAAGGCTATCCTAACTATAAGATAAGGCCAGGGACTAATGAAAGTCTTTAGAAAACCAGACAGACTAGATGGGCCGAATGGTTCTTATCTGCCGTCACATTCTATGTTTCTATCCCACCAACTGTGTTCTCCCTCCTACCTTTTTTTTTTGTGTTTCTTTGAACTCTTCCCTCCCCTTATCGGCCCAGACCATGCACATGCATTCTAAGTTGGCGAAATTCTCCAATCACTAGCTTTTCTATCAAAAGCCTGTGATGTTGGAGGAGACATGGAAGATCAGTGCCAGAACCTTTGCCCAGCGTTGGATTCCAAATTAATAAATCCCCACCCACCCACAATCATTTACTGAAATTTTTTTTTTTTTTTTTAAACGAGGAAGGAGACCACCTTCATGGCACCCAGAAGGGCCATTTACACAGGAAAGGCCTCCCCAAGAGGTTTCGAGTAACCCTTTAACTCCAAGGGTAAGAAGGCACCCAGACAATCCCACCATTATCACAACTTAAACGGCACTATAACCATTTAATTCAATAGAATTGGTCATAGTGCCTGCAGCCCACTAGAATTGCCCCTTCAATTATTATTTATATAGTGCTATCAGATTCCGTAGTGCTGTACAATGGGTGGACAAACAGACATGTAATTGTAACCAGTCATACAGAAAGAGAGGTGGAGGGCCATGCTCAATGAGCTTACATTCGAGAGGGAGTGGGGTATAGTGACAAAAAGGGTAAAAGTAAGGGTACAAAGTAGGTTATTAGAAAAGTATTCATTGAGAGCTTAGAATGTAATTTTTGACAGTTGCAGGATTGGAGTCATGTGAGTGAGGGATAAAAACCTGCTAACAGTTTAATTGATATGCTTTCTTGAAGTGAGTTCTCTTTTCCCTCATATTTCTTTATTTGATTTTAACAAATACAATTTTACATACAAAATTCAAGATCACATCATCGTACTATAACAATCATAAAAACAAGACACAATGACAAACCTTACATAAATGTACTGCATACATACAAGTATTCTATATCAGGGCAGAATGATATTTATCCTTTAAAGAGAAAAAAAAAAAAGAAAGAAGTGAGTTTTCAATGATTTTTTGAAAGAGTGGAGACTGGGTGAAAGTCTAACGGAGAAGGGAAGGGAGTTCCACAGAAGAAGTGCAGCCCTGGAGAAATCTTGGAGGCGAGCATCAGAGGTGGGAGTACAGACAGAGGAAATACACAGGGGCCTCGACGGGACATACTTGTGTATTAGGGAGGATAGGTAGGTTGGAGCAGCATTATGTAGGGACTTGTAAGCAAGCACCAGAATTTTAAATTGAGCCCTATAATCGAACTGGAAGCCAATGCAGGGACTGAGAGCGGGGAGGCGCAAACGGACAGGAAAATGAGCCTCGCCGCCACATTCATTATAGATTTATTAACTCAGACAGTACAAGAAGAATCATAAAAAAAAAAAAATCTTAAATATGACATGAAGAAAAAGTGTACACTTTATTACTATACTGTAAATTTTAGATGCAGCATTCTACAGACAACAGGAAACAAGCAGGACTGTCATTTCATACAGCATATGAATTTACCAGCTTCAGCACATTCCAGTAGCTCAGCAGATTCAGTAATTCCAATTCTGCCTGACATTGCCAAGATATGCACCATAAGACCGCCTCTCACTTGTTAAAAAAAACTAAATTTTTAGCATACCAGGGGATTGGTGCAACTTTACACCACGGGGGGGGTGGGGGGGGGGTGTGTGTACACACACACACAGTGTATAGTGGCACTCACCCTTTCAATGAATCAGTAAAAGACTGCCTTGGTGCAATCCCACGCTGGATATGTAAAGCAAAAAGGAAAGAGATGCACTCTCAGGTCTTTGTAGGAAAAAAAAAAGCACCTCGATATTATTTAATAACAGGTAACATACATCTGATCGACGTTTCAGATGTATGTTACCTGTTATTAAATAATATCGAGGTTTTTTTCGAGAGAGGGAGAGATTTTTTTTATTCTCTCTCTTGCTCTCTGAACTTAGTCACCAAGAACCCCCCCCCCCAAAAAAAAAAACCACGTACATTAACATTTTATTTGCAATGCTGTGTCACTTTCAAAGGTGCTGAACAATAAATACACAATATAAAAGGAATTTTAACAAATTCAGCATACAGATTGGGTGAGGGATCTGCTCTAACAAGCTTACCGATACAGATTCATATCAGATGTAAAATAATCCAGGATGGTATTTTATGTGATCTGTCAAGAAACAACTCCTAAATGGAAGCTGAAAATACTGCAGAGCTTTCAATCTGTATACTGTCCTCACATGACCTGTACAAATGTATCTACAGAGGATGTTTCAGTAGCCGATATGCTGACAAAATTAATCTAAAATTGTATTTTCAAACCAAGACAGCATTTTGCAGGTTGTCATATTTATATTTTTCTATAATATGCAGGAATGTACATATGAGTTATGGCGTAGAGGCCAATTATTGTAGATATAGGGCAGCAGATTACCAGAACACGATTGTTAACAATTACATTGGATAATCAATGTACCTGAAGCTCACAGGCGCAATAACGAATGTATATCGAGAACTGTATAATTGTACTTCCAAGATGTCTGATGTCATGTGAATGCCTTTCAACATGAGTTTTTGTTACTTATTATAAAAAACAAGGAAATACAAGATGAAAAGAATAAAATTAATTTAGGATCCTATTTGCATCTGTGTTTTTCAATACTGCCTCGCACGAAGGCAGCCATGAGTAGCAATAAAATTGACCAACAGTCGAAGAGGCGAGTAAAATCAGTTTAAACACAAATGAATAGCATAAAAATCCATTACACCATGACTACTACAATAAGCTATATGTGTACCTACACGCAATATTAAACTGCCAGCAGAAATAGAACTAGTAGCTGCATACTCCGTCATCAAATTACACCACATGGCTTTCCCCAAAGCATAGAGCAAATATGGAGAGGGAGGTCAATCTTGGAACTTGCTTAAGATTTTCCTGGCACCATGTATAGATGCAAAATACTTATCTTTTGAGGATAAACGGGAAAATCTTAGCTGCTCAAAAATTGCCCTAACTCATTCAGGAAGAAATGCGTTTACAGCTTATCATTGCTCCATAAACTGCTCACCTGCATGGACAATTCACCAAGTAAATCCAACAATCAAAATACAATCATGTGGCAATGACAGAATTTTTACTACCAAAAAAAAAAAAAAATGCTAAGTAAGCATCCATAATGGTGTCACACATCCCCTGCTGCCATCCCAGGGTAAGATGCCAATCCACTTACGAATGCTTTGACACGAACTTGGCTATATCAGGCTTCAACATTCCTTCCAGTCTACACAGCTTTGCAAAAGTAGACATTGTTGCCAACACATACGAAGTTTGGACATTAGTCATTGGCTGAGAGAGTCCCGAGAAAGTCACAATCACTAATGAAGTCCAATATATTTTCCAGTGGAATTACACTGACACACAGCAGCACAATACTGTCTATTAAACACCCATTGGACACAAATTACGCAGTTACCCTCTATATACCCTTTCAGTTCATGCCTAAATTACAGATGCACATTGTGTCTTCTGGACACACACAATGCCTTTATTCTAGTTGGCAACAAATGAAAAGTGCTGCCCTGCAGTTGGGAAAACATGCTGTCATTGCTGTTACTTTGTGATCCCTCGTACATTAATTAATTAATATGATGTAAATTGACAATCAATACTAGGCAGAATTTGTCATACACAGCATGACCAAGTTTATCAGGAAAATATGGTGAATCTGGTTAACAAGCTCCTCAAAGACCATAATTCAAATTTTAAAAAAGCCTAAAACTATGCTTAACATACACCATGACCTGTACAGCTGAGATTGCCAACCTTTGGCATTCCATTGGCCATGCAATACATTTCCCATAATTCCCTAGCACAGGAGGCTGGACATTAGAAGAGCTGTAGTTCCACAAGTAGTTTACCCCCCATTCCCCAGTCACCCTCCACTCACACAGTGCAGACACTTCCTCACACCTGCCCCCACTCATTGACTGCACTCAGGGCCCTCCAGCTGCCCTCCCATCATACACCGCTGGTAATAAACTCACCGTGACGCGCCCCGACCCCAACGGAGCGGACGCCGCCTCCCCCCCGGGGCAGGGAGACTCTGTCCGCCGGACACTCCGTCTCTGAGCTTCTCCCTGACACAAACTGACGCCACCACCGGTTTCTCACAGCTCCTCTACCGCTGCTACGCAACCCACCGCGAGGCCACGCCCACCCCGATGATACACTGTGACAGACAGATGCGGGCAGCCAATCGTGGAGCGCGTAGAGGTGACGGGGGCGGAACCAGGAGACTCAATGACAAATCACCACTGACAGGGGGAAAAACCTTAAAGGGGCGGGGCATAGGGAAGCGGAGGTGTCCTAGGGATAGGGGGAACCTTTAACTTATCGTCTACTCACGTGACGTCACGCGGCTCTCTATCCAATCAGACTGTAGTTGCTAGTCAATTCTTTATTTACGTCACTTGCCTCTGTAGGTGTAGGGCGGCCATTTTGGAGTTGTTTTTTTTTTTTTTTATTCATTTAGAATAAGGAGCACTCACCGTTTTCTGCTCCCGCAACCTATAGTTAACTCTGCTTACTGATAATGACGTCACCCTCCAGAGTGACGCGTACAGTGTCAGTAACCTGTAATGACGTCACTGTAGCTATCAATAAATGTGTTAGAAACCTCTTACAGCAGGTAGTGATGTCTTCCAGTGAAGGAGACACACTGCATTGTACTGCATGTCCCTGTTTAGTTATAGAAATGGCTGGCAGCTGTATAATGCACTGCATTCAGGCTATTCACTAAAGTGAGAATTCAAAGTGAGTTTCAAATTTAGGGTAAAAATAGCTATATTGGAAACATTCTCGAAGTCGGCTGTGCTTCCAGTTTAGCCTACATTTTGCCACTTTGATTTTTAAAAAGCACACATGAGCAAAGGAACCAAATAACATATGTGGGAACAGCCTTTCATAACAAATATATGCATATAGTTAAGGTATATTTTACACCCTTTTCTAAACCCATAGTACACATACTCCAGGGGGTAGGCATAGCAAACGCTTGGGGTACACCAAAAGCTGGCTACCTTAGTGACCCCCAGGAGGTGGCCAGTTTAGGGAGAACAGAGACAGGTGGCGAGAGAGCTGTAATCTCTGTGCTCTTCCAACACTTCTCCCTTGCGCGCACTGAAGTGATGACAGGAGCCAGGTCATGACATCACAGCGGCATCACTAAACAACATGGGAAGGAGCAGTGCTGGAAGAGTACAAAGATTACACAAGCCCCACACGGGACCCCAGGAACAGGATCCAGTCCAACTCTCTCAAAGATAGGGAGGCTGGGTGGGCTTAAATAAAAATAATTTGTGAGAGAATGTCAGTATGTGTCAATCAGTGAGAGTGTGTATCAGTGAGTGTCAAATCAATGAGAGATTATGTCTGTTAGTGTGTCAAATCAGTGAATGTATGGCAGTGAGTGTGTGTGCCTGTGTTTCTGTGTGTTTCTATCAGTGCGTCTTAAAGGACCACTATAGTGCCAGGAAAACATACTCGTTTTCCTGGCACTATAGTGCCCTGAGGGTGCCCCCACCCTCAGAGACCCCCTCCCGCCCGGCTCTGGAAGGGGGAAAAAACGTACCTTTATTCCAGCGCTGGGCGGGGAGCTCTCCTCCTCTGATCCTCCTCCGTTCCTCCCCGTCGGCTGAATACGCACGCGCGGCAAGAGCTTGCGCGCATTCAGCCGGTCGCATAGGAAAGCATCGAGAATGCTTTCCTATGAACTGGCTGAATGCGCGCACGGCTCTTGCCACGTATGCACATTCAGCCGATGACATCAGAAGAGGGAGGAGAGTTCCCAGCGCCGAGGGAGCTGGCGCTGGAGAAAGGTAAGTGCTTAACCCACTTCCTCCAAACGAGTTTGTTTTCCTGGCACTATAGTGGTCCTTTAATAGTTCATACACTCCTTACATACACAATATTCACATTATGTCATAGAGTGCAGAGAGTTGTCATCAATGGTAAATTCTCAAGCTAGACAAAAGTGACAAGTGGTGTCCCTCAGAGTTTTGTTCTGGGACCACTTCTATTTAACATATTTATATATTGTCATGCCAAAAGCATGAGTTGGTGTTTGATGTGTGTTTATATATGTTAAGAGTTGTTTTTGTAAACCTTGGGATGACATTTATTGTGGTCTTTGATCTTGCACCAGGCCTAGACCATAAAACATCTAGATAGCCATCACCAGAGCTGGACACAAGGAATTTCATAGAGTGGGCAATAGACTGCCAGACCAGCCCCCTCTGATCCCCCCCCCCCAGGGGTCTGCCCACTGAGAAACAACTAGTTTAGATATATGAGGGTGTTGGACTATCCAGGGAAGTCAGTTATTCATTTTTCTTTTTGTCAGTAACTTCTAGGAGATCTATACCATCTAAGACTCCCACAAGAATTCTATATGGGGTAAATATATGTAAGGAATTTCTTGTGTTTTCTCCTATTTTATTTTATGTACTGTTTTGCAATTTGTTATCTGTATGTCATTTATTTCTGTATTTTGTACTCAGCACTGTGAATCCTTTTTGTCAGATTAAATGTTTACTTAATCAGCTTGTGTCTCTGTTCTCTATGAGCTTCACTCTCCAGAGGAAAGCTCAGGTAAACACGTTACCAAAAGGGTTAACTATATATGTTTTATCAGTAAAAGTAGAACTGTGATACTATAATTCTCCTGTGTGTGGGGTAACCTAAGACGCCCGGGTTTAAAAGTCTTGGTGGTGGCAGTAGAAAGTGTATTAAGGGGGTTAGTGTAGAAGGGATTGCAGGGGTTAATTGAGTGGTTGCTGGGACTAGCAACAGGTAACCAGGGGTCTGGTGTCATTAACCCTGTCACTTCCACACTCTCCCCACTGTCTCGGCTGGGCCTATAGCCCACGCACGTGACAAACTGGCGGCAGCTAGTGGGATATATTTAGAGATTTTTAGTGCTTGCTAGATTTTACCTGTAAAGGGGGTCTTAGCACTAAAAGAAATTGCATACTTGTTTTTGTGTAATTTCCAGAGACCAAGCTCAGTGCTGATTTAAAATACATACAAAGTGCAAAACAGTTCTCCCCTCCCATCTTTTGTTTTTCTTTCTCTATCCTATTTGTGAATATGGAGGCCTATCGCAAACAATCGAAAGAGGCCTTGGAATTGTTGTGCCAAGAAAAGAATTTACCAACTTTTGGCAAAAATAAGGCACAACTTATTGCTGACCTTGTGGAGGCTGACAGCCATATTTTCCAGCCAGAAACGGATACTGAAAGGGTTACCGAGCTCCCTACTACTGCAGGAGTGTTGCTTACTGAAATGCCTGGTGGTTGTACCCCTCAAAACATTAAGGACATTTGCTCAACTGATTTATTTCGGCAACTGATGGCTGCAAATCCTCAGGAGGCCCTGCATGTGATGATCCAACAGCACGCTGCAGAAAGGGAATCTGCAGAGAGGCTAGCCGAAAGGAAGCGCAAAGGCATGCTGCAGAAAGGGAATCTGCAGAGAGGCTAGCCGAAAGGGAAGCGCAAAGGCATGCTGCAGAAAGGGAGGCACAAAGGAGACATGAGCTGGAACTTGCTAAACTGCAATTTACCCTTCAGTCCTCACTGAACAGCAATGCATCAGAGTCCAGCACACGTAGGCTCCGTAAGGATGATTTTCCTTCCCTCGAAGAAGGGACAGATTTGGATGTATTTTTTAAAAGTTTTGAGAAAGTATGCAGGCAGCATCAACTACCCTCAGACCAGTGGGGCAGATATTTAACTCCACAATTGAAAGGGAAAGCCTTGGATGTGTTTGTGTCCCTTCTCCCAGAGACTGATAACAACTATGAGGCAATCAAATCTGCATTGCAAAAAACTTTTAACCTTACTCCTGAGTCTTACAGGAAAAAGTTTAGGAGTATGCAGCAATGCCCATCATCCAGCTGCATTCTATATGTTGCACAATTAGAAACCACGTTCCGGCAATGGGTAACAGGAGTACAAGCTACTACCTATGAAGCCCTTAATGACTTACTGGTCCTGGAGCAGTTCTTGCAGACCCGGAGCCCTAATGTACGAGAGTGGATTTTGGAAAGAAAGCCAAAAAATGCTAGGGCTGCTGCAGAACTGGCAGATGACTATGCCGACATCCATGCACCCACATCCAGGCGTGGACTTGTGTCAGCTGCTACTTCGACCTGGAGAGAAGCTACAGTTCAATCACCACCTGTAAGATCTGCAGTGAGAACTTCACCGCCGACTGCCAGCGTAGCCGGGGCTATGTCAAGTGAGTCAGATGCCCGCCGTTGTTTTCGATGCAACCAGATTGGTCATCTGAGCAGGACTTGCCCCACTAGGAATATGCCCTCACCAGCCCGTGGAGGGGCACCATCAGTTTTGCTTGTGGGTGGGTCTGTGGGGAAACGAGAGGATAACCTGCAGAGTGTAATTGTGGGTGACCGAGTGACCATGGGACTGAGAGATTCTGGAGCTTCCTTCACCCTGGTGCGACCTGAAGTGGTGAATATGGAGGACATAATCCCTGGAAGAACCATGTCCATCAAAGGAATTGGGGGTGTACGCCCCGCTGTGCCCTTGGCACGTGTGTACCTTGATTGGGGTGCGGGCAAAGGTTTGCGGGAAGTGGGGATTTCAGAGGATATCCCTGTTAATGTTCTGTTGGGGAATGATTTGGGCAGGATGCTCTGTCACTATGCTCCAGCGGACACTGTTTGTGAGCCAGAAGGGCTGACTGCTCCACCTAAGGTATTGTGTGAAACTTTGGGAGACATTGTGAAGTGTGATTGCTGGGAGGGAGAGCAGGGTGTGGATAAATATCTACCTGTAACTGAACCAGTGATGTCTACCAAATGTGAGATAGGGGTGAGTAGTGATGTGCCTGTATTAAAATACTGTGAGGCTGGGATGTCAGAGAGTAAGGGAGAGGAGGAAGGTGAGAGCCAGGGTAACAAGTCAGCAGTGGTAACAAGTCAGCAGTGGGTCACGGCTGCAGAGTCTGAGGGGCTATGTGAGATTGCGAGAGGATGGCCTGCCTTGGAGAAGAAATTATGCGAGTGTGTGCAAAATTCTGTATCTGATCAAGGGGGGTCAAATGTGTCCTGTGAAAATGTATGGGAAAAGCCTTCCAGCGAGAGGGGGCTGAATGAATATATGTGCCAATATGTGCCTGAAGCAGATGTATGTGATGTGGTGGGTGAAAATGTGGAGGGACAGCAAGGCTATGAGGGAGGGCAGAGGGTGTGTGAGCTTTACTCTGCGGCAGGCTTAGCCAGTTTCCAAAGTTCGGTATGTGTGATGACCTGGAGTGAAAGTGAGGGGCACGGACAGACACAGCCTGTGGGTCCAGGAAGGATGGCTGCAGGGAAACATACTGTTGGAGGAACCAGGAACCTTGTCAGTTTATCACAACTCACGCATACACCTAAGCAACTTTCTGATTGTGAACCAAAGGTTCAGAGTCTGATAGTGCAACAAGCCCAGCAGACAGACCGCAAAATGAAAGAGATGATGGGTGTTGATACAGCACATCTATCCTGGGAGTGTTCTCTGTATGCTTTTTTGTGTGCTTACCGGGGAGTGCTGCAGAAATCCATTGGTTTCTTCCCCTTACAGCTACTACATGAGCGCAGTGGGTGTGGTTTAAGGGATGTTACCAGAGATCGATGGGAAATTGAAACAGGCAAATCAGGCATGTTTGAGGATGTAGCTGTGGTATGGACTGATCACAACCTGCTGCAGGTGACAGGTAACACTGATAAACTGCTCCATTGGAGCCCTATCCTCCAACAGTATAATTTCACTGCCCAGCACAAAAAGGGCAGCTTGCATGGGAATGCAGATGGCCTGTCTCGGCAACTAGAGGGTTAATGGTAGACAGATAAATCAGCCTGTGGCTGAATTTTTCTGTCCACCATCTTAAGGGGGAGGTGTCATGCCAAAAGCATGAGTTGGTGTTTGATGTGTGTTTATATATGTTAAGAGTTGTTTTTTTGTAAACCTTGGGATGACATTTATTGTGGTCTTTGATCTTGCACCAGGCCTAGACCATAAAACATCTAGATAGCCATCACCAGAGCTGGACACAAGGAATTTTATGGCAAGACAGGAGGCTTCATATTTGCTTAACCTTCTTTACTGAACCTCCCAGCAGCAAAGAAACAGTTAACATAAGTGAGAAAAAAATCAACCAATCAGGACACATATTAGAACATAACAGTCTTTCAGGCTCCTCCCAAATCCTCTTTCTTTGCTGCTTGCCTCCCAGGTGAGTCTATTCCAATTATAGCTCTCTATGTGTATATTTGACTATAGTATATATACATTGTTTTTACATTTTGTTCATTTAATATTTTGGCTCCTTTAATTGCTTTACCCCTCTACTTATCTGCATGAGGTTATTTTTTGTACTGTCTAGCCTTTTATGTCTGACTGTTTTTTTCTCCGGTCAATCTACTGCCCAGGGTTTCCCTATGCTTGCCCTTTTTCTTTAATCCCTGTTATTTTATTTTGGGGGGGCTTTGTGCCTCACTGATCGTTCCTCCGTGTTAGGGTCTGTTGGGCCGCGCCACTGCTGTGGCCGCGGCCCATTCTTTACTCACGCCCGCAGTCTCCTCTTCTGTGCCGCCCTTTTTCCCGCGTCATTGTTAGGCGCGCAGCTCCCCCCTCCCATCTTCTTGCCGGCGGCCATCTTCCGTGCGGTTTGTTCCGTTTCGCGCGCTTTTCCTGTCAGCTCCGTTCGGATTTTACAGCTCTGTTCAAATGTAAGTATTTTGCCCTCTGGTGGCTCTTTATATAATTACAGTTTTCGTTTTTTAGAACCTGTCACTTATCACTGTTTATTTTGTTTTTTATTACAGCTGCCTTTTTTCTTCCTATTACAGCTCTTTGCCTATTAGAGGGTGACCCCCTCTTGCCTCTTTTGTGAGGGTGACCCCCTCTTATCTTATCTTTGAGCCTATTGTATATATTACATATAGGGTGACCCCCTTGTGTTTTGATTTGACAGGTACCACCTGTCACTATTATACTGACAGTTTAACTGCCATAATTGTGGGTGAACCCCACTGAGTTTTTCTTTTAAAAAGTGACTGAATACTTTGTCTGGGTGAACCCCAGAAGAAAGCCCCTGCCTTTTACGTTGCCTTGATATATAATAATAATTAAAAAATAATAATAATAATTAAAAAAATAAAATAAAAAAAAAAATATAAAAAATATATTTATATATAATATATATATATAAAAAATATATATATATATAGAGATAGTTAATATACCTGTTTGAATACTATTTTTCTGTGGTGAACCCACTATTATCTTTTTACTGGTCACCATGTCTGACCAAACAGAACCTGCAATGTCTGCAGAACTAAAAGCCTGGCTTCAAGCTGCAATTGCAGACTCTATTCCCAAGGCTCTAGCAGCGTTTCGTGACCAGACAGCCACTACTGCCACCATCTCACCATTATCTGACTCTGATGATTCCAGAGTCTCTGATCATGACGAAGCCCCACGTAAGCGCCCATGGAAGGGTGATAGTGCTTCTGCTGGCAAAGGCAAAGCCCCAGCGAAGACGGCTAAATTGTCTAAGACCAAACCTACTTTGGCTACAGAAGCTGACCCCTTAAAGGGCTCAACCTCTGACTATCACCTTCGAGTGATGGACGATTACGATGCTTATTCAGATGAGGATCCTCCACGTGATCCTTCCTCTTCTGAATTTGTTACGGAAACCTTCCTTCTACCCCAAGATCAGTCCTTTCAGGACGCTGATCCCATGCCCAATACTAATTTAGATTCTACTAAAGATGATATCCTACTGGATACCAAAGGGCGTCCACTTTTTGATCCACGCTGTATCAGACACCCTCGTTCAGCGGAGTGGACACATCCTGATCACATTGCAAAGTATTGCAGATTATGGCTTCGCAAACCTTTAGAAAAGGAGATTAGGGCCAAATTAAGAGCAGAGTGTCCACGGCCTATAATCCCTGATAAGGTGGCTGTCACCCCTGAGCTTGATCCACTCCTGGTCACTTTTCTAACTAAGACGGGTAAGGATCCCCGCAAGGGAATCGAAGTTGGCTTAAAAGCCACCCAGGACAAGCTGATGGATATAGCGGGCCCGCTTATCCAGATTTTCATAATTGCTGATGAGACACTGGCAGGAGGCAATTTTGACGCGCACATGGTGCGTGAATGGGCACAAAGAGCGTTATGCCTGTTAGGCAACGCCAATGTGGCAATGTCCGTTGAACGGCGTAAAGCCGTATTATATAAAATTGATGCCAAATTGGCAGAACTAGGCACCAAAGAACTTGGTCCAGAGGCTAACGGTTTATTATTTGGGGACAGGTTCATACGAGACCTGAATAAACACGTATCCGTGTTTATTTCCCTTAACAAGGCACAATGGAACCTTCGCAGGGTGTTCAGACCCCAGCGTTTTTCCGGTAGAGCTGGTCGCTATAGAGGCCGAACGACTGGCAGAGCTGCCTTCACGGGCTACAGGCCTCAACCAGCAGACTCATGGAATTCGGGCAATACCCATTTCTACCACAAGCAGTTCTTTCCCTCTAGACGTTCCATCAGAGGACGTGGATATGCTTCCCTCCGGGGCCGCACTGCTTCAGGTAATAGACTTTCCTTATTCTCAAGTTCCTATTGCAGGTCGGTTAACCCTTTTTTTCCCACAGTGGTCACTTTTAACTCAGGATCCTTCAAACTGTATCTGGTTTCCATATAGATTTTGCAAACGACCCTATACAGGAGTCTCCCCCTCCACCTCTGCACATGCAGGACAATGCGACCTTAGAGGCCGCGCTGAACGATCTTGTCGCCAAGGGCGCTATAGAACGTTCTCGGTCTCCTCACAGATTCATAAGCAACATATTTCTGGTCCGAAAACAGTCAGGGGACTTTCGACCAGTTATCAACCTGAAAGAACTGAACAATTTTATTGTTTACCAACATTTCAAGATGGAGGGTATCCACCTCCTTCGAGACCTACTCTGCGAGGGACACTGGTTCTCCCGTTTAGACTTGACAGATGCTTACCTCACGGTTCCTATAACACCGGCCCATCGCTGTTTCCTACAGTTCCGTTGGCATCACGATTTATGGCAGTTCACATGCCTCCCCTTCGGACTTTGTTCCGCACCTTGGTGTTTCACCAAGCTGATGAAGCCGGTCATGGCTTTACTACGCTCTCAGGGGATTCGCTCCATCATATATCTGGACGATATCCTCCTTATGGCTCGACACCCAGACACTCTGCGCCTCCATACGGATATGACCACAGCTCTGTTACAAAACCTGGGGTTCGTGATCAATGTCCAAAAATCCGTCCTCACCCCAACTCAAGTGGTTCAATTCCTGGGATTCCAAATAGATTCCATTTTGGCGATCTTACAACTCCCTTCAGTAAAGGTCAAGAACATCAAAAAAGACATCAGGAAAATTCTAGCCTCTTCGGCTATCCGTCTTCGCGACTTAGCTCGCATAATCGGACTGCTCTCCGCCTCAATTCAGGCGATCTTCCCAGCTCCTTTACATTACCGAGCAATGCAACGTCTGAAGACTCGTTCCTTACGTCACTCTGCGTCTTACGATCAACTGATCTCCTTGACAGACGAAGTCCGACTTGAATTGAACTGGTGGCTACACCATATGGATGCATGGAATGGGAAAGCGATCTTCGGATCACAGCCAGATTACATCCTAGAATCGGATGCCAGTCTTCTGGGCTGGGGTGCATCATGCGCAAATCTCTCTACTGGAGGTCCTTGGTCCCCATCAGAACGGGCATTGCACATCAATTGCCTCGAGTTGATTGCCGGGTCCTTTGCCATTCGCAGTTTTGCGAAGGACTCCTACAATTGTTCCCTAGTACTGAGAATGGACAACATCTCAGCTGTTCAATACGTGAATCGTTTAGGGGGATCCCGTTCCAAAATGCTCTCAGACCTCACAAAAGAACTGTATCAATTTTGCCTAGACAGGAACATCTCCCTTCGAGCGGAGTATCTGCCAGGTTCCAACAACTTAGTCGCAGATTGGTTCTCTCGACACTGGAGAGACTCCAGCGACTGGCAATTAGACCCACACGTTTTTTACCGTCTCCATCTTCTTCGGGGTCCTTTCAGCCTCGACCTGTTTGCGTCTCGTCTGAATCGACAGACGGACGCATTTTTCAGTTGGTTGCCGGATCCAACGTCTCTGGCAGTAGACGCCTTCCTTCAAGCTTGGCCAATGACCGGAGCTTATGCCTTTCCCCCGTTCTCCATGATCCTTCGCACTCTCCATCATCTCAGGACTCAGGGGGCCACAATAACACTGCTGACCCCTTTGTGGCGTACCCAACCATGGTTCCCCAATCTCTTAGAAATGTCGGTGAATTATCCACTACTACTACCTGTCACACACGATCTTCTCAAAGATCCCGCAGGCAATTTTCACCCTCTTGCGTTGCAGGGTCATCTCCAGCTAGTGGCCTGGACTGTTTCAGGGGATCCTGGGATGCCACAGGACTTTCGGAGACTGCTAGAGCACTCTTATGGGACTCATGGGCCCCCGGGACTAGACGCTCTTACCTCTTAGCCTGGCGAGTTTGGCATCGCTGGTGTTTGGAAAGGGGTTTTGATCCCGTTTCAACTTCTTTGATTAATGTTATGAACTTTCTGTCCTCTCTTTTTGATCAGGGTAAATCCTACAGATCCATTAACGTCTTTCGTTCAGCAATCTCGGCAGCTCTTGGCCCCGTTGATAATACAGCAATAGGTAAACACCCCTCCATCTGTAGACTGTTGCGTGGCATTCGTCTTGCTCGACCTCCTGCCCCAAAATATTCACATTTTTGGGATGTTGCTCTTGTTTTGTCCTTCCTGGAGACTTGGCCACCCAATGAAGCGCTCCCTTTACGACAACTGTCGGCAAAATTAGCTCTTCTTCTCTGCTTGGTTTCTTTTAGGAGAGTGTCTGATATTCAGGCATTTGACTTTCATGCTATTGATTTCACGCCCCAGGGTGTACGTTTTAACATTTCTCGCCGAACTAAAACTAATTCTTTAACAATTACTTACCCTTATTTTTCTGACAGACCGTCGCTCTGCGTTGCTCGCTGTGTCCAACAGTACGTCGTCTCTACATCACCTCTACGTACCCCTATGGGCCCCCTGTTTATCTCGTATGTGCGACCACACAAACCAGTGTCTTGTCCCACGATTGCCCGCTGGATTAAATGGCTTCTAGGTTTAGCGGGCATAGACTCCTCTTTTGGAGCTCATTCTGTCAGAGGTGCGGCTGCATCCTCCGCCTTTATGGCCGGGGGATCCCTCGCAGACATCCTAAAATGCGTTGACTGGTCTCGAAAGTCTACCTTCCGTACCTTCTATTTTCGACAATCGTCCCATGCTTCCTACTCTTTGGTTTCCACGCTTTAAAACAGCAAATATGAAGCCTCCTGTCTTGCCATAAAATTCAGGATTATTCTAGCTTTAGCGACTGAATAATCTAAATTTTATTAAAGACAGGAGGCGAATATTTTCCCACCCTATTTATCTCCCACCCCAGTTTTTTCTTTTTATCAAGTCGCATGTATCCTTAAAATTTTTTCAGGTTTTCCTTGTATAGACTTATATATGTCTAACTGTTTTGTTCCCATTTATTCTGGTTAGGTGCTTATTAATCTGCCTGGTTTTCTGACTATTTTAGAAATTTGCAATAGTTATACTCATAATATCCAGGGGGTGGATCTGTGTATATAGATATCTTGCGGACACCCAGTCCAAGTACCCATACTTTCACGATCTTTCTCTGTCTTTTAGTGTGAAGTTTCTCTACATGAGCCACAAAGACTACGTTCCCTTGGTCTCTAATCTCGGCTGCGTTTTCTGGTTTACATGGTTGATGACTTACTCAAGTTTACACGGTTGACTACACTTATGATCGGCTGCATCAGAAAGAGGATTTGGGAGGAGCCTGAAAGACTGTTATGTTCTAATATGTGTCCTGATTGGTTGATTTTTTTCTCACTTATGTTAACTGTTTCTTTGCTGCTGGGAGGTTCAGTAAAGAAGGTTAAGCAAATATTCGCCTCCTGTCTTTAAAGGACCACTATAGTGCCAGGAAAACATACTCGTTTTCCTGGCACTATAGTGCCCTGAGGGTGCCCCCACCCTCAGGGACCCCCTCCCGCCCGGCTCTGGAAGGGGGAAAGGGGTTTAAACTTACCTTTTTCCAGCGCTGGGCGGAGAGCTCTCCTCCTCCTCTCCGCCTCCGATCCGCCCCGCCGGCTGAATGCGCGGCAAGAGCTGCGCACGCATTCAGCCCGTCGCATAGGAAAGCATTTACAATGCTTTCCTATGGACGCTCGCGTGCTCTCACTGTGAAAATCACAGTGAGGAGCACGCAAGCGCCTCTAGTGGCTGTCAATGAGACAGCCACTAGAGAATTAGGGGGAAGGCTTAACCCATTCATAATTATAGCAGTTTCTCTGAAACTGCTATAATTATGAAAAAATGGGTTAAGCCTAGAAGGACCTGGCACCCAGACCACTTCATTAAGCTGAAGTGGTCTGGGTGCCTAGAGTGGTCCTTTAATAAAATGTAGATTATTCAGTCGCTAAAGCTAGAATAATCCCGAATTTCATAGAGTGGGAAATAGACTGCCAGACCAACCCTCTCTGATCCCACCCCCAGGGGTCTGCCCACTGAGAAACAACTAGTTTAGATATATGAGGGTGTTGGACTATCCAGGGAAGTCAGTTATTCATTTTTCTTTTTGTCAGTAACTTCTAGGAGACATATACCATCTAAGACTCCCACAAGAATTCTATATGGGGTAAATATATGTAAGGAATTTCTTGTGTTTTCTCCTATTTTATCTTTTATGTACTGTTTTGCAATTTGTTATCTGTATGTCATTTATTTCTGTATTTTGTACTCAGCACTGTGAATCCTTTTCGTCAGATTAAATGTTTACTTAATCAGCTTGTGTCTCTGTTCTCTATGAGCTTCACTCTCCAGAGGAAAGCTCAGGTAAACATGTTACCAAAAAGGGTTAACTATATATGTTTTATCAGTAAAAGTAGAACTGTGATACTATAATTCTCCTGTGTGTGGGGTAACCTAAGACGCCCGGGTTTAAAAGTCTTGGTGGTGGCAGTAGAAAGTGTATTAAGGGGGTTAGTGTAGAAGGGATTGCAGGGGTTAATTGAGTGGTTGCTGGGACTAGCAACAGGTAACCAGGGGTCTGGTGTCATTAACCCTGTCACTTCCACACTCTCCCCACTGTCTCGGCACGTGACATATATGATCTTAAAATAGGCATTGAAAGTTATGTTTCATTGTTTGCAGATGACAAAACTCTGTAAAGTAATGCAATGTGGACAGGATATTGCTTTGCTGCAGAGGGATTTAGAGATTGAGGGACTGGCCACTCAAATGGCAGATGAAATTCAATGTAAAAACATGCAAAGTTATGCACTTTGAGGTAAAGAATGCACAAGCAACTTACATTCTAAATCAGGGGTAAGCAACCTATGGCACGTGTGCCATGCACTTCACTCGAGGTGCCTTCGCACAGGACTCAAGGCTGCCAGAGACAAGCCGGCTCTGGTCTATGAGGAGTCCCAATGGGAATTTAGATATCTGCTAGTTCAAACCCAGTAGTGATTACAGGTGGAGAGGGACAATCTTCAATTTACACATTGATCTCCGACCACTTCCTCCCAGCACTTGTGAACAGAAATATACACAGGTGTTGACCTGACCTTGACCTGTACCAGGCCAGCCCAGTCACCATGGAAGCAACCCACACTGCTAGAGATACACAGAGCTGCAGAATAGGCCTTCCCCTCAGAGGCAGCTCTCTAATTAGGCGATTTAGGCGGCCGCCTAAGGCCTCGCGCTGATGGGGGCCTTGCGGCTGCCGAAATCACCTCATGGCATATTACCATGTCGGGTCTTCAGTCAGAGACTGATGACCCGACACAGGAAGGGGCCTGGCGGCTTGCTCATAATGCCACCCGGTGCGAGGCCTCTCCAGCCAGGAGAGAGCCAGCCTCTTGTCTGCAGCTCCAGCGTGAGAGATCTGCAGACTGAAGTGTCTCGTGATCTCCCGCCTGTCAGAGCATTGTCGCGAGTTACCACAGCAACGCTCTGACTGGAGATTGCAAAATGTACCACATGGTCTGCAGTATACTCCTGGCGAAGCTGCAGACCAGAGAGCCGAACCACTGGGGAGAGAGGTTGCCCACAGGACCACCAGGGAAGGTATTTATGAATCCCTTCCCCCCTGTCACACTCACCCTATCACATAAGCCCCTCTAATCCTGTCCTCCAACTGTGCAACACTCACCCCAAACCCTCTCACACTCTCCATCCAACCCTGCCACACTCACCCTTCCACTATAATCTAATCTTGCCATATTTACCCCTTTTAATCTTGTCACAGTCACCTCCCCTCATTCTGTTTCACTGCCTCCTCCAAACATGGCACATCCACTCCAACCCTGTGAAACACCCTCCCAACTATGCCACACGCAGCCTGTCACATAAACTTCCTCCAATCCTGTCACACTTACTTCCCCATGCCCTGTCACACTCCCTCCTCCAACATGTCACAATCGCCCCCCTATTATTCTCACCCTTTCTCATTCTGTTAGACTTCCCCCAACCCTATCCAATTTACCCCCCTCACCCTGTCAAACTCACCCTGCCACAGTTACCCCTTTACTCCCCTTGTCACAGTTACAAACTGAAGACATTCATCAAACACACATGCACAAAGGTCACAGGCAGCCTCGATAAACACCACACACCGCAAGCAGCTACCCCACACACATACAGTCCCAGACACATACTCAGAAAGACATTCACACACAAGGATACTCTCGGTTAGACACACACTTTCATGCACATACACAGGTAGACAATGCCAGAAATACACACACTGGCAGTAATGTATACACGACTGCAAGGCTATGTAATCATACCCCGTAGTCGTGTATAAATGATTAGGATAATTGCTAATTACATTTGTTTATTGCAAATGAATTTAGTTTACAAATTATGCCATAACTACAGTCGGAGAGCTCACAACACTGAGGCACAGGGAGCCCGACACTGCAAGTCTCTGAACAATGAATACAGAGACTAGCTCTCTGTATCCAGTACTTCAAGCGTGTCCAATACAGCTACAGCACCTTAGACACACACAATGCAACCCCTATTTCTTTTCCACTTTGGGTGTTAGTGGAGGCCTCATATTTGAATTTCGCCTAAGGCCTTACAAAGTCTAGAGCCGCCACTGCTCCCCCTCATACAAATAATACAAACAGCCTACACACAGAGAAAGTGCCCACAAACACAACACCACTGACAATCCACAAAAATGCACACAACACCACAAGCTGTTTGTTACATGCAATACCAAAAGCAGGCCAACACATACACACACCACTAAACACACAATAATAGATATCATCCAGACATACATTTCCACAAGCAGCCCCCATACATAGTCCACATTTTCGGCGTCTGTCGACAGGAGCACCACCTCCAGTTTACCAGTCTTGGCGGACTGTATTACATTGAGGGCTCTGATGGTGTTGTCCCTGGCCTTCCTCCCGGGTATGAAACCGACTTGGTCAGGGTGTACCAGGTCAGGTAGAGCTTGGGTGAGCCGTAGCGCCATTGCCTTAGCGAATATCTTCAGGTCCGCATTCAGTAATGAAATTGGGCGGTAGCTGGCACAATTCCTGGGCACAATTCCTTTACCCTCTTTTGGGAGGACAGTGATTATGGCCCTCAAGGTGTCAGTAGGGAAGTGGCCCCCCGTTTGGATTGAGTTGAGGAGTCTCGGTAAAAGGATGTTCTTGAAGGTGCGGTGGTATGATAGCGGTAGCCCATCCGGGCCTGGTGCCGGCCAGTTCTTCGATCGTCAGAGGTTGGTCAAGTTCCGCTGCCTGTTCCAGGGTGAGTTTTCTGGCCACATGGCTTTCAAGGTATGTCAGGACTCGGTCCCTGTAGCGCTGCTCCGCAGGACCCTCCCGAGCTCGTGCCTGCGCATAAAGTGCCGCGTAGTATTCTTGGAAGGCCTCGGGATGCCCTCAGGTAGGCGCGTGACTTCTCCCTCCCATGCGTGTATTTTGGGGATGTGTTGTGCCCTCCTTTTGTCTTGTAACATCCTCGCCAGCAGCCTGCCGCTCTTATTGGAGTGTTCGTAGAAGAATCTGGCTGATTTTCTAGCCGTGTGTAGTTGTCCCTGCGATAGTATGTCTCGGAGTTCCCTACGGGCTACTGTGAGGTGGAGGTATGTGCCTTCATCTAGCGTGTGTTTATGTTCTGTTCCAATTCAGCTATGCGCTTCGTTAGGGTGGTGAGGCATGTGGCACTGTCTTTTTTGCGCCTAGTACTCTCTGCGATGAGGCGGCCCGGATGACGCATTTATGCGCTTCCCAGAGTACCAGTGGTGGGATCCCCAAGTTCTCGTTGTCAGCGAATTATTGGGTTAGGGTTTCAGCCACCATGGTCTTGAGTGCGAGGTCATCAAGAAGGGATTCATTAAGTTTCCACTGTCTTTCTCTGGGTTTAAACAGTGGGGAACTTGTGTGAGCTACCACGGGTGCATGGTCAGAGTATTCCATCAGTTTGATGTCAGCTTTGTGCAGCAGATTCAAATATTCTTGCGCTAAAAGGTTTTTACTTTTTTCACACACAAACAAATATGAACGCTAAATTTGGCCAGTGTTTTTCGACTAAGTGGCTACTAAAAAAGACTGTACATACCCCATATTGAATACCCTGGGTTGTCTACTTTAAATAAAATATGTACATGTGGGGTGTTATTCAGAGATTTATGACAGATAATAGTGTTATAATGTCACTGTGATGAGAGCAATCTCGCCACATTGCATTGGAGAAGCCTGGCTGCCCGCCTGCTGCCTTTGGACTATGGACCAGACTTTATGTAAATGTGTTAACCCAGATAGCTATGCCATGGAGCCCATTCGTGTATTTAAAGACTTCGGCTCCATGGCAATTGAACTGTGTGAATAGGATCTGAGCGCTATTCGGTAGTTTTGTGTGCTCAGATCCCAGCTCTCTGGGGATATGTGAAATGTCTGTATGTTATGTGTAAAAGGTGACTTTATGTATTGTGATCCTTGTCGGCAGGTAGCACGGCCCTCTAGGGTAAAAACATGCACAGTCCTTGTAATTGCATATACTCAGGCACTTTATTTGTAAATCCACACAGGATACAGCAGTAAAAGAAAAACAAAAGTAACAGAAAACCCTATAAACAAACACCTAGCTCGTCTGAGCACTAACTGACATTAGTTCCCTATCTCTCAGGGTTAAACTAAACACAATATTGCACCAACCTTATTAGAGAGCAACGCTCTGCTATCTAACCTGTTGCTTTCCTTTCTGCACTCCCAGTGCTCCAAGCCAGCCTTGCCCTGACTGCTTTGCTTTCTGCACTCCCAGTGCTCCAAGCCAGCCTTGCCCTGACTGCTTTCCTTTCTGCACTCCCAGTGCTCCAAGCCAGTCTTCTTGACTATCTGGAGAGAACAGCCTCTCTCCTACCTGCTTCCTGGGAGGAAGCCAGCAATCCCTCTCCTTTCTGTCTAGCAGGGAGGAGTTTATTCCCACTGCAACAGCTCATTAACTGCAGCTGAGCAGTGGGTTGGAGACGATCCAAAAAACCCTGGCCTGGATCCATGTCTCCCCAGAAAACCACTAAACTGTGGAGTGGAGCATTGGCCCACCCTTCTCTCCAAATGCTCCACCCCAGGGGCCCATAACTAAACAGTGTTTTGTGTTGTGCAACACACAAACTACACGTACTTCCCCTGGGGTTAAAAGGCCTATCTGCCTTCACTTTATCACATATCCTCCCCCCAGCTCAGACCCATCGGGTCGAGCGACCTTAGAACACAAACCACGAACGTTCACGTCACCTAGGGCTGTACCAGACCTGACTTGCTCCTCAGTTACAGGAAGTGGCCTATTGTAGATGGCGGCTACCTTGCTCCCTTGTAGTTTAAGGAACCCCCACCCAAGTGGATAACTCAAATAGTTAGCTGCCTCAAATCCTAGATAACACTTAGTGTTAGCGGTCAGACCGGCAGCCCTTACATCATTCACAACTAACTGGACCCTCATCAGGTGTGCTTCCAAGTCCACCCTGTGAATCGCCACATCACCAAGGTAGGCAGCTGCATTCTCTCTGTTGGGCCAAAGTATCCTATTCATATGCAGAAAGGGGCTGGTGCACTATGCAACCTGAATGGCAGTACTTTATGTTGCCATAACCCCTTGGGAGTAGAAAACGCTGTCCTTCCCTTTGCTTTCTCTGTCAGGGGAACCTGCCAATACCTTATGACCAGGTCCAAGGTACTCAGAAACCTGGCCTTACTTATACGCTCTTGCGTTTGAGCTACATGTACTACAGGGCATTTAACTTTTACTAACTCTGTGACAAACTCTACCTCTGCCATGGGGTATGTGCGGGTGTCACCATGTGTGACACAATATCGATCACTTGTCTTAAACCGAATTTTTCTGGCTGTAGCAGAACACTTTTCAAAGTAGCCTCACTCCCTGAATTAATTAGTGCTTGTGCACTCTTCCCTACCACCATCACCACTTTTAGCTGTGCTGTAACACCACCAGTCACCATACACATCTTTAAGCAAGGCAATACTATCCTATGCAGAGCCCTTATTCCTATGTCACACTGTATTGGCTCTTCACTCTCAGGACAGTTATATGTAATATGTCCATGCATGTGGCAGTTGAAGCATCTGAGTTTCTCAGTCTGGTCTCGTAGCTGTAATGGGACTTTTGGGTACGTTCTACCATTATATTGTCCCAGACTCAGTATCAGATTTTGTCCTTTCTTTCCAGTTTCCCCGCTTATTTGGTTGCTAGCAGATCTAGGCTGATGATCAGTACTGTGTGGCTCTTTAGTAGCCAAGTTCCTCTGAATCATCATCTGCTTCCACATCCCCAGCAGCTTCTGGTTTGATAGTCTCTCAATGTCCGAGTTACTTTCAAACGCAAACTTTACAAAAGCTTTGCGTGTAACTAACTTTTCTATATCACTTATACGTCCAGTTGTTTCATAAGACGAATTTGCTGGGTGCTCAACCTCTTCAAGACCTGGTTCTGTCACCAGCTCATCCTCCACTGGAACCGGTCCCTCCATGAAGGGCTTCACAACATCCTCCATCTGTTCTGTGAATCCCTGGGAACCTTCATTGCTTTCTACGGTTAATGCTATGGGTCTCATCTCTATATCCTCAGGGGGTTGGTCAGGGAGGCTGTCTAGAGCAACTTCCTCCTGCATGAATGCAGCCTTTGATCCCAGCTCCATCCTATCATGCTCGGCCTGGCTTGGCATGGAGCGCTGTTCTACCTGAGACCCAGACTCCTGGCTTAGTTCATCTCTCCTTTGCCTGGTTTCCTCCCCAGGGGTATCCTCCACTTGCTCGGCCTTGAGTGGCCACCTGTCAGTGTCAGAAATGCTTTCCTCTGGGCTGTCTGGCAGTCTCCCTGTTCCCTTGGGGGTGTCCAGAGACGCAGTCATGGCCTCTCGCTGGATCATGACAGCCCCGGTATCAAACAGCCGGTCAGGCAGTCCGAGTCCCGCCTTTAATTCCACAACTGTGTTCCCAGAGTCTGGCAGCTGTTCCAGGTAGTTAGTGCGCCCAGGCCTTGTAGCAGTAGTCTTTGCCAGCAGATCCAGTTCTATGGCTCCCAAACAATCCTTCAAAGTCTTTGTAGCAATACCAGACGTGTTTGAAATATTTAATTCAGCTGCGCCAATGTCACCTGCTTTGTAACTTTCGCCTTGGTCGGGCTTAGGTGCGGACGTGCCCATCTTATCACCACAGCTTGGTTCTGTAACTGTCGCTCTCTCTTGGCTTAGATCAGAAGCAGCTACTTTGCCTTTCTTTTCTCTGACAAACTGTTCAACAGCTGGTCGACAATCTTGGGTAGCCTCGGCTACTAAACAGTGCACCGCATTGCTATACTCAGCTGGGGTGCTTTGCTTCTCTCTATTAAGCTCAGCTCTTTTGCAGTTGTCTTCTCTGACTCCCCAAGTCAGTCTGCTTTTCATGCCTTTAACTTGTTCACTTGGGTGTACATCAGGGGCTCCTGCTTCGTTTTCTTTTATATGTGATCCCCCTGGAATTGCATCTATTCCCTTCTCTTCACCAGTCCTTCTGGGCGCTTCACTTAGAAAATCTAGAACTCTTGTTTCCACTATAAAATTTGGGTTCCACAATAACTGGTCATCATTTTCATACACTCTTTCAGTTTCCTTGTACTTGCAGATGCCAACTGGAATCTCTGCCTGGAACATGGAACCAACCATTATTTCCTTTTGCCAGTCTTCTGAAGGAACATAATCCTCATCATCCTCTGATTCTTCTTCTATTTCATTATTTGCATCAAAATACTTGCACCTCCGTGGCCTGATTGCCTCTTGTACATCCCGACATGTAGCAGATGGCACTGTGTCATCGTTACATGATTGAGTCTCATCTTTAATCATCCTTGTTTTCCACACTGCAGGCACTGTTCCGGTCATTCTCCTCTTCTTCTTTCGTTACCTTGGGAAGATTTATCAGTACCTTTCTGTTTTCAAATGTCTTTCCAGCATTCTCTTGAAACATGCAAGATTCAGTTTCTGAGCATGAAAATATTTTTGTTTCCAACTCTTTTCCCAAGATCGCTTTATCTGTTGTGATGCCACTTACAGCAAGTTTGAGGCTTTCACGTGAAGCTGCAACGTTTTGATTCTCAAATAAACACTTGTCAACTTCAGTAATCAGTTTGCCTCGCGCTCCTTTCTGATTCTTCTGCCCTTTCTTACTTTGGTGCATGTCATCAGTGTCACCTTCTTCCACATTAGCACTACTTTCAGGCTCAATTGTATCTTTCTTGCCTTCTATTTCTTGTTCTCTCTCTTCTGTGTGTTTCTCAACATCAAGCTTTGCTGCCTCCATGCTTTTCAGCTTGCTAAAGACTTCTTCTACTGCCTCTGTCATCTTATGCAGGATGTCAGTAACTTGGTTACGGGGTCCCTTGTCCCCACACACCCTGCTGGGGGCAATCTGCAAAACATCAGTAAGGGCAGCTCTATACTCCTGCTGAGCGTCCCTCAGGTTCTTAAGCTGTACAGCCAGGAAATGGTTGGTGTCTTGTTGTATAGCAGTTGCCTCTTGTTGTACAGCGGTTGCCTGTACCAGAGCCTTCAGCAGGTCCTCCATTATAGCACCAAGCAGGTAACAGTCTTAAAGGTACACTGCTACTTTTTTTATTTTTTTAAACAGGTCTGCAAAAATAAAAAGTCCTCAAGCAGACTACTGAATGACTGGCACACCCACAGACCCTCAATGTGCTACTATGCCCGCATTCTCCACCATATTGTAACAAACCACCTCTTTTACAGGTAGGATTGTCACAGATCTTGCAGTAACCACAGCCTTCTAGGGTATACAAAGTCCAGGACACATTCAGCTCGGTTTTCCTTTTTATTCAGCAAGAAAACAGGTGCTTTAAATAATAACAAAACAAACAAAATCCCTTGCTCTTACTTGAGCTCTTACTAGACAGTAATTGCTATCTGCAATTGGGTGGCTTTCCCACTTACCAATTTTCCAAACAAAAGAAATGTCTTTGCAATACACACAATCTCTCCTAGCTGTCTTTTTCTCCCTCTCAGCAGTGCGCTCAAATGCCAGAAGGTACGCCTCAACATCATCTGATGCGGTCATTTTCTGAAGATAGTGGCTCGCCCGAATCACCTTTGGCCCCTGGTATCTTCCATCAGGGTCTCCATTCAGTTTTTCAGAGATAGCTTGGATTTCCTGTTGTAGTCCCTGGGTGACTTTTTGCTGCTCCTCACGGGCTACTTTAAACATCTCCGCTTGTGTCACAACAAGCTGTTTCACCAAGGACTCAGTGCACTCCATTTGTGTTTTGGCCAGGACTTTAGCACACTCTGCCTGGGCCAGCACCAGTTGCTGCAGGGCTGCACTGTTTTCTGCAGCTCTCCTGTTAGTCTCCTGTTGCACAGAGGTGGATTGGATCAGAGCCTTGATAACATCCTCCATGTTGAGCTTTAAATGACTTCTACCCTCAGGCTTACGTGGCTGCCCGCATTCTCCACCATATTGTGATCCTTGTCGGCAGGTAGCACGGCCCTCTAGGGTAAAAACATGCACAGTCCTTGTAATTGCATATACTCAGGCACTTTATTTGTAAATCCACACAGGATACAGCAGTAAAAGAAAAACAAAAGTAACAGAAAACCCTATAAACAAACACCTAGCTCGTCTGAGCACTAACTGACATTAGTTCCCTATCTCTCAGGGTTAAACTAAACACAATATTGCACCAACCTTATTAGAGAGCAACGCTCTGCTATCTAACCTGTTGCTTTCCTTTCTGCACTCCCAGTGCTCCAAGCCAGCCTTGCCCTGACTGCTTTGCTTTCTGCACTCCCAGTGCTCCAAGCCAGCCTTGCCCTGACTGCTTTCCTTTCTGCACTCCCAGTGCTCCAAGCCAGCCTTGCCCTGACTGCTTCCTTTCTGCACTCCCAGTGCCTAGTCTCCTTGACTATCTGGAGAGAACAGCCTCTCTCTCCTACCTGCTTCCTGGGAGGAAGCCAGCAATCCCTCTCCTTTACCTGCCTAGCAGGGAGGAGTTTATTCCCACTGCAACAGCTCATTAACTGCAGCTGAGCAGTGGGTTGGAGACGATCCAAAAAACCCTGGCCTGGATCCATGTCTCCCCAGAAAACCACTAAACTGTGGAGTGGAGCATTGGCCCACCCTTCTCTCCAAATGCTCCACCCCAGGGGCCCATAACTAAACAGTGTTTTGTGTTGTGCAACACACAAACTACACGTACTTCCCCTGGGGTTAAAAGGCCTATCTGCCTTCACTTTATCACAGTATTTTAAAGTGTTTTATGTCTTTTTGCAACCATGTGCTCAATGGAGTCTGCCTCTATCCCTGGATAATTGGATTACTTTACCCATTGTCTCCAGAATAGAGGGCTCTGTAAAACCTGTTTGAGCCAGATAGTCATGTGCCAGCCAGGGCCCAAAAGATACTTTTACTAACTTTTGAACCCCTGGTCTGATTCATGCCATTTTTTAATATGTTGTTCCCCTGAATGGATTGATTGTGAATATGTAATTTTATGTGAATGTGATGTATGGTTTTAGAGTTATGAAAGTTGGGAAAGTATGTTTTAACTGTATGTGTAATTGAGTTTCCTCTCAGGATAAGGGGAGGGAATATGTGGGATGTAACTGATATGTGATTGGTTGTTTTATACCTCCCTGTGGGCGGTCCTGTATTTGAAAAGACTGTAATAAAAACCAGGCTGGGTGTGCCAGCACCTCAGACCACTGCTTGACCCTCAACACGGAGCCTTGTCTCGTTCTTGGGGGGATTCACTGTATGCTGTTAGAGACTGATTGCCAGGAGTGTAAGCTGATTGTCTGCTTTTCCTGTTCGTCTGCTAGCAGCTATTTGGGAGGTTCCAGTTCGGGAGTTGGAGTGCTATTTTGTATCCAGTTCAGGAGTTTGGTGTTCTGCAGTAGCTGTGCCTGTATCTCTGGAAGGGGAAGATCTCCTAAACGGCTGTTAACCCCTTTATACCCCTTGTGTGCAAAACGGTCCGTTACAGTCACTATTGATAAATTTTAAAAAATGTATGTTTTGAAATCGCAATATCCTACTTGTACCTATAGCCCTATAACTTGCAAAAAAAAAAGCAGGTAAACACTGGGTATTGTTAAACTCAGGACAACATTTTGAATCTATTTAGCAGTTTTTTTCATTCGCTTTTGTAGATGAGTAAAAGATTTTTCAAGTAAAAGTAAAAAAACATGTAATTTTTTAAATTTTTCATAATTTTTTTTAATTTTTTTAAAATTATATAAATAATGGTAGGTAAAGAAAGCCCCTTTTGTCCTGAAAAAAACAATATATCATTTGTATGGGAACAGTAAATGAGAAAGCGGAAAATTACAGCTAAACACAAACACCACAAAAGTGTAAAAAGAGGCCTGGTCGCAAATGTACAACATCGCTAAAATAGTCCAGTCCTTAAGGGGTTAATGTATTGTCATGTATAAATATGAGCATTCATTCTCAGGATGAAAATATTATTTTGCCTCCTTATAAATCACGGTTATGAATTTTGGGCACCTGTTCTAAAGAAGGCTGTTATGGCACTAGAAAAAGTGCAGAGACAATCTGCAAAATGAATAAAAGGTATGTAACATTTTAGTTATGAAGAAAGGTTAACAAATTTAAATCTCATTAGTTTGAAAAAACAGCACCTCACAGGGGATATGATAGTATTATACAAATATATTCTGGGCCAATACAAACCATTGTCTGGAAATCTATTCATAAACAGGACTATACAAGATCACACATGTAGACTGGAAGAAAGGAGATTTAGTGTAAGGCAAAGGAAAGTGTTTTTTTACAGTACAATAAGAATGTGAAATTTTCTGACGGAAGAGGTGGTTTTATCAAAGTCTATACAGATGTTTAAACAGCAACTAATAATAATAACAAAGTAGGGGGTAGTATGGACCTGACGTTGAGTACTACTAGCTGAGCCCGCACTAGCCTCTAGCTGAGTGAAGCTCACTGAGTCACTCTCACTCCTGCACTACACCTCACCTGTCAGACTTATTCATCTGACTGAGGGTTACCCAGGCTGCATCGAGCAGGGGGAACGGAGGGGGAAGTCACTGATTATGGTGAATGCTATTTAAAACTTTCTTTATTTTTGTTTTGTTTTAATAACAAAACAAGTCCCAACTCCTGGAGCTGTCAAACTGGAGTGAAAGGATCAAGACAGGAAGCTGTATGGGGAATTGCATGTTGTGTTTTAATGTAGAGAGTGTATGGAACGCTTCTGCCTTTGCCACCCGGAAGAACCTCTATTATTGTCGTGACGTCATGGTAAAATCCCCTATAGCAGATATAACGAACTTTAGAAGTGATTGACTTTTTTCTTCTGTGCTTTAACTTTTTTTCTTGTTATTTTTGAAGAAGTACTCAAAACCACCGTAACCTACACTGTACTACAATGGTGTGACTTATTTTCTGCTATCACCTTGGCATCAATCACTTCGTCCATGAAGAATAGGAAACTCCTGCCAGGATCCTTCTATTGGCTATTCTAAACTAAGCCCTGCCTTGCAACGCTGGGAATATCTCAGTGAAGAGAGATTCTTACTTTTCCAGAAGCAATAACCAGCAGGTAAGAAACAGTTACATTTTAGAACAGTTTGACTTCTTGGGGGTTACTTCAAGCTCCTCTCCCCACCACCACTTCTGCTCAGGGAGAGACAGAAGTTATTTTCACTGAGCTAAACCCAGTGATGCAGGGTTTACCTAACTGGCTAAGAGTGATCAGCTGAAGCTCTCATCCAATGCGCTACCCATGCCCTGCAAAACTCAGTTTAAGAGAGGTAGTGGAGGCAGGGAGTGGCACGTGGTGTATCCCAGATTTGATTTCTTACAATGGGGGGCATCAAGCACACTCCTGACACCAATACTACTACAGCACATGTTGCTTAGGCAGTTAGTAGGCCAGACAAACACCCGCCTATTTCAATCAAGTTGGGATCCAATGACAGATTAAAGGGGAAGTTATTTGAAGATGCAAACAATATGTTTTTCTTTGTCAAAACATTTCCAACATCATAAAAATCCAGTCCATGCCTTAAAGGGGCTCTGTAAGTGCTATAACCACTACAATCGCTTGTAGTGGTTATGGGGCCAGGCCAGCACACCCCTGTTTCTGTTCCCTAGTTCTCTGTCAAAAGGTTAACACAAACAAACTGAAAGTCCATGGGCGCCTTCCACCCAGCCTCTTACTATAGGAGTTATGCTCACAAATAAACAATATCAATTTTATCTATGTTTCTATGACATTCATTCATTGAGTGAGTCTGATTATTTGGTGTGATGTGCAATGGTTGACAACTTCCCATATACCCTTCCACTGCATTCCTTTTAAAGATCCCCTGTAACAGAACCGCTTGCACCCCAACCGGGTACCTTCTGTTGATGGATGCTCCTAGTGCTTTCCGAAAGCTCAAAGCACTCCACCTGACACCATAACCACTGCAGTCCCCACAAACCGCCACAGCTTGGTTGGGGTCTCGCCGTCTTCACCCACTCTGGACCCAAGACCAGGGTCCAGCTTCCAGTAGGTCGACCTCTACAAATTTCAGAGAGCAGGAACAGGAACAAGCTCTTAGCTTGTTCCGAAAAGCTCCAAGCACTCCACCTGACACCATAACCACTACAGACCCCACAAACCGCCACAGCTCGGTTGGGGTCTCGCCATCTTCACCCACTCTGGACCCAAGACCAGGGTCCAGCTTCCAGTAGGTCGACCTCTCCAAATTTCAGAGAGCAGGAACAGGAACAAGCTCTTAGCAGAGCTTAGTGATTATACCCTTGGGAGTATAGTGATTATAGCAATCCCCAGAGTGTAGTTCTCCAATCCCCCAAACATGAGCCAAAACTTCATGAAGGTACAAGATGATCTGTTTAATCAGCACCAAAGGGCTTTCTTTCATGCAAGTTTTTTCACACAGTTCCCACCCACATGGCCTTGTGGAACAGCCAATCAACAACGTACAATACAGTTAAACACTCCCATTTATTCCAGCACAATCCTCCCCTCTGCCTGTGATAGAATTACTGTACACAATGGGTTAATATAATTATCACAGGCAGGAAAATACAGTTTTTATACAATTCTTATAACTTTATAAAAGTATACATGCAATATTAATAAAAGTTACATATTCTAAATCGGCATACTCCAAATACAAACATATCCAAAAATCAGACAATTCCCTGCAGTGGTTTAAAAGTTAGGTGGAAGTCCTCTTTGACCAACCACAAGCATGGCTTTCCTGCCCAAAACAGTTCCAGAGATTTTAGCTGTGCAGCTGGTCTATTTCTCATGTTAAAGTCAGTTCAAACAGACGAACGACAGCCGTTCGAATTGTCGAACAAACTGTTGAACAGCGCTCGAATTGTCGAACGGTGTTCGAATTGTTGAATCAGGGAAGGTAAACTTTTAGCGGTGTTCGTGACGTTTTGTAGCCGATTTTAGTTCCATGGATTCAGTGGCACACATCGCTGACGGCGTTCGACTAAATAAAGATGGCCAGCCTGGGAGGTATATTGCCTGCACACTTCCATTTGCGAGTGGTCCGCATGTTCAGTAATTGGTTCGGTAAGCCCCATTTACCAAACTATAAGGAAAATGCCACGAACCAAGTATTTTAAAGGTCTGGGGACACAGTCTCGAAGGGGCATTGTTCCCAAAAGTCTTAATATGCCCACATAAAGTTTTTAAAGGGCCATACAACCCAGGGCCATAGTCATGAGGCAGGAGGCTGGCAATCAGGCTCCTCCAAAAGCCAGGGGCAAAGGGCAGTTGGTCATATTGACAAAAGGCAGTTTGTCACATCCCCTTAATGTCCTTTGCATATATTTTGTACATTTAAATATATAGCAAAGTTTTGTGTAAAGTGAGTTATTTATTATATTATTAAAACTTTCTCCAAAATTAGGTACCCTATACAGAAACAAATCCTGCCTAAGCCCGACAGTAAAGGAAAATATTGTACAGAAAGTACTAAAGCCGGTCATTGATTATTGGGATGTAATGTATGCACCTGCACCGCAAACCCACCTTAATAAACTTAATACATTGTACAACTCGTTCTGACGCTTTGTGCTACAATGTAATTACATGACCCACTATTGTGACATGTTAAAATAACTAAACTGGCTGTCGCTGGAATCCAGATGCACCCTTCATCTTTCCAGCCTTGTGTTTAAGAGCTTTTCTGGGAAGCTCTCCCCCTAACTGAGTAGAATGCTCTCCCCAGCTGTTCCCACCTCCTATAACCTCCGATCCAGTACCAGCACTTTATTTAGTATATTACAATACAAAAAGAAAGTGTCTCGATCCTTGTTTTCCTACAGAGCACCGCAATTATGGAACAACCTCCTGAACACTTTAAAATCTTCCCCAGGCCTAAAATCCTTTAAGAGATCTGTAGCGGACTACGGGTAACCATCCACTAGTTCCCTTCCTTCAGCCCGTCAGGAACCACTTAAAATGTACAGAGACCCTTTTCTTCCCCCCAATAACTGGACCAGACTGAGTTCTGGAGGTACAACAACACTTTATTTACCACACTTGGCTTTTTAAGCAAAACCCCATGCAAGGAGTGTGCACCACACAGTCACAGTGTCCCCTCCCAGGGGTCTTAGCGTGACACAGGAGTTCCAGTCCATTCGACCCATGTTCCCGCCACCCAAGTACAGGTTTTCCTACTTCCGGTGACAAGGGGTTTTCTTCCCAGGATTCCTTTTGTCTCCTGTTCCCGCCACCCAAGTACAGAGTTTCCCACTTCTGGTGACAGGGTGTCTTCTTCCCATGAGCTTTTGGCACCTGGGAGCCACAGCACGGGAAAACCAATCACCTCTTTGACTCCCAGTTACAGAAAGCCCCCCCAACCCTGCCATTGTCCCCAAAGGAAGTCCACACCAACCCCAGGGACCCCCATAACGGTCCCTCTTGCGAATAGCCTCTGTTTGCAGGGGTCCCTGTGTGAAACCAGGCAAGGGAAGCATCTCCTTTCGTGATACGAATACTCCACCTGGTTGGCACGAATGGTGGCCACACAGGGAAGCACTCATTAATTACTTCCCTTTCAGTTTCACACTTATGTTGCTAGTTGTTAACGTTCTAATTGATTGGTGTGAATATTCCAAGGGACACTGGGGGGGGTGGGAAGCAGTTAACAAATGCTGCCCCTGGATGGCGTTCGTCTACACGAACTGGCGGCCACTCAAGGGACGACACGCATCAAGGCTTCCCTTGCGGTTTTGGCATCAGGTCGAGGTGAGAACGTTCTAATGAGCATTCTAAATGGGTTATTGGGGTGGTCCCCATTTGGGAGGCGAATGGATTCCCTTTGTGGAGGAACTCACATGCTAGTATACATAATAAAGACAGAGGGAATACACGAACAACCGGGGTTCCGTCACTCTCTACTTATCTCAAAACAGAATGCACCTGTCATTTTTGATTATATATTTCTTACCTGTGCTATGTTCAATTTTGTGGATGTGTTGCATATTAATATTGTTTTTGTATTTTTACTATTTTATTGTAATGATGCAGTGTTTGTGGACCCAGGACATACTTGAAAACGAGAGAAATCTCAATGTATTTCATAAATAAATAAATGAATAACTATTTAAAGATGCAGAAATCAAAGTCCAAAAATCTAGAGGGTTACTCGAAGCATCATTGTCACTACAGCCCAATGTAGTGATTATGATGTAATGTTTACCCAGGCTCTGTTTCCTGGTTATGGGGAAAACCCTCTTAGATGGTCCTGCTGGGAGCCTGACCTCCTTTAAGGCTGGCTGTGACATGCACAGGGCTGGCCTTAGGTGATCAGACGCCCTGTGCGAGCCCAACATATGGCCCCCCCCCCCCTTCAGCAAAACCTCTGCCCCTTCTACAATAGCCCTGTTCCGCCTTCTACAAAACCCTTCCACAAACCCCAGCCCCCCTTTCTACAAAAACCCTGCCCCCCTTTTTACAAAACCCTGCCCCCTCTACAAAACCCCTGCTCCCCCTTTAATAAAACCCCTGCCCACCCTTCTATAATTTTTTTTCTCCCCCTTTAACAAAACACATGCTATCATTATATATATCAACTATACAGCAATGTTCACATAATATCACTAAAAACCTTCCCCCTCCACCAAAACCACTGCCACCCTCTACAAAAGTCCTGCACTCATTCTACATAAACCTCTGCTCCCCTTCTACAAAACCCATGCTCCCCTTATACTAAGCCCCTGCTCCCCTTCAACTAAACCCCTGCTCCCTTATACTAAACCCCTGCCCCCTTATACTAAACCCCTGCTCCCCTTATACTAAACCCCTGCCCCCTTATACTAAGCCCCTGCTCCCCTTATACTAAACTCCTGCCCCCCTTATACTAAAGTCCTGCCCTGTTATACTAAACCCCTGCCCCCCTTATATTAAAGTCCTGCCTCCCCTTATACTAAACCCCTGCTCCCCTTATACTAAACCCCTGCCCCCTTATACTAAACTCCTGCCCCCTTATACTAAACCCCTGCACCCTTATACTAAACCCCTGCCTTCTTATACTAAACTCCTGTCCCTCTTATACTAAGCCCCTGCTCCCCTTATACTAAACTCCTGCCCCTCTACAAACCCCTTCTTCCCTTATACTAAACTCCTGCCCCTCTACAAACCCCTGCTCCCCTTATACTAAACTCCTGCCCCCTTAACAAACCCCTTGCTCCCCCTTCAACAAAACCCATGCCCCCTCCACAAAATCCTTTCCCCTGCCACTTCACCAGAAATGCCTGCCCCCTCTACAAAACCCCTTCCCCAAAATCCCAGCTAGAAAACCTCTGCTCCCCCTTCTGCAAACCCCCCCACACACAAAAACAACAAAACCTCTGCCCCCACCCTCAGGGACCCCCTCCCGCCCGGCTCTGGAAGGGGGAAAGGGGTTAAAACTTACCTTTTTCTAGCCCTGGGCGGGGAGCTCTCCTCCTCCGGTCCTCCTCTTCTCCTCCCCGTCGGCTGAATGCGCACGCACGGCAAGAGCTGCGTGCGCATTCAGCCGGTCACATAGGAAAGCATTCATAATGCTTTCCTATGGACGCTGGGGTGCTCTCACTGTGATTTTCACAGTGAGAAGCACGCAAGCGCCTCTAGCGGCTGTCAATGAGACAGCCGCTAGAGGAAATAGGGGAAGGCTTAACCCATTCATAAACATAGCAGTTTCTCTGAAACTGCTATGTTTATGAAAAAATGGGTTAACCCTAGCTGGACCTGGCACCCAGACCACTTCATTAAGCTGAAGTGGTCTGGGTGCCAAGAGTGGTCCTTTAAAACAAGAATAAGCAGACTCACATTAAAGCTTGCTGCTCCCTGGCCCCTCCTGACAGTGTCCCAGTCTGCCGACCTTGATACCAGCACTGACCCCCTCCCTCACACTCACTGTGTGGAATTTCCGCGAATGACTGTGGAGGCGGAGCATGCTCTTCCTCTGTGCTCTTGACTTCCTCTCTCTCCCGGGCCCCGGCCGCTGCTCTCTTCATAATTTGCAAGTCAAGTGAACAGCACAATGCACATGACTCGGGCCAGCCTTTGAGTGACTGAGTGCGAGCTGCGTCGGCCGCCCGGCGCCCCTGTTGCTATGGCACCTTGTGCGGCTGCACAGCTCGCACACCCCTAAGGCCAGCCCTGTCTCCGTGAAAGGTCATGAAACACTATCATAAGCAATACACCTGAGTGGGATGTGTGTGGTGGCTGAGTGTGATATGTATGTGTGGAGTTGGAAGTGTGATTGTGTGTTTGGCTATCTGAGTGTGATTGTATATGGTGTTTGGCTGTGTGTGAGTGAGGAGTGATTGGCTCTGCTTGGGGTCACTTCCTAAGCATGGTAATCCCTCCTGCTGACAGAAACTTGCTGGCTTCACTGCCAGCTCATTGGCTTTACTTCATCCCATACTTCCCCAGCAAGCTCCTGTGGCAGGGAGCAAGAGGACCGCCTGTCACTCAATCTATGGCATTAGACATGTGTGACACATGTCTAATGTTAATGGACCACTCTAGGCACCCAGACGACTTCAGAGAAACTGCTATGTTTATAAATGGGTTAATCCAGCCTCTAAAGCCTCTAGTGGCTGTCTCATTGACAGCCACTAGAGGCATTTGCATGCTTCTCACTGTGAAAATCACAGTGAGAAGACGCCAGCGTCCATAGGAAAGCATTATGAATGCTTTCCTATGAGACAGGCTGAATGCGCGCGCAGCTCCTGCCGTGCATGCGCATTCAGCCAAAGAGG
>OW240912.1:332731627-332837420 GCA_933207985.1 Pelobates cultripes | reverse complement strand
GAGACTTCGCTGAACACAAATATTTGTGTTTCAAAACAGTAAAAAGTATCGCAGCAATAATATCGTCCGTGTAAGTGCTGTTTGTGCGTGAAAAATGCAAAGAACTTCACTTTTACTGACGATATCATCGTTGTAATACATTTTACTGTTTTGAAACACTAATATTTGTGTTCAGCGAAGTCTCCCGAGTAGAACAGTACCCCCCCATGTACAGGTTTTATGGTGTCTTGGAAAGTTATAGGGTTAGATATAGTGCTAGCAAATTAAATTCCCTTTACTTTCGGCATGGGTTGTCAGGCAGGTCCCGCTAATTGTAATTAATTAAGATACCTAATTATGTAAAAATATTACATAAATATATATGTAGAATTAATATATGTATATATATACGTATGTGAATATATATGTGTATATATATATATATATATATATATATATCATTTTTTTAAATATTTTTATTTATATATAGGTAGATATATATAGTGATATATATACGTATATATTTATGTATATAGATATATATATTATTTTGTTCTACGTGTATTTTGATATAAATATATATATTAACATCACAATACAGTTAGAACGAAATAACACACATCTATTTTTTTTTTTGTTATTTTATTATTTATTTATTTTATTTTATTTTTTTAACGTATTTACATATTTAATTTTTTTTATATTATATATAAATATATATATATAACAATAATTATATATATATATTTAATCAGTATCAGTCTACGTGTAAGTTGATATTAATATATATATAAATATATATATATTAATAGTAAAAAACACCTAGACAGTGTATGAGTGTGTATGTATATGTGTATATATATATACTTAGATCATATATATATAATATATATATATATGATCTAAGTATATATATTTTTTTACACTTTTTAACTTTTTATTTATTTTATTTCCAGCCAGCAGGGGGACTACCTGTCATTACAGGCAGCCCCCCTGCTGGCAATACAGAAGACAGCTATCCCGGCCATGTGATTGTGAGGTCTTCGCAAGGACCTCACTCTCACATGGCCAGGGGGGGGGCTGCCAGGAGGAAGATTTGCCGTGGGGGGGCTCCCTGGGAGTCCCCCCAACCGCGATCGCAGGCGTGGGACCGCCAGCGAACGGGTAAGTAATGAAAGACCAGAGGGCGTACTATTACGCCCGGCGGCGTTTAGAGCCGCCTAAAATAGGGCGTAATAGTACGCCCTCCCGTCTGAAGGGGTTAAATAACGCTCTAAGGTTCATAACGCTTCAAGATACATAGATTCGAGTGGGTACTTTTTCCAGGTTGCTCCCCCCATAAAACATCCCCTTAAACATCGTGGATTAGGTGGCTGGGTGTGTTCATGCATTGGTGGTTGAACTCAATTTTACATGACCCCTGGTTATCTGACTTGTTGCGGATCCCTGCGTCTCAATTGGAGGGTGAAGGGAGAATGTAGGTGTTACAATCTCATACTTTAGCCTCTGTGCCCCCTTCTAACCTTCCCGGGTACCTTTCCCTGTGTTTGTTTGTTGTGGGCGCCAGGCGTCCCGGTGTAGTGCGGGTCATGTAGGTTGCTCGTCTTCGTCTGCGGAGACTCGCCTGTTTTCACCACCTATTGTCTGTCCTATATCATATGCCCTTGGGAATGTCGTGTATCTGTCTAACCCCTTCGGGTTTGGCATGTTTGCCTCCAGTTCACGAACCCCAAGGGGGAGTCCCCATTGGGTGTCTGGAATGAACCTCGCCTCCCGTTGGTTAGGCGCCCGAAGCAGGAGTGAAATGCATGCTGGTATCCCTAGTCAGGTTGTCTCTATTAAAGTATCGGCTGAGGATTGAGTGGTCAAAGAGGTGCGCCCTATTAGGTAGAGTTGTTAGGTAAGCTCAGCTGTTCAAGCATGGGGAAGAGATAGAGGGGAGAGGGAGAAGGTATGGTGAAATTAGTGATAGTAAGAAGGGGGGGAGTGAGAAACAGGCTGGATTGGATGGCCCGGCCCCGGTCTCGCGGGTCGCCCCCATCCACCGCGCCACATGCGCGTTCAGGTCCCTCACTCCATCCCTTACCCGGCGGGTTGGTTTCCAGGGTCATTCCTGTTGCATAGGTAGTACGTCCACGTCCTCCAGATCTCCTCGTGTTTCTCCAGCCTGCCACTTACCACCGCTATTTCGGCTTCAACTTGTCTGATCTCCTCCACTCTCTGGAGCCAGGCTTGGAACGTTGGTGGGATCAGTGATTTTGCTGCCGTTAGGAGGTGTCAGGACACCATTTTCTTATACCTCAATATGGGTAAGTCTGTTCTGTTGCGTAGGATATCTGCCGGGTCAAAAGCAACCCCCTGTGGCACAAGATCTGCGACCTAGTGCACCACTGCGCAATTGCTAGCAAAACGCAGGAAACGGCCTACAAGGTCCTCACACAATGGTACTTGACACCAGAACGCTTACAGAGAATGCACTTAGACATGGACGGCCTCTGCTGGAGGTGCAAGAGAGAGGTAGGATCCTTCCTCCACATATGGTGGGAATGCCCACTCATAGTACCGTTCTGGGAGAAAATAGCTGCCATGGTGGCCCTATTCACGGATAATGTCCCACCCTTCCAGCCCGCCCCGTACCTCCTGCACTACACGACAACCCCCACACCACGATACAAACGCTCCCTGACCATCCGCATTCTTAATGTCGCAAAACACCTAATACCTTTGCACTGGAAAAAAGACACAACCCCAACGCTTTCCCTGTGGTTTACTAGAATGGAGGAGTTACGAGTAACGGAGGAAATCTGGTACTCAGCCCAAGACTGAATGCAGACATACCTAGACACATGGACACCCTGGCTGACACGGGTGGGAACAGAGGCATTTCGAACTGTGCATTTGACCATGGGGGGAGGAACGGACAACCCCCAGGAGGAGACACCAGGAGCCTAACGGGACGACCCACACCTGGCCCAAGACGCAGTACCCCACCCTACCCCACACACTGGCAAGTCCGGGAGGAGCACGGGCTTGGGATGCAGGGGGCCGACCCCTCAGGGGCGTGTTGCGGGGGGTATGATACCTGTCGGGGTGCGGCCACCTGCAGTGCCCAAAACGGCTTATGGCCCCGCAGGTACGGGGGGTGGAAGAGCGCCAGTTCCGCGAGTTACAAACGTTACTAGTTTAGAAGGAAACGCAGGATGCCCCTTAGGTTACTCCCATCCACAACAATGTATAACACTGGGCAGAGCCGAATTGTACCAGCGTAGGGGGTCAACACCCCACTATACCACCATCCTGGACCTTAGACACGGGGTCGCAAGGAGGCTGCGTGCCCTGATGGGACCCTACACAGTAGGTACCCCACATGTCCTAGGACTGCATGGTGGCTACAGGGTGGGCATGGGGGACTAGATGAAAATTGGCAGGACATACAAAACTACCCAATGCAGAAAAGGTACACGTCAGATCTAACAAAGTACTATTCGTAACTATGCACACACCATTTACTCAAGAAAGCGACCTGCGAGTCGCCAAGACACGTCTAACAGACTATGCCCTATAATGTATAAACATGTACAAATGACCAAAGGGACCTGCGTGTCCATGTTTTTCTGTTCCATGTTGATAACAAACGAAAAAAACAAAGCAAAAAAAACCCGAAATGTTCAATAAAAACATTTACAAAAGCAACCCCCTCTTCAGCTACCTCTCGCATCGCCTCGTATATTTGCTCCCAGTACAGTGTTATGAGTGGGCATGCCCATAAAATGTGAAGGAGAGTCCCCACCACCCTCTCGCATCTCCAGCAGTGCTCAGGGACCTCTGGTTGGTATTTATGAATCTTCTGTGGTGTGTCGTACCATTGAGTGAGTATTTTATAGTTGATTTCCTGATATTTGGCACATCGTGAGCTGAGGGACGTGCACAGGGCTATCTTGTCCCATTCAGATGGAGTATACAAGGTGTGTAGTGCCTCTTCCCATTGTGCCTGGAACTTCATAGGAGGGACTGCATCCGCCAGTTGTAGGAGTGTGTAGAGGATCGATATACCTCGATAGAGGCCTCCACCCCTCAAGCAAGTTTCCACAAATGGGAGCAGAGGTCTTGTAAGATGAAGTTGGTGGGTAACCGACTTGTGGAAGTGAATCAATTGGTGATACCAAAAAAGCTCAGTCCTAGTTGGTTCGCGGTCTTGCAAGAATTCACTCAGGCAAAAAATATTTGATTTTCATTTTTTTAAAAAATGATTATTCCCATTTTTTTATTTTTTACCTAAAATTCATAAACGATTATTTAACTCCCCAGGCCGTCCAATAATTAGTGTAGTCAATTCTATTACCGCCAAGTTGTCAGCCTTTGCTGATTTACATCTACAACAATATGCTCAAGGAGCTCCTTCTTACATACGTGACACTTAATCCTTCCTACAGGATATTGAGAACATCGAGTTGGATCCCAATTATAGTTGGACTACGCTCGATGCAACTTCTTTATATACTGTAATTAGCCATGATCTGGGTCTGGAAGCCATTGATTATTTCATGACTAAAGATGCATACCTCCCATTAGAATAAAAAAAATTTACACTTCCATTAAATTTATATTAGAGCGCAATTATTTTTACTTTAATGGTGATTTTTTATTTATAAACCACTGCCATTGGCACCAGGTTTGCCCCTCAGTTATGCCAACACTTACATGAGGAGATGGGAAGATATGTTTGTGTGGTTGGATCATGACTGGAGGGCAAACTTGGTGCTCTGGCTGAGGTATATAGATTATATTATTATTTGGAGTGGTTATTCTTCTTGTTTTCAGAACTTTGTGGATTTTCTTAATCATAACCAATACAACCTCAAATTTACCCACATTTGGAACAGAGATGTGATCAATTTTCTTGACTTGACCCTGTTCTGTGAAAATGAGCAGAGTAAAAACCGAATGTTTCTTTAAGCCAACAGATGGCAACGAACATGTTCATCAAAAAAGTTGCCACCATCAACCATTGCTTAGGGAGATAGCAAGGGTACAATTTAAATGTTTAAGACGTAATTGTTTACATTTTCATGATTTTAATGTCCAGTCTCAACATATAAAAAACTAACTTATGGTGAGGGGAGTTAGAAGGCATGCTTTGGAAAAAAACAATCCGCCTTACATCTCAGCGGGAGAGGAATGATTTATTGCTGGATAAATCTCGTCCAAGTTTACTCACCGATACATTTAAATCTGCCTTCATTACCCAATAGAACACAGATCATAGGGGGATTAGGAAATGTCTACAGAAACATTGGCCCATTCTTCTTCAATACCCCATTTTGGGATCACATCTTCCTTTACATCCCACACTTATTTATAAAAAGAACCAGAATTAAAAAAATATGTTAGCTCCTAGTTATGCTATTAAAACTAATTTTATAAAATGTTATATCCCTTTTTTTATATACTATTTATATATTCTTTTATGCATTTTTGTTTTTAGTTTTAGACATTAAGATGCTATGCTTTGCCTTATTTTATGTCATTTATATCTGTAATGTTCATGGTGTATATACCAAGCCTTTTTCACTACATGATCGACCACACAGATTTCAACATTGCTGCTAATTGCAAGTGTAACCGAACACCTAGAAGTTTGTTTTTGCTCCACTTTGGAACGCATGCCTTTGTTAAAGTCTCAGCATAGCAGTTTATATCTTATATATATATTATATTTTTTCACATTTTGTATTATTCTTATTTTTTCTATTTTTGTAATTTTATATTTTATCCATATTTTTTCATTCTTTTTTTCATTTTTTTCTATTTATTTTTTATTTTTCATACATATATTCTTAACAGGTTAGATATATTTCTGCTATGTTTTGCCTTATTTTCAGTTATCTCTTATTACTTTTTGATTCTTAATACACATGTTGGGTCCAATAAGGCTTCTCCTTTCTACCCGCTGTGGATATGTTGGTAATAATACTACACTTCCCATGATGCCAGTCACAATAAGAATGCCATCGGCACATCTCCGCCTACCTGAAGTGATGTTGTTTGCCCCGGAAGTTTGTCAAGCGTTCCACAGTGGAACACAAGCCATCGCGACCAACAGCTGGAGAGATTTTGGCACAATCAAAAACATATTTAAGAAGAACCCGACGGATCAACATTATACATCCCGGTGTAAGTCCTGATAGGACAAAATGCGTAGGACTTGTTATTTTATTTTATCTTGGTTTTATTATTGTTTGTTTTATTGCATCTTCCATTCTGGGAGTTTTTTCCTGCTACTTACTGGAGTCCTGGATACTACTTTTATGTGGAGATATGCTGATTGTCATCGGACATCTTGTAAGTGCATTTCCATAAATTTGTTATTTTTATACCATCTGCACTATCTTTTCTCACTAGTTCCTTAATTTGGAGTGATTTTAGAAGATACATTTTCTGAACACATCGATCTAGAGATTGTTCATCACTATACTGTTCCACCCTATTTAAGAGGGAAATACGCCTGATTTTGCATCCATCTAGTGAGTTTTCCATCATCCCTCCACCCACCGCTGTGCTGACTATACTGCACTATATTCTTCTTTTCTCCACAGATACATCTACCAATTGTATTTCAGCATTCATATACAGGTTGTTCTGTTTTATCATTCACTTTCTGGTGATATTTACACGTTTTCTCCTTTTTGGTTCTGTTTTGTAACTGATAGTTAAATCATGTTTGTCTAGCTGATTAATGATGCGATCTGTTTACTTTCATTTGGAATTATATGTATCATGCAATTCCCTCTGGAGACCTCTAGAGGGAGTACATAGTTACATAGTTACATAGCTGAAAAGAGACTTGCGTCCATCAAGTTCAGCCTACCTCACATTTGTTTTTTGCTGTTGATCCAAAAGAAGGCAAAAAAAAACAGTTTGAAGCACAATTTTGCAACAATCTAGGAAAAAAATTCCTTCTTGACCCCAGAATGGCAGTCAGATTTATCCTTGGATCAAGCAAAGATTATATCCTTGAATATTCTGTTCTTGCAAGTATGCATCTAGTAGCCGTTTGAACATCTGTATGGACTCTGATAAAACCACTTCTTCAGGCAGAGAATTCCACATCCTGATTGTTCTTACAATAAAAAAAACTTTCCTTTGCCTTAGACGAAATCTTCTTTCTTCTAGTCTAAATGCATGGCCTCGTGTCCTATGTAAAGTCCGGTTTGTGAATAGATTGCCACACAATGGTTTGTATTGGCCCCGAATATATTTGTATAATGTTATCATATCCCCTCTCAGGCGACGTTTTTCTAAACTAAATAGGTTTAAATTTATTAACCTTTCTTCATAGCCGATATGTTCCATTCCTTTTATTAATTTTGTAGCCCGCCTCTGCACTTTTTCTAGTGCCATAATATCCTTCTTTAGAACAGGTGCCTAAAATTGCACAGCATATTCAATATGGGGTCTTACCAGTGATTTATAAAGAGGCAAAATAATATTCTTGTCCCGAGAATGAATGCCCTTTTTCATGCATGACAATACCTTACTGGCCTTGGCCACTGCTGATTGACATTGCACATTGTTGCATAGTTTGTTGTCTATAACAATTCCCAAGTCCTTTTCGTGTGTTGTTATCCCTAATTCGCTTCCATTAAGGGTATACGTTGCATGTGTATTCTTTACGCCGAAGTGCATAACTTACTTCTTCGTAGAACGCAATCAAGTTAGTTTGACATGACCTGTGCTTCATAAAACCGTGCTGATTTTTGCTAATAACCATGTTCTTCTCAAGGAATTCTTGAATATTATCCCTTAATAACCTTTCAAATATTTTCCCAGCCACAGAAGTTAAGCTCACAGGTCTATAATCTCCAGGCAAGGATTTTGAACCCTTTTTGAATATAGGAACCACATCTGCCTTCCTCCAATCCTCCGAAACACTTCCTGAAAGAAAAGAATCTTGAAAGATTAAAAACAGAGGTTCGCTTATTTCTACACTTAGTTCCTTAAGTACACGTGGATGGATACCGTCAGGCCCTGGAGCTTTGTTTATATTAACTTTCTTTAGTTGCTGCAGCACCTTGTCTTGAGTTAACCAATTACAATCATTCTGCAAGTTTTTAGTAGCAATCATTTGCACATCTATTGCCATGGGTTCTTCCTTAATATATACGGAGGAGAAATAGTTATTTAAAATTCCTGCCTTTTCCTGGTCTTCATTAACTGACACCCCCGTTTCAGTTTTTAGTGTACCTACACTTTCATTTTTGGGTTTTTTAGAATTTATGTACTTAAAAAATGCTTTGGGGTTGGTTTTGCTCTCTTTAGCTATCATTATTTCATTTTGAAGTTTAGCAAGTCTAATTGCCTTTTTGCACGCATTATTTGCTTCCTTATATCTTTTATAAGATGCATCTGATTTGTCCGATTTAAATGCTTTAAATGCCCTTTTCTTAGTAGTAATCTCTTGTTTTACTTCTCTACTAAGCCACATTGGTTTTAATTTGTTTCTTTTGTATTTATTTCCCAACGGTACATACTGAGAAATGTACCTTTTAAATATTTGTTGGAAGATGATCCATTTATCCTTAGCGTTCTTTTCACTAAAGAGTTTATGCCAGTCAATATATTGTAAAGCTTCACTTAACTTATTGAAATTGGCCTTTTTAAAATTATATGTTTTAGTATTCCCCATGTGCTTTTGTTTTTTTGAGTTTATTTCAAAGGACACTATATTGTGATCACTATTTCCCAAGTGCTCGCCTACTTGAATGTTGGTCAAAAGATCAACGTTGTTTGTTAAAACCAGGTCCAGACAAGCGTCCATTCCAGTTGGTGCTTGTACAAGTTGTGACATGAAGGTGTCATTTAACAAGTTTAAAAACCTAATTCCCTTTGCTGAGGTACTAGTGCCTCTGTCCCAATTTATATCCGGGTAATTAAAATCTCCAATAATTAAAGTGTTACCCAGATTTGCAGCTTTCTCAATTTGCTCAAACAGCTGTTGTTCCTCGTCAATATTAACATTAGGTGGTTTATAACATATCCCAACCAATAGTTGGTTTCCCTTCTTTTCCCCCAAGCAGATATTTACCCATAAAGCTTCCACATTATCCTCCTTGCATTCCATTTGCTTAACATTTGGCTTTAAATCATGTTGACATACAAACATACCCCACCACCCTTCTTGTTTTTCCTATCCTTCCTAAATAACATGTACCCATTTAAGTTAGCTGCCCAGTCATGTGTCTCATCCCACCATTTTTCAGTTATGCCTAGTATATCATATTGTTTAGTGTATGCTAATGCCTCTAATTCCCCCATTTTGTTATTTAGGCTCCTTGCATTAGTAAGCATACATTTAATATTATGTGTCACTTGTATATTTTGTGAATTTTCCACATTACACAGCTTCTCTGTTCTGAGCTTGCCCCTCCCCCCGTCTCCACCCCCTTATACTGTGCTAAAGCCCATCTCCTTTCTGTCCTATCTCCATTTTGTAGATTTCTATGACCCTCCTGCCCTACTACTAGTTTAAAATCTCCTCCAACCTTCTAGCCATCCTATCCCCCAGCACTGCAGACCCTCTCCCGTTTAGGTGCAATCCATCACCACTATAAAGCTTGTACCCAATCGCAAAGTCGGCCCAGTGCTCTAAAAACCCAAAACCCTCCTTCCTGCACCAAGACTTAAGCCACGCATTGACCTCTCTAATCTCCCACTGCCTTTCCACTGTAGCGCGTGGCACAGGTAATATCTCAGAGAATACCACCTTGGAGGTCCTTTTCTTAAGTTTGCTACCTAATTCCCTGAAATCATTCTTTAGGAACTTCCATCTTCCTCTTACTTTGTCATTGGTACCAACATGGACCATGACCGCTGGGTCATCCCCAGCCCCTCCCAATAATCCATCCACTCTGTCAGCAACATGCCGGACCCGAGCACCCGGGAGACAGCAAACTGTCCGGTTGAGCCGATCAGAGTGGCAGATTGCCCTATCTGCTCTCCTAATGATAGAGTCCCCTACCACCACAACCTGTCTTGCCTTCCTTACATTTTGATCCCCACCCGTACTAGGGGGGCTGTTAGCTCGGCTGTTAGAAGTAACAGCTTCCTCTAATACAGCTACTCCTGAGCTGATGCTCCCAACATCTTCCCTCAAACGGGCAAATCTGCTAGGTTGCACCAAATCAGGACTAGCTAGCCCTTTCCTCTTCCCTCCCCCCCTGCTTCCTCGCCCCACTGTCACCCAGCTACATGCCTGTTCCCCATCTGTCTTATCTCCTCCCTCTCCACTACCTGTCCCCACTAAACTCTGCTCAGTGAGCAGCAGACTCCTCTCAAGATTGTCAATCTCCCTCAAAGTTGCGATTTGCTTCTCGTGATCTCCAATCTGAGCTTCCAGAGAAGCCACTCGCACACAACCATCACAGAGGTATGGACCCTGGACGGGTACATCCAGGCATCCATACATGCAACAAGATGTGCATTGAGTCAAACCAGTAATCTTGCTAACACTCATTTCCCCAGAAACAGAAAATTAAAACAATTACCTTATTAGCTTAAACCTCTTGCTTGTTTCAACTCCTGGTTTTCTAACTCCTACTTGAAAGAGTCTACTTAATAGAGGCTGCTTTCAAATAATGTGAGCAAGCTCAGTGAGTTAGGGGTGTGCCTTTATGGGGATACAAATCCCACACAGGTGCAATTAATGAACACTCCCCCAATCAATCAAGCAGCAGCACAAAAAAAGGGGGGGAAACCAGAACACAGAAAAAAAAAAAGAAAATTTAAAAAACAAACACTTTTTTATTTTTTAAACCTTACCAATTTTAAAGATTAAACAAAAATAAAATACAAACCACTCTCCACAGTATACAAACCACTCCAAGCAACTCCTGGTTTTCTAACTCCTACTTGAAAGAGTCTACTTAATAGAAGCTGCTTTCAAATAATGTACTCATTAGATGGAATGCACAAGTGGAATGCACGGAAGTAGTAAACAGACTTAATTTCCGCTTCCGGTCTATAATCAAGTGAACATAGAGTGCCTGGGAATATTACGAAGACACTACAGTTATCACAGATAAACAAAAAACCTCTGGACCAACTGAATTCCAGAAAACGGACGACACCTAAGGAATCACCAAATCAAGCCCTATTTAAAGAGACTAAAGGATGGGTTTGGTTAGGCTGCTTTCTTTCCTTGTTGCATGTTTTGTGATTTTTTTTATCCCTGAGGCTTCAATTGTTTTACCCTGCATGAACCAAAAATGTTACAGATTCGTGGGTACTATCAATGATCAGAGAAGGATACAAAATAGAGTTTGCATCCTTACCCAAAAAGACCACATTCAGAAAGGTACAAGGGGCAAAAGGCATAAAAGAATAAGCAATGAGAAATTTTATTTTAAAAAACTCATAGATCAAAGATTGATAGAGGTTGTACCTCAAAGAGAAAGATTCAAGGTCCATTACTCTACAGTATTCCAAGCTCCAAAACCCCAAGGACGGTGGAGATTATACTCGTTCTAAAAAAGTTAAACTCCATGCTGAAAGAAAGAACATTCAAGATGGAATCCATATCTACAAGTGTAAAAACATAAAAAGTTTTCTCTACATCTGGACAATTGTTCAGTGAGTCGAGACATATTTCCTCAACCATGCAGGTATGATATGGAGTATGCGTTCCCTCCCCTACCCATGATTCACCACCTATTGAGGAAGATTTTGTTAGAAGGGAAGAAAGTAATAGCAATCATGTATGGCAGAGGAGAGCTTGGTTCCCTCTCCTAAGCAAAATGAGGCTGGAGGAACACTGGCTGTTACCAAGGAGAAGGGACTTATTAACACAAGGCCCTGCAGTTCATCCCAACCCTCAACATCTAAACTTGGTTGCTTGACTCCTACAATTAGGTTTGTCAGAAGCTGTCATTTTCATAAGATCCAGAAAAAAATCTACTTCAGAATGTTATCATTGAGTTTGGGAGACTTTCAAGTTCTGGGCAGGCAATATGGGGTGGATTTCCTTAATAATTTTCATTATCATATTCTAGAATTTCTCCAAGATGGTGTTGATAAAGGACTATGCTTAAGTAATCTGAGGGTATAGACTTCAGCCTTATCAACCTTACGTAATACCTCTTGGGCATCTGAACCTTTAATAATGAGATTTTTAAAGAAATTTTACGAATTAGACCATCTTAAAGTAATTATTCTCCACCATAGGACCTTCCTCTAGTGTTAAGTGCTCTAACAGAAAAATATTTAGCTCCATTAGATGAGCTAAACTCAACCATGCTAATGTATGTTTCTCGTTGCCATTATGTCTGCCAAAAGGATATCCATGATCCAGGATCTTTTTTTAATGTGAGGAAACCCATACTAACCACAACATGGTGGTTTTGAGACCAAAGCATGAATTCTTACTGAAAGTTGTCTCAAATTTCCATCTGACTCAGAAAGAGATTTTGCAGAAAGTGGTTTTGCAGAAGTTAAACTATATCAACTGGATGTTAGAGAATGCATCATTAAATATTTGTTGGTATCCCAGACCTTCAAAAATCTAGCCAATTATTCATTCTTCCATCTGAATACAGAAAAGGAGAAGCAGATTTGTTACAGACCATCTGGTTACATAGGACATAGAACTGGTACGTCTCCCAGCTGCCACCTTCTCCGAAAAGGACTATATCACTACAATTGTCTATCTCCAGCCCATGCCTCCTTGCTAAGCGCTCTTTCCCTGGCCCAGGAGTATATAGAAGCCAGCCAGTTAATCCCAAATCATCTGTAAATGCTGATCGGATTGTGGAGTTGCAGCAGTATTGTAAAACTTTGACTAAGGCAAGCTCGGTCCTAGAACCATCAATCAGGGTGGACAGAGAAGTTGGTGAGGTATCCAGCAACACTAAGGACTTGAGGGAGCTCCATGTACCAACCAAAAGCGCCATCATTTAAGGTGACCCATGAACTCTACCCAGCAGCATGGAACTAAGTGCCAGATAGGAAGCTAGCCACAATCCATTGAAACTTCGACTTCCACCTAAATCAGGCTAACCATGTCCTGACAGAGTGGGTGCTCTGACACAAGCTTCCTGGGGACAACAGTATTGTGGGGACATGGGCATGGGAACCCAGGTTATTGTATGTTTTGTACCCCGGTGCCAAGGTGTCTGGCGGCTAATTGAATTACATACTCAGGTACAGACACCAAGGCGCCAGGGAAGTTGCAGTTCCTTTGCTTTCCCTGGGGATCTCCTGTTGAGACCTCAGATATAAAAATGTGACCTGTTGCGACAGTAAACCAGTTCTTCACACTTCACTAAGTCTTGATTAGTGTTTAGGTGAGACAACTATAACGCAGCTGCAAGGAGCTTTAATCACTCTGGGGCTATAAACACAAGGGAAAGGGAGAGGTTGGCAGTGACAACCCAACTAGTCGTAGGTATTCCATCAAAGCTTGTATTTCTAATGTTGTTCTGAAGGTGTACCATTTAAAAAACAGGTGTCCCCCTGACAAGATTAGAAGTCATTCAACCAGAACTTTGGCGACTTAATGGGCTAATTGGGCAGAGGTTCCTTCTGACAAAATTTGTATGGCAGCCACTTACTCATCCCCAATGACCTTCATTAAGCACTACAAGTTGGACGTAGCATCTTCTACCTCTCTTGAGAGAGATGTATTGTCTGCAGTGTCTTCTGTACAATATAAATGTGTTTACTGGCACTCTTAAATTTTCATATTGGTGTGTTATTTACATGCCCCCTTAAATTTCTTGGCTTGGGATTTACCCATACGTGATGCTGTCATGATTATCAAGGAATAAGGAATGTTCATACCATACCGATTTTAAGATTATTCTGAGCTTTTTAACTAGACTGGGGTATGGATGGAGGAGGGATCTTTTATACCTACAGTCTGATTAATTGCCTAATTGTTTCTGCCCTAATCTGGATTGGGAGTGGAGCTACCCATATGTGATGCTGACATGACAATTAGCCAAGAAAAAAAAATTACTCTATGGTATAAATAATCCTTAATAGTTAACAATACCTACCAGAAGCCTATAGATGTGATTAGATATTTCTATTTTAATTGTGCCCATCAGATCTAGTGGGTTAATAATATACCCTTTGGCCAGTTTATGGCATTCATACATGCGATTTTGATAGAGAATGCCTTAACTTAATTGGGCATTTTATGGAAAACAGAATACTCGTGGCAGTTGCTCCATAAAGCCTATCTGAGGGCTAGATCTTTGAATAGAATGTGTATGTTTGGTTCACAATCAACATTCAATGTATGGTCTTGAACAATTTCCCTTGATATGGAAAAGTCCAATATACACTCTGAACCAATACCTCAGATAGATTAGAATTTATTTAACACAGCAAAACACACAAGAGGGAGTTTGGATCCTGGCCTTACACCTTACAAAATATAATGTGGCATATAAAAATTTTTTAGTACATTTTGTATAAATACTGGCTAATATTAAAAAGGTTAAAAAATGGTTAGGTCTATCTCTGTTTGAATATTGAAGAATAACTTATAGGAAACCCAAGAATATTTATAATATCATGGCACCTGAGAATTTTGGGCATCTGGTACTTTGAGATGTAATTCAGTGAAGTGTTCTACTTGCAAACATATTATTGAGAACACTGATTCTTGGGATTCAGTTTAACATTGTAGTAATAGAGAACAAAGTTTTGTTGGTTTTTATTGTTATATTATTGGCAAATTGCTTTACTATTTTTAGCTTTATTTGTCACAATTCAGTTGTGTATTCCTGTTTGGTTTTACTATGTTCAGCTCATATTTGCATTGTATCCTATGATTGATGGCACAACAAGTGTTTTCAAGGATAGGGCTAAGTGCTGATCCATCCATATAAAGGGTTAAAACCTGAAGAGTGAGCGAAAAAACTCCAGAGCTGGCTTAACGTGTAGACGTTGGCTTGTCAGTATGCCGAGGGCATCCTGCTTCATTCTCAGAGTGTTTCATATGTTTGGTCAGGCGGAGTATTCATCTTGCACGTACATTTAAGTAGCTCTATCAAGAGGAACGCCATTTGAATATATACCAGCACCTCTACTTTATTCTTCTCCAGGACCCACACTTCATTTGAGTGCCTATATTAGACCTTACGGGGAGTTAATTCCACTCAGTATTTACATTGCTGCTACTGATTAGGCTACTTTGGTGCCAGTTAACTAATAGTTTTTTTTATATTTCTATTACCTTTAGATCTGTACAATAATCATATTATGATACATTCTAAGGGGTTCTAGACGTTTTTGATTATATTTTTAATGTAATCAATATTTTATGATTTAGATTAACAATAGTATGAATGCAGAGTTCTTCCTCTTTGGTTAAATAATAACATGACAGTATTTTGTCATTATGAGGTTGCTTAGTTTATACCATTGAGTAGACTGTTCAGATGTTGAAAAGTGTGGATTGACAATTGCAGATAATCTCGTATGTCAGTGACACAGTGCTACAAATATCTGTGAATTATAGAGCTATTACTTGCCAATGTTGTTTTACGGAAATGGTTTAGCTCAAAATAATTTATATCATTTTAAGAACATTAGTTGGAAAAAAGCAAAAACATTTTTTTTATTGAATATTGTGTATTAAATACACAATACCTTGTAATACTACAGAAAGTGGGAAGTGGGGTTTTTAGTATACTCATGATTTCCAACTATACAGACATACCCAAGGCAACTCTGCTCAGCTTGTTTTTTTTTGTGGAGCAGCTTGTGTATGGTGGCTCTATAGCCACTAAAAAAACAACTTTTATTAACAAGTTGATAACAGAGATAACAGAGCTAACAGATAACAGAGCTGCAAAAGGACATAACAGCCCCAGTGGGAAAAACTATTAAATGTCCAATTCAATAGAAGTATAGATTTGGTTTTCCAGCTAACTCTGGATGATAATTTGGATCAACACAAAGACTAAGAAGTCATTATTTAGCAAGTAAGGTCCAGTAACCTCATTGGAAGGCATAGGAGTAAAAATTAAGACATTTTTCCTTGCATACATTACAATTCACAGCAGTTTTTAGACAAACCCACAAATCAGTGAGACAGTAAAGTTCCCCCATCACAAGTGCCATAAAACAATATGGTCTCAGATCTCGGTTACATAATGATGTACAAGTGAACGTATCTTGTCTTTTTGAACTAGTCTGGATTTACCATGTAAACAATTAAGTATTCATAATGGATACATTTGGTGCTTGAGAATAATTATTAAAATGCCTAGCTGTATTTTCAACCATTGCTAACATCCTAAAAAGATCCATATAATGTTTAGTTGTTGTTTTTTGTACACATATTCAATATGATGTACGTGGATACTTGTGCAAATGACAGCTGCTATTATAAAAATGTATCATATACAGTATATAAAATCATTGCTTCATTTGTCACAAACAACACAATTCTACCATAGTAAAATGCCAAGCTCTAAAGCCATGAATAGGCATGCTGGTTAGTTTTCCTTTGAATTCCATTTCCTGTAATTGGATACAATACTAAAATAATTTAAAATGTATTACCCAAAGGCAATTCCAAGGCCTACACTGCAGTAGTTCCTCTGTATCTTTTAAACTTCCATATGCCTGACTTTGCACCAAGGTTTTGTAATCATTTAAGGCTCTCAATGACTCTAGTTACAATTGATATTCAAAGATCCATCTGAACACAGGACCGCCTGCACCTCTTGTGACCAGTAACTTGTGCAGACATAAATGTGCCTCGATCTGGTAAGAGTGAAAGGTAAAACTATCTATCTGGATGCTCTTCACTTGCCCTTTGTAAGAAAGGGGAAACTGAGGCTCTGATATGATATGGGTGAGGGGAGGAAAGTTGCTATCTTTTTCCTGTTCGACGTGTCTCTTTGCCGTTGCTGACTGAGTTGGGAGCTCCCGAGCCGGAATGGTTGGGTTGACTACGTGTGATACGTCCACTGGCTGGGTGAGCAGGTGCTGTGGTTGATCCTGGAGCAGTGTTGCCATTTCCGTTAGGTAGGTCAGAGGCTGTACAATAAAAAGAAACACATTGATGTACATTCAGAAAGCAGAAAAAAGTAAATCTCTTTAGTTTGGAAAAACGGAGCCTCAGAGGGCATATGATAACATTATACAAATATAGTCGGGGCCAGTACAAACCATTATCTGGAAATCTCTTCATAAACAGGGCTATACATAGGACATGAGGGCATGCATTTAGGCTGGAAGAAAGAAGATTTAATCTAAGGAAAAGGAAAGGTTTTTTTTACGGCAAGAACTATAAAGATATGGAATTATCTGGCTGAAGAGGTGGTTTTATCAGATTCCATACAGATGTTTAAACAGCAATTGGATAAATACTTCCAAAAACATAACATACAGGGATATAATTTCTAATTAGTGTGGTAACAGCTGCTTGATCCAATGAGATATCTGACTGTCATTTTGAGGTCAAGAAGGAACTTTTCCTAGTTTGTTCCAAAATTGGAAGCGCTTCAGACTGGGATTTTTTTTTGCCTTCTTTTGGAACAGTAAAAACATACGCGAGGAAGGCTGAACTTGATGGACGCAAGTCTCTTTTCAGCTGTGTATCTATGTAACCAGCCTTCATACCAAGTAGTATCTATTTCATTACTACATTATAAGTAATATTCTATCAAAGGAAAACGTTGATAAGAATGTTATGTCACTTTGGTAAGAATTAAATACAATAATATTAAAGACAATGTGCTTAAAAGGCACATGTCAATACCCTGTGCCCCTTATAAACAGATTAATAAAGGTATGAACATTATGTTGGAATAACAGAAATTAAAATGTTTTTAACCCCCATCCCCCTCAACCCCCTGCAAAATGCATGATTTAGCGTAAACCAGTAGTGTGGCCACTGTGAGTATTTCTAGACATTTTTTTCTAAAAATAGTAGGGCTGATGCACAAATTTTAATTGCTAAAAATAATCAAAATCAATGTGCAATCACAGAATACGGTGCAATAATAGGTTAAAATTAGCATATGTGCCAACCACCCAATTGTGTGACATAAATCTACTCAAAAATGTACCAAAGTGGTGCAGAAATCCTATTAAAAATACTTATGCCAATAAATTGTACTGCTTTACTTTAACATAACCATAGAATGTATATATATATTTTTTTAATTCTTTATTTTGTTCGGGTGATTCAATGTAGTTGAACAAAGCAAAAGACATTCCCGATAAGAACATTGCGGTTATACATGAGTTTTAACATCTTTTGTGAAATAGCCCTTTTTCTTTAGCTAGAAGAGCATAGGAGTAAGAGAACGTTAAGTAGTAACGGCGTTGATCTTTGTCTCTGAGCGAGTTACGGTCTAGACCATGAGTAGCTTTGTAATTGGGTTAGAACTCCTGATCTGGATAATGATGCCCCCTAACCTATGGGGCCATGGGGAAGGGGGAAGGTAGCTGTCTCGTTGCGTGTCTATATGAAAAGGTCGGTTTACATTATAAGAGGGTGCCACGGTGGCGTACCTTTGTTAAACTTAGGCGTTGTTAGGCCAAACAAGGCGTTCCTCCTAGAGGCAGTTGTGGTAAACGGAATGCGTGGAACAAATTACTAGTGATTATTAAGAAATAACATAACAGTAAAAAACATTGTGGACGCTACCGCACTGTGCCTAGCCAACTTTGTGTGTCTAAGCCCATGCATCCGCCTGCATTACCAAAGGGGGAGAATGTATATCTTTATGTCAAAATAACCCTTCTCCCCCCCCCCTCAAAAAAATGATACATAGTGCAAATCAATAAAATTCAGCTTAGATAATACAATTAAAGACACAACAAATGCATGTCACTTGTAGAAAAATTGTGATAAAAGCAGGAGAAATACCCAAAAAATTCAAAGCGGTAGACATTACAAATGGGTAGCTACCCTTTCCTCTCTTGCAGGACAGGTAGCATTGAAAAGGTTTAAAAAAAAATTTCCCAGGAGTCCGCGGCTCAGTTTCACGCAAGCGCCCATGGAAAGGGGACAGTAGGTCTGTGGGCAAGGGTAAGGCTCCTGCCACGTCCCAAAAATTGACTGCCACTCGCCACGCTCATGCCAATTCCAACCCCTTAGAGGGTTCTACATACCACGAGGAAGACGGGGTTGAAGATTATTACCTTGGATATTCTGATGAGGACCCCTCGGCGATTGCGCTAGGGGATACCCCATCGGAATTTGTCAAGGAGACTTTTATCACACAAAGACACAGATGCAAAAACACCTATACAGAAAGGACCCGATTCAGACATCCTTCTGGATGCTTCGGGTGTCCCTTTGTTTGACCCCAGGGTCATCAGACATCCACGGTCGGCAGAATGGGCCCCACCAGACCATGTTTCTAACTTCTGTAAGATGTGGTTACGCAAACCACTTGAAAAAGAAATCAGGGCAAAACTCAGAGCTGAGTGCCCTCGACCAACCATTCCAAACAAAGTGGCTCTCACGCCAGACTTTGACCCACTATTTGTCACTTTTCTCACCAAGACAGGGAAAGACCCTCGCAAGGGCATTGAGCAGGGTCTTAAGACAGCCCAGGATAAACTCCTGGACATCGCTGGCCCCATAATTCAAATTTTCATATTAGTGGACGAAGCTTTATCTAGTGGGGAATTCAACCCAAACACAGTCAGAGAGTGGGCCCAGAGAGCCTTATGTTTCCTAGGCAACGCAAATGTGGCTATGTCCACTGAGAGACGCAGGGCGGCACTATACAAGCTAGATGCAAAATTAGCCGATCTGAGCTCCCGAGAACTGGGACCAGAGGCAAATGGATTACTGTTTGGAGACTCGTTCATGAGGGATCTTTCCAAACATGTAGCGGTGTTCACCACCCTAAATAAGGCCCAATCCTCCTTGTGCAGGGTTTTTCGTTCTCAGTCAGGTCGTTTTTCTGGGAGAGCTGGACGTTATAGAGGCCGAACGAACAGCAGAGTTGCCTTTACAGGCTACAGGCCTCGCCCTTCGGAGAACTATTGGCAATCGGGACAACCCCGACCCTACCACAGGCAACTATTCATTAATAGAGGGTCTATCCGGGGACGTGGATCTGCCTCCCTACGCGGAAGAACTGCTCCAGGTAATCAATCTCCCTTTTTTCAATGTACCTATAGCAGGTCGACTAAACAGTTTTTTCCAACAGTGGGAATTACTTTCTCAGGATCTATGGATCCTATACACAGTCCAGGGGTTCAAAATAGATTTCCTTTCCACCCCTTTCCAAGACACACCACCTACACCACTACAGATGTCTGCATCTTACAACCTGACACTACAAACCGAACTGCACAAGCTAGTAAAAAAAGGGGCAATAGAAAAATCCCCGTTCCCACATACATTTCTCAGCAACATTTTTCTGGTCCACAAAAAAAACTGGAGACCTATGCCCAATTATCAACTTGAAAAACCTGAATCACTTTGTCAGGTATCGCCACTTCAAGATGGAGGGCATCCATCTGCTCAGGGACCTCCTTTGCGTGGGAGATTGGTTCACCAGATTCGATCTCAAAGACGCATACCTCACAGTTCCTATTGCTCGCAACCATCGAGCTTTCCTTCAATTGCTCTGGCAAGAGGAAATCTGGCAGTTCACATGCCTCCCGTTTGGACTATGCTCCGCACCATGGTGTTTCACGAAACTGATTAAACCAGTGATGGTGCTACTCCGATCACAGTGGATTCGGTCCATCATATACTTGGACGACATCCTGATAATGGCACAAGACGCAGACTTCTTACGCCAACTCACGGACATGACGACGGTCTTACTACAAAACCTTGGTTTTGTAATAAATTTCCAGAAGTCAGCCCTGGAACCTTCCCAAAAGGTTCAGTTTCTCAGTTTTCTGATAGATTCCGTACAGGCAATTTTACATCCACCCTCTGCAAAAATCTAAATCATAAAAAAAAAAAAAAAAAAAAGACATTCGCAAATTTTTATCAGCCCATCAGATTCGCTTATGTGATCTGGCCCATACTATAGGCCTACTGTCTGCCTCTATCCAAGCCATTTACCCAGGACCTTTACACTACCGAGCCATGCAACGGCTCAAGACATATTACCTACACCGTTCCACCTCTTACGATCAGTACATCTACCTGACAGACGAAGTTCATATAGAACTTTACTGGTGGCTCCACAATATGGAAGCCTGGAATGGCAAAGCCATCTTCGGATCACAACCAGATTTCATTCTGGAATCCGATGCCAGTCTCCTGGGATGGGGCGCCACGTGCGCCAAAGGATCCACCGAGGGACTATGGTCCCCCTCCGAACAAGCACTGCACATCAATTGTCTGGAATTGATTGCAGGATCATTCGCGATTCGCAGTTTCGCAAAAGACTGTTTCAATTGTTCACTAGTACTGTGCATGGACAACGTCTCTGCAGTGCGCTATGTGAATCGGGTAGGAGGCTCACGATCCAAGGTACTATCCGACCTTACCAATGATCTCTACCAATTCTGCCTAGAGCGGAATTTATCCATCAGAGCGGAATATCTTCCGGGCACGGACAACCTAGTCGCAGATTGGTTCTCTCACCATTGGAGGTATGTAACCGACTGGCAATTGGACCCCCGCTTGTTCCATCAAATTCATTGCCTTCGCGGGCCCCTTACACTGGACCTGTTTGCATCCCGTCTGAACCGCCAGGCGGAGGCCTTTATCAGCTGGCTCCCAAACACCCAGTCATGGGCAGTCGACGCCTTTCTACATCCTTGGCCGGAGACAGGAGCTTATGCGTTCCCACCTTTCTCCATGATCCAACGCACCCTTTACCGGGTCAAAGCCCTAGTAGTGACGATAGTCATTGTCACTCCACTAAGGAGAGCCCAGACTTGGTTTCCAACCCTGTTAGAACTGTCTGTGAATTGTCCAATTCTACTACCTCGATCCCCCGACATCCTCAGGAACCCAGCAGGGCACGGTCACCCACTCGCCCTTCAGAACCGGCTCCAAATTGTAGCTTGGACCGTTTCAAGGGATCTTGGAATGTCTCAGGACTTTCGGAGACAACTCAGGCTCTCCTATGGGACTCCTGGGCCCCAGGCACTACACGAGCTTACCTCGCTGCATGGAAGACATGGGTCAGCTGGTGTTTGGGAAGGGATACCGATCCCTTTTCAGCACCTCTGACGCTCATCCTAAATTTTCTGTCTACCCTATTTGATCAAGGCAAGTCCTATCGTTCAATTAATGTTTATAGATCAGCTATTTCTGCAGCCCACAACCCTATTGACAATGCATCAATAGGAAAACATCCTTCAGTCTGTAGACTTTTACGAGGGATCAGGCTAGCCAGACCCCCTCTTCCTAAATACTCCTGTTTCTGGGATGTCACTCAGGTTTTTTCCCTTCTAGAATCCTGGCCCTCTAATGGGAATTTGACGCTACGTCAACTCTCAGCCAAATTGGCCTTACTCCTATGTCTGGTATCCTTCCGTAGGGTCTCTGATATTCGAGCATTTGATTTCCACGCAGTAGTCTTCTCGCCTGAAGGCACATCACCAGACGAACAAAGACTAATTCTTCCTCCGTATTCTACCCTTACTTTCCGAAAATACAGTCACTCTGCGTGGCGCTCTGCGTCAGGCACTATATAGATGCCACAACCACTCTGGGCCCCCCTACGGGACCCCTTGTAATAACTGGCTGTGTTTTTCTTTAGTTGAATAAGTCTTTTGTGTGTGTGTGTATATATATATATATATATATATATATATATTGTGACAAAAGTACTCCTTTCCCTTGGTACCTTGTCCTGGGATTGGGGTGTTACACACAGTCTTTTCAGGCTTTAGAGACACTTCACACGCTGGATGAGGTAAACTGACTTGCTCTTTTATTGAGGTTCCAAAATAAATGCACAGTAAGGTATAAAGGTAACAAAATATATCAAACAAAAGCCTTGCTCTTCTGAGCACTAACTAAACAAAATAATCAGCTAACTGGGTTGGATGGCTTGTCCATTTCCAACATAAACATAAACATAAACATAAACAGCCTTACTGCTTCAGGGTTTTCAGCTCTCTGTTTCCACTCATAGAAACCAAACACAATCTTGCACCAACCTTATTAGAGAGCAACGCTCTGCTATCTAACCTGTTGCTTTCCTTTCTGCACTCCCAGTGCTCCAAGCCAGCCTTGCCCTGACTGCTTTCCTATCTGCACTCCCAGTGCTCCAAGCCAGTCTTGCCCTGACTGCTTCCTTTCTGCACTCCAAGTGCCTAGTCTCCTTGACTATCTGGAGAGAACAGCCTCTCTCTCCTACCTGCTTCCTGGGAGGAAGCCAGCAACCCCTCTCCTTTACCTGCCCAGCAGGGAGGGGCTTATTACCACTGCAATAGCTCATTAACTGCACCTGAGCAGTGGGTTGGAGACGGTCCAAAAAACCCTGGCCTGGATCTATGTCTCCCCAGAAAACCACTAAACCGTGGAGTGGAGCATTGGCCCACCCTTCTCTCCAAATGCTCCACCCCAGGGGCCCATAACTAAACAGCATTTTGTGTTGCCTACAACACATCCTACACATACTCCCCCTGGGGTTAAAAGGCCTATCTGCCTTCACTTTATCACATATCCTCCTCCCCAGCTCAGACCCATCGGGTCGAGCGGCCTTAGAACACAAACCGTGAACATTCATAACACCTAGGCCTCTACCAGCCCTGACTAGCTTCTCAGTTACAGGAAGTGGCCTATTGCAGATGGCTGCTACCTTGCTCCCTTGTAGTTTAAGGAGCCCCCACCCAAGTGGAAAACCCAAATAGTTAGCAGTGTTAGCGGTCAAACCGGCAGCCTTTACATTAATCACAACTAACCGGACCTTCATCAGGTGTGCTACCCAGTCCACCCTGTTAAACACCACATCAAGGTAGGCAGCTGCATACTCTGGCAGGAACAGAACACTTTTCATCAAAGTAACCTCACTCCCTGAATCTATCAGTGCTTGTGCACTCTTCCCTACCACCATCACCACTTTTAGCTGTGCTGTAACACCACCACCAGTCACCATACACATCTTTAAGCAAGTCAATACAATCCTATGCAGAGCCATTATTCCTATGTCACATTGTATTGGCTCTTCACTCTCAGGACAGTTATATGCAATATGTCCTTGCATATGGCAATTGAAGCATCTGAGTTCTTTCTCAGTCTGGTCTCGTATGGAGCACTGTTCTTGTGCCGGAGGCCCAGACTCCCTGCGTAGCTCATCTTTCCTTTGCCTGGTTTCCTCCCCAGGGGTATCCTCTGCTTGCTCAGCCTTGAGTGGCCACCTCTCAATGTCAGCAATTCGTTCCTCTGGGCTGTCTGGCGGTCTCCCTGTTCCCTTGGGGGTGTCCAGAGACGCAGTCATGGCCTCTCGCTGGATCATGATAGCCCCGGTATCAAACAGCCGGTCAGGCAGTCCGAGTCCCGCCTTTAATTCCATGACTGTGTTCCCAGAATCTGGCAGCTGTTCCAGGTAGTCAGTGCGCCCAGGCCTTGTAGCAGTAGTCTTTGCCAGCAGTTCCAGTTCTACGGCTCCCGAACAATCATTCACAGTCTTTGTAGCTATACCAGGTGTCTCTGAAATATTTAATTCTGCTATGCCAATGTCACCTACTTTGTGACGTTCGCCTTGGTCTGGCTTAGCTGCGGACGTGCCCATCTTATCATCACAGCTTGGTTCTGTAACTGTCGCTCTCTCTTGGCTTAGATCAGAAGCGGCTACTTTGCCTTTCTTATTTTGACTTCGTTTTGCCACTACTTCTCTGCCTTGCTTTTCTCTGCCAAACTGTCCAACAGCTGGTTGCCATTTTTGGGTAGCCTCTGCTACTAAACAGTGCACCGCATTGTTATACTCAATTGGGGTGCCTTGCTTCTCTCCATTTTGCTCAGCTCCTCTGCTGTTGTCTTCTTTGACTCCCCAAGTCAGTCTGCTTTTCATGCCTTTGACTTGTTCACTTGGGTGTACATAGGTGGCTTCTACATCATCTGTGGATACCATCTTTTGCAAGTAGGGACTCACTGTGATCACCTTTGGACATTGTGGTAGGTCTGTGGCATCCCTGGCCAGCCTTTGTGATAGACTCTGGATCTCCTGCTGTATGACACATGTGGCACGCTGCTGCTCCTCTCTGAGCACTTGATGCGCTGCTGCCTGTGTTGCTTCAACTTGCTTGAATAAAGCATCTGTATTTTCCTTTTGAGCCAGTACAAGCTGCTGCAGTATTGAAATGCTCTCTTGCTGTATTGCATTAGTCTCTGCAGTCCTCCTGTTTGTCTCTTGCTGTACAGCAGTGGACTGGAGCAAAGCTTTCATGACATCCTCCATTTTCTCAGCAGTCTCTTTCTCCCTACTTACAGACTTTGCCGTGTGCTGCCCGCATTCTCCACCATATGTGACAAAAGTACTCCTTTCCCTTGGTACCTTGTCCTGGGATTGGGGTGTTACACACAGTCTTTTCAGGCTTTAGAGACACTTCACACGCTGGATGAGGTAAACTGACTTGCTCTTTTATTGAGGTTCCAAAATAAATGCACAGTAAGGTATAAAGGTAACAAAAATATATCAAACAAAAGCCTTGCTCTTCTGAGCACTAACTAAACAAAATAATCAGCTAACTGGGTTGGATGGCTTGTCCATTTTTCAACATAAACATAAACATAAACATAAACATAAACATAAACATAAACAGCCTTACTGCTTCAGGGTTTTCAGCTCTCTGTTTCCACTCATAGAAACCAAACACAATCTTGCACCAACCTTATTAGAGAGCAACGCTCTGCTATCTAACCTGTTGCTTTCCTTTCTGCACTCCCAGTGCTCCAAGCCAGCCTTGCCCTGACTGCTTTCCTATCTGCACTCCCAGTGCTCCAAGCCAGTCTTGCCCTGACTGCTTCCTTTCTGCACTCCAAGTGCCTAGTCTCCTTGACTATCTGGAGAGAACAGCCTCTCTCTCCTACCTGCTTCCTGGGAGGAAGCCAGCAATCCCTCTCCTTTACCTGCCTAGCAGGGAGGGGCTTATTACCACTACAATAGCTCATTAACTGCACCTGAGCAGTGGGTTGGAGACGGTCCAAAAAACCCTGGCCTGGATCTATGTCTCCCCAGAAAACCACTAAACTGTGGAGTGGAGCATTGGCCCACCCTTCTCTCCAAATGCTCCACCCCAGGGGTAAAACAGCATGCAGAGTTACAGCTTACAGCTTCAGGCTTGAATACAGTAAGATTTTGCTATATTTATGGAGGCATGAGGGGCCCAGATGGTGGTTTTAACACTATAGGGTAAGGAATACGTTTGTGTTCGTGACTCTATAGTGATCCTTTAAATAACATCACAGCTAGTGACTTTGCATGTCACTTTACTGACAAGAACAACCGAGTTAGGAATGCAATCTCCTCTCACATTGTAATAGGATAATACATCCTCATAATAACTCAGTTGGTCTCAATGTTGTGTTACATACATTGCTAATAGAGGTATGATGTAGGATATCCAACTGTCTAACAGTATAAAATAAAGACTGTAACAAACTAAACTTACGGGTCTCAGTCACACTATCCACATTTTGTAAATTCCCTTCAACTTAAAGTTGTTGGCTTTTATTTTCAGTTAGGGAATAAAGCTTAGGACTCGCAGGTCCCTTGAAATCTCAAGAAGTGACACACAGATCCCAGTACATATATTTCAAGTGCGTGCAATCGTGTTTCAATTTCAGGATTGGTAAGCAACTGCATCATGTAAGGTAAAATGGTTTGACCCCAGCTGCTCAGCTCCTGGTTGGGAGTGTGTTTCATGTGTTAGGCAGACGAGTGCACCTCGTGTGGTCACTCCCTGGGCCACACCCAGAGCCTCAGAGAACAGGTCCCTCGAAGAAGAGGATTATTATTATTATTATTTTATTATTTATATAGCGCCAACAAATTCCGTAGCGCTGTACAATGGGTGGACTAACAGACACATAATTGAGATCAGACCACTGACGTACAGGAACAGAGGGGGTTGAGGGCCCTGCTCGATGAGCTTACATGCTAGAGGGAGTGGGGTATAGTGACACAAAGGGTTAAAGTAGGGGAATTAAATAGTTTGTTACAGAGGGGTTTATTGAGTGCTTGGTAGGTCATTTTTGACAGGTGAAGGAACGGAGTCATGGGGTGGGGGATGAGAAACCTGCTGACAGTTTAATTGATACGCTTTAATAAAGAAGTGAGTTTTCAAAGATTTTTTGAAGGAATGGAGGCTGGGTGAAAGTCTGATTGAGGAGGGAAGGGAGTTCCACAGAATAGGTGCAGCCCTGGAGAAGTCTTGAAGGCGAGCATCAGAGGTGGGGATCCGGGCAGAGGATAGGAGTAGGTCTTGGGCTGAGCGCAGGGGTCTCGTCGGGACATACTTGTGTATGAGGGAAGATAGGTATGTTGGAGCAGCATTATGTAGGGATTTGTAAGCAAGCGCCAGAATTTTGAATTGGGCCCTATATCTAACTGGAAGCCAATGCAGGGACTGACAGAGCGTGGAGGCGTGGGAGGTGCGACCGGACAGGAAAATAAGCCTCGCAGCCGTATTCATTATAGATTGCAGCGGTGCAAGCTGGGAACATGTAAGACAGGATGGAAGAGAAGGAGATGAAGCGGGAATGAGAGGTAGGGCAAGGGGAGAATGTCGTATTAAAGCGGGTGTGGATCAGCTCACCTGCCTCCCAGTGTCTACTACTGAGGATCCTCAGGTCCCTCCCCCTATAGTCGCAACAAGCTCTCCCTGAGTGTTTCCCTGATGGCAGTTTCCCATTTGGACATGAAAGGGGGTGGGGGAGGGAGTCTCTGCTGTTGTATCATCGAATATAAGCAGGAGACGCTATGGGGCATGGGGTGCGGTTCCTGACATAGTTGTTCAAATGGTGTGAGGTCTCTATGGATATCAGGGTGTTGTGGTATCGCGGTGACATAGTTCTTGATTTGAGTGTATCTGAAGTCAGTCATGAAGTTGTGGGTGGGTGTGCCGGTGAGTGTTTACAGGGGCAGGATTTTCCCATTAGCAGTAATGTCTTGGATTCGGGGTTTCTTGTGGAAGTACGCAGCAAAGGTTTCTGAGTCTTATCCCCGGCTCAAAGTCTCGGTTGTACACCAATTGCAATAGTAGGGACGGGAAGGAGAACAGGCGTAATTTCCTTGCTTGTGAGTGTCATATAGACATAGTGGCTGTAATAAACGGTTGTTGGGAAACCAGTCGTCTGCTTACAGCGGGATCAAGCCATAGGAGGGCAGAGTGTGGCCTGCCTGCTTGATGAGCTTTGATGGCCTTCCAGAGTTTATGTACCCCCTCTTTAGCCCATTCTAAGGTCCATTGCATATAGCATGCCAAGTAGTATAGTTTGAGATCTGGAACAGCCAGACCCCCTGCTGTTTTGGGGAGTGTAAGTTGTGTGTATTTGAGTCTGGGTTTAGTGCCCTTCCAGATCAAATTAATGAGGAGGGTGCGGATTGATGTAAAAAAGGCAGTGGGGAGTGAGATTGGTAATGTTTGAAACACAGAGTACCCATGGTAGGATGTTCACTTTGGTTATGGCCACCCTACCGAGCCACAAAAAGTGGGGAGTAGCCCATTCTGCTAAGTTCTTCCGTATAACCCCTAACATTGGGACAAAGTTGGTTTGGTATAGTTTGGTCAGATTAGCCATAAGCCTCACTCCCAGGTATTTAATAGCGGTGTCCTGCCATTGAAAGGGGAATCGTCGTTGAATCTGGTCTGCCCTCCCCCGAGGAGTGCCGATATTGAGGATTTGGCGACAAAAGAAGAGCATATCATCTGCATACGCTGCGACTTTGTGATAGTCTACCCCTACCACTACCCCCGTAATATCTGGGTTGTCCCTAACTGCCTGTAAGAATGGTTCGAGGGCCAAGATGAAGAGCAGTAGCGACAGGGGGTAACCCTGTCTTGTTCCGTTTCTGACCGGGAACGCGGCAGTATAGACCCCGTCGATGCACATTCTGGCCGTGGAGGATGAGTAAAGGGACTCTATCCATTGATGCTTATGATTCCCCAGGCCTATGTGTTCCAGGACCGCGAATAGGTAGTCCCATACCACCCTGTCGAAGGTCTTCTCCACGTCCGTAGAGAAAAGAGGAGTGGGCTCTACATGGTGCGTAACACTTGATGGATCAGTGATAGAGCTTGTATCATATTGTCCCTGGCTTCCCTATAAGGGATGATTCCTACTTGATCAAATGAGATCAAGCCTGATAGGTGTGGTCCCAGCCTCGTTGCCAGTATCTTGGCAAACAGTCGTAGGTCGCAGTTTAGCAGTGAGATCGGCATTTGCCTGTACACCGCTCGGCATCCCCATCCTCTTTTTTCAATAGAATAATGTTGGCTGATGTTGTCTGCTTGGGAATCGTATTTCCCTCCATTTTTGAGTTAAAAGCCGAAACAAATTGAAGGGATAGGGTGGTCGTGAAGGTTTTATAGTATTTGAGAGGAAGGCCGTCCGGGCCCGGCTTTTGTCTGTCTTCAAGTTTTTGATGGCGAAGGTCAGTTCCCCCTCCGTCAGAGGTGCCTCATTCGCGTCTGCGGGAATCTTGGTTGTCGCATATTTAGTGAGAGGAGCTGATGCGCGCTGTATTTGTCTGCGGTTCCCCATGGGAGGTGTGTGAGGGAAGCACATATAGGTCCATACAAAATGACACAGGACCTCTGATAATTCCTCACGCACTAATGTAAGCTCTCTCAAGTGTGTGCAGTCCAGTGTTCGTTTGTGCGCATGTGTCAGGTTCCCTATTTTGTCAGTTAATTCTCGTATTGTGTGTTACCTTGCCTTTTTAATAGCAGAGCTTTGTGTGCCTCCCAGGTCAGGAGAGGGGATGTATCTTGTGGTCGGTTTTCAGTGAAAGAGTTAGTCAGAGCTCGCTGGACTTCTTGGGTCACCTGTGGATTAGAGAGAAGGTTTTCGTGGAGCCGCCATGTAGTGGTCTTAGGTTTATATACCGGTGAGGTTAGTTGTATTGTGAGTGGCACGTGGTCAGACCATATGCCCCTCCCCCCTATGGAAGAGTCCCGTAGTCTGGGCAGGTAGTAGTACGGGAGGAAGAAACAGTCTATGCGCGTGTATCAATCGTTCGGGGTGAAGTAGAACGTATAGTCCCTGTCTGTTGGATGGTTCGCCCTCCAGCAGTACGTAAGCGGAGTTTGCGGAGTTTGAGCAGTGTGTGTGGGGGGGGGGGGGTGTAAGTGGCCTCTAGAGGCATCCGTTGTAGGTTGTATGGCAATATTAAGGTCTCCCCCGAGAACCAGACAACCTGTCACTGTCAAAGTCTTGCAGAGCTTGGAGTGTAGCCCGGAGGAATTTGTTGTCCTGTCGTGTATTTAGGGCATAAATGTTGGCAAAGGTGCAGGATTCGTCTAGGATTCGTCCCCTAATGAAAACATATCGGCCCTCACGATCTGTCATGGTAGAGTCCGCCACAAAAGGTACGGATTTGTGTATTACAATAGCCGTCCCCTTGGATATCCTGTCTGGGTTGTGCCTTTAAAATCCCATATTATATATGTGATTGCAGAGTTTTGGTGCCGCGTCAAGTTTGAAGGTAACTACTGGGGAGAGGGAGGAGTCAACTTCCCCGGTTAGATTTGGAGCTTTCAGATTTGGTAGCCTACCTCCCCTATGGTGCAGTGTGGAGTAGAATCTAGAATTTTCCTCCGATCGCTATTGGTTCTAGGGAAGCATTTATCACCCGCAAGAGGACACTGTCCGCCCCACGCCATAGCTATGTATTTCCCTGTTGGGTTTCTCTAATCAGTGGGGTGTTTAACCCTGATGCTAGCAAGATACAAGTTGGGCCTGCAGGTACATATACCCAAATAAAATAAAAACTAAATAAAATATAACAAAATAAAATTTGGGGAGACCCCAGATATATCATTTTTTACCATGTCCCTTTAAGCCTTGCTTTCCAAAACTCCTCTAAACCGCCCACCACCCCACCCCACCTCCCACTCCCAACATATCCTGTAAGCTTTCTGAATCGCAGAAGTAATCCCTCTCCTAATTGTAGAAACAGAGGCAGTTATACATTTATGGTAACAAAAAAGACACAATAAAAGTCTATTTGACTTACTAAATTCTTTAGTACGATCAAGGTAAATGCGTAAAGAACTAACCCCATCCAAAGTATGCCAAAGGGATTCTTCCTCAGAAGAAGGGCTTTCCAAGAAATAAGGTAGGAAAATTTCCTGGTTCAGGTGAAATTAGGAAAGGAACCTTTTGAATGAATATCGGAGCCAATCTTAGAACCGCCTTATCTCCAATAAATTGAGTAAAAGGATGATCAGATGAAAGAGCTTGTAATTCTGAAGCTCTTCTGGCTGAGGTGATGGCAACAAGGAAAAACATTTCAGTGTTAAGACCCGTAAAGATGAAGAATCCATAGACTCAAAGGGTGCGCCTGTCAGATTATGCAAAACTGTAGGCAAGTCCCATGTGATAATAGGTTCCTCTTGATTGGCAGTTCCCAAGAAACTCCTTGTGATAGACTTCACAGCAGTGGCAACCAAGGCCTCCTTGGCCAATGAGGAATAATTGCTATCACCTCTACATTTTTTTTCCAGGTCTTTGAAAGTTATCTGGATTAATGGAAGGAGAGGGAATACATATCCCAGCCAAAAATGTAATCTCTGTGTTAGGGCATCTTGATCTTTGTTCTTGGGTGAAATCTTATGGAATAGAGAAAAGGGGGAACTTTTCACCATCAGATCTATATCCGGTGTTCCCCAAATATTGCATGTCTGCTTGAACGTATCCAAACTCAGTTTCCATTCTCCTGGATGTACATCCATATGTATCGGCGACACCGTCTTGTTGTTCTGGAGGATGTATTGAGCTCCCCAACCTTTTCCATTGCATCTGTGGTCACTAATTCCGACTCTGGGTCCCCTAGCGGGAAGCCTCTCCTGATATTTTCTACGTTCATCCATTACTGAAGAGACCTTCTTACTTCTTCTGTGATCCATATCTTTTGTTTCCATTCTTGATTGAACTGCTCCAAGAAAATTTTCTGTGTTATTCTCAGGTTCCAGTGTGCCCACCTCACTAAACCGATAGTTGGGCACATTGTTCCCGGTGATGGTTTCAGTTGATATTTTTTTAGATTTATAATACATTCGAAATCTTGTAAGTCCTCAATGACTGTCTCTGTATCTCTGATGAGTCTTCCTTTTGATTTGTTCACAATCAGTATATCTTCCAGATAATGGAATATTCTGATTCCTTATTCCCATAGGAGAGCATTTAGGCTGATCAGGATCTTTGTGAATTTACTGGGTGCGAAGCTTAGACTTGGAAATGACTGTCAAAAATCTTAAACCTTAGATACTGTCTGTGTGCAAGTGCTACAGGGATGTGATAGTATGCCTTTTGAAGATCTATGAATCTATGTTGAAGTTTTGTTTTTTAGGCATTCTTGCATAGGTTTTTCCTTTTCTATATAACTGACAGAACTGAAAGATCTGTGATGTGCAAGGACCAGATTTGATTAAATTTTGCAAGGCGGGCTCCTACCTTGAATATCTGTTTCCTGCCACCTGCCGAACAAAAATTTCTTCCTCTTTAGGGTATGTCACATAATAATAACAAAGTATGTACGGTAACCAGAAAAGGTACATTCAGATTACTCTGGTTTGCAAGTATGTCCAGGGGTTGTTACGATTATCCAATTTAATGGTACTCATTACATCTACCTCGGAGAAATGAAGAGTTAAGCCAACACTGCCAGGATTTGACCCTGCAGCCCCCAAGGGCTGATCTATTAGCCAGCTGAGATATCTCATCAGCCTCTAGCTGAAAAGAGACTTGCGTCCATCAAGTTCAGTCTCTCTCACATATGTTTTTTTCTGTTGATCTACAGAAAAACAAAAAACCCTGTCTGAAGTGTTTCCAATTTTGCAACAAACTAAGAACAAATTCATTCTTGACTCCAAAAAGGCATATAAATATCACCTTGGAAGATGGCACTCTAGAATATTCTCTCCCAGGCTATAAGATCTGGAAAGAAATTTTGTTCTTTGTATCCTCTGCTCCAGCCATTAGGATATTGCTTTATTCTTCTGTCCTGTGGCAGGAGAACTTTTTTCCCCAGTCAGCTACCTTAGGTAGCATCGTCTAAGGGCTTTCCAAATATAAGGTTTCCCTGAAAAGAAAGTAGGCATAGGTTAGTTTTGATGAATTATCTGCACCCCATGTTCTCAACCAAAGGGCTCTCTTGGCTGAAACTGAATGGCCAATAGCTTTTTATATAAGCTTGGTGAGGACTACCAAAGCTTCTGTAATAAAATCTGAAGTGAATTTTTTTAAATCCTTTAAAATTTCCAGTAATGTATCTCTGTTAGTGCTTTTAGAGATGTCTTTACTAAGCATAGCGGTCCAGACACTTAGAGCCCTTGACAATGATGTTAAGGCCACTGCAGGATGCATTGCTGCGCCTAAAGAGTAAGTCTTGACCATGTTAGCATCTTCTTGTTTTTCCATTGGTTTCCTCAAAAATGCTGCACTGTCTATTGGTAAAAACAGTTCTTTTTGCCACTGTTCGTTGCCATTATAGTCGCATCCACTTTCAGTGTTGTGTTTTTAAAATAGTAGAATCACTGGCACCCAAGAAAAGCATTTGAAGGAAACTTTGAATTCATGATTTTCTTTTTAGGGGGAGCATCAGGATTTGAACTTGAAACCTCTTGATCTGCGGTCACATTCTCTACCACTGTGCTATACCTCCAATTTTCCAGAATTATGTCTGATAATTGGATTGAGAATAATATATTGACTTTCCCTTGGGTTGAAAAACGTGTATCTCCCATTCTGGTTCTAATCAGATCTTTAATGATGGAGTATATAGGGGAAATAATTCTTCTCCTGTGCAGGTCCTCAAAGTGTATATATATCTGAGTCCCTAGCTTCTCCACAACCCTCTGGGATTCTAAGAGTGTCTCTAATTAGATAAATTAGTGAATTAACCACTTAACCGTCTAGGTTAGAAGGGTAATCCATGCTCTCTTCATCCTCTGATGAGTTAAAGCCATCTGGGATATGAACCTCTGACATAGAGCTTGAGGAATCTTCTCTTGCTCTTTAAGGTTTTTTTTAGAGGAATGACTTGCAAATTGCCTCTTTAATCCTTTAATCCCAGCAACCATAGAAATTACCTCAGCCAGATTTGGGTTAACGGTTTCTGCAGATATAGATGCTCCTTCAAATGCTATGATTCAAAGCAGTGCCTGCATACATTTTTCCCTTCAATTGCATCAGATGGGCAGGTATGATATTTCCTGGATTTTCTGTTATCCTTGGACCTTTATCTCTCAGGATGTGTCAGGCTACATTACAGATATGTATCGGTAGGATTGTGTGTGTGTATATATATCTATATATCTATATTAGATTTAAAAAGTTGTAGAATTTAGACCAAGGTCCAGTCTTCAATTACTATGAACTATCATAGTAATCTTAACCCAGGGAATCCCAAACTGCTTGGACTATATCTGGGTTCTTTCTTGGGGAGAGAGGCTAAACTCCCCAGGGATGCCATAATGAAAAACTAATGGCAGGTGAACTTTAAAATAAAACTGTTGTGCTGCCTAACAGCTGGAGGACAGGAAAAAAGACTGCTTATTCTGGGGAGGTGGATTCCTTATATACCTTCAATTGAGAATTAGATTCCTGTCCTATCAGCTGAGAGGGGAGACATGGATTGGCCAGGAAATACAGATTTACCCCTCCCCTGCTCTTCTGGAACGCATCACAAATTGACTGTCTTCCATCTATAACTGGAGGTCTTCCGGTTTTCTAAAATGTAATTTTTCTAAAATTGAACCCCTTATCTTTCCTCCCTCAAGAGTTCCATTGACTTGCAGGAAGAGTGATGGAGTAGGACTATTTATTACCACAATTCCCAATGCTTGCTGCCTTGGTGTTACTTTTGACTCGGGTCTTACATTTTCTCCTCACACCCAGTCTGTCGCCATTTTCTAACTCAAGAGACAACTAAGGCACTTGTTCATGCACTCATTATTTCCCCACTTGACTAATGCAACTCACTACTCACCAGTCTTCCAAATACCTGCATTTCCCCGCTTTAGTCTGTGCCTGACTGACCACTACTACCACACCTCACCTCTTCGTCAATCATTACATTGGCTTCCTGTACCCTTAAAATTCCAATTAAAACTACGAAAACTAACTTACAAAGTCCTCACTAAATCCAATTCTCACTAGATTTCGCTTTACTCAAACATACCCCTTATCGTTCCCTTTGCAAATGACCTTCTCCTGACATCTGCTCGTTCCCGAATTGCCAACTCTCATCTGCAAGATTTTTCAAGGGCTGCATCAATCTTTTGGAATTCGCCAACCCGTGTCATCAGACTCTCCCCTAACCTCCAGTCCATTAAGACATCACTAAAAACACATCTCTTAAGGAAAACTTACCCTCTTCCTGGGCGATGCTTCTCTCTTTTCACTGCCCTCATCAGTACCCACTCCTCCTTAGCCCAGCTCTCTTTCCCTCCTGCCACAGTTAAATTTTTCCCCTTTTACCATCTTATTTCGACACAGACATCTTATCCATCAATCCCTACCCCGTCTGACATGCTGTTATTTCTCTTGTATGTGTTTACCCATTCCTCATGGACAGTGATGGCTAACCTTGACACCATAAATTGTTTCTGGACTACATTTCCCATGATTCTCAGCTAGCTTTAGAGTATAAAAGCTAGCTGAGCATCAAGGAAAATGTAGTCCAGAAACAATTTATGGTGTCAAGGTTAGCCATCACTGTCATAGACTGTAAGCTTGTTTGAGCAAGATCTTCTTCACCTCTTGTCTGTTATATTCCATATGTAAAATTGCCTATTGTCAAATATCCCCAATTCCTCAACCTGAGCCACCACAGTTATACCGCCAACACACTCTTCACACACCCGAAGCACTGTCCACACACCCATGAATGGTTCCTCATAGGGGCAGTCGCGGGACTCTGCCTTAGTCTCTGTAGGTTGGGTCAGTGGACATTGAGTGCCGGTTCTGATTTCAGCCTGGGGCTGGAGTGTTGTGGTGCACAAGGTCCTATTGACCATCTCTCCTTACACCCCCCATTACTAAGGGACTTCTTTGAGCCTCTGTCCCAGGGAGGGAATTAGATTATTCTTTGCGGCTATATTATGGTGTCACTAAGTCACCTGCCAGTGATACTCTGCTTGCCAAAAAAGCCCGGGCCAGATGCACCTTTACTTGCATGTTAACTTGCTCATACTAGCACAGGGCACAAAGTGCTATATAATCTGCTAGCCCAGTTTACCATACTCTCTTAGTGGGATTACGCAATTTTATTTTTCCTTGCCGCTTTCTCACATTCTGTTATATTTACATGCAAGTTCTCATTCATCAATTCACCTGACGACCAAGTCAGAGTGTACTTTTCTTGTTTAGTACTAACATGCCTGATCTACTTGCTTTGAAGTACCTGTAGCAGCATGGTTTTTCTCATATTTCCATATTCTGTAAAAATTGTGCAGTTTTATTGAAGCCACATGATTGTTATTTCATGTCTTAAGTTGCACTTGCAAAGGCTGTTGTTGCTTAGCAAGGTTCTGTGTACCTCTATGTACGACAAAAATACAAAATGGGGGGTGGGAGGGGCAGACATGCAGAGCTGAGGCTCCGTATAGCCAAGCAAACTAAATACGGCAAACCGGGTGCTACACCGAAGGTAAACCAACCACTCACCCCCATAACGCGATGGGAAAACGGACCAAGACGAATAAAGCTGCTATGGCCTTTGGGTCCCGAAATATTGGGGATTACATGCAGGGAGGCCTCCCGCGCATAGCGCCAAAAATGGCGGAGCAACGTACAGAGGACTCGTCGTGACACTGCTGCACCTTAATATTGAGCAAACAGTTCCTCATACTGATATGCTTTGCTACCAATTGTAATTATCTTTTATATATATATATATTATACTATCTATCATTGGTACCATCAGTCCTGTGTTGTTTTCGCAAGCAGGGTTAGGGTTGCATATGCTATAGATATTCCACCAAGGACTTTTATATTATTCTGGACGTTTTAAGTGACAAATGATTTGTATTTAATTTTATTTCGCATTTGTGTTAGCTCCTGGATACTCATACTATATTTTATGGTGTGTGTTCTAAAGGTTTTGGTGAATCCCCTTTTCCAGTTTAGAGCTATTCTCCCTACTCTGTCTTATTCCCTCTATCTTTTCGGTGAGATTTGTTTCAAATTTTCAGAATACCATACTCTACTGAAAACATGTATATCAGGAACAGCAGCTTATAACTGCAAAGAAAAAGAATTACAATTATTTATTTCACGGGAGGAACTACCAATATAATCAATAGGACAACTTACATGGAACTTAAAATAGAAACATAGAATGTGACGGCAGATAAGAACCATTCGGCCCATCTAGTCTGCCCAATTTTCTAAATACTTTCATTAGTCTCTAGCCTTATCTTATAGTTAGGATAGCCTTATGCCTATCCCATGCATGATTAAACTCCTTTACTGTGTTTACCTCTACCACTTCAGTTGGAAGGCTATTCCATGCATCCACTACCCTCTCAGTAAAGTAATACTTCCTGATATTATTTTTTAAACCTTTGTCCCTCTAATTTAAGACTATGTCCTCTTGTTGTGGTAGTTTTTCTGCTTTTAAATATAGTCTCCTCCTTTACTGTGTTGATTCCCTTTATATATTAAAATGTTTCTATCATATCCCCCCGTCTCGTCTTTCCTAAAAGCTATACATGTTAAGATCCTTTAACCTTTCCTGGTAAGATTTATCCCGCAATCCATGAACCAGTTTAGTAGCCCTTCTCTGAACCCTCTCTAAGGTATCAATATCCTTCTGAAGATACGGTCTCCAGTACTGTGTACAATACTCCAAGTGAGGTCTCACCAGTGTTCTGTACAATGGCATGAGCACTTCCCTCTTTCTACTGCTAATACCTCTCCCTATACAACCAAGCATTCTGCTAGCATTTCCTGCTGCTCTATTACATTGTCTGCCTACCTTTAAGTCATCAGAAATAATCACCCCTAAATCCCTTTCCTCAGATGTTGAGGTTAGGACTCTATCAAATATTCTGTACTCTGCCCTTGGGTTTTTACGTCCAAGATGCATTATCTTGCACTTATCCACATTAAATGTCAGTTGCCACAATTCTGACCATTTTTCTAGTTTTACCTAAATCATTTGCCATTTGGCTTATCCCTCCTGGAACATCAACCCTGTTACATATCTTAGTATCATCAGCAAAAAGACATACCTTACCATCAAGACCTTCTGCAATATCACTAATAAAAATATTAAAGAGAATGGGTCCAAGTACAGATCCCTGAGGTACCCCACTGGTGACAAGTCCAAGCTTCGAATATATTCCATTAACTACAACCCTCTGTTGCCTGTCACTCAGCCACTGCCTTACCCATTCAACAATATTGGAATCCAAACCTAAAGATTGCAGTTTATTGATAAGCCTTCTATGTGCAACAGTGTCAAAAGCCTTACTGAAATCTAGGTAAGCAATGTCTACTGCACCACCCTGATCTATAATTTTAGTTACCCAATCAAAAAAATCAATAAGATTAGTTTGGCATGATCTCCCTGAAGTAAACCCATGTTGTCTCTGATCTTGAAATCCATGTGTTTTTAGATGTTCATCAATCCCATCCTTTAACATTGTTTCCATCACTTTCCCCACTACTGAAGTAAGGCTTACTGGCCTATAGTTGCCCGACTCCTCCCGATTACCTTTCTTGTAAATGGGCACAACATTCGCTAACTTCCAAACTTCTGGGACTACTCCTGTTAACAATGATTGGTTAAATAAATCTGTTAATGGTGTTGCTAGTACACCACTAAGCTCTTTAAATAGCTGTGGGTGTATTCCATCAGGTCCCATTGACTTGTCTTTACTTTTGACAGTTGAAATAGAACCTCTTCCTCTGTAAACTCACGTGTAATAAAGGACTAATTTATCCTTTTTCTCAACTGAGGTCCCTTTCATTCATTTTCATCTGTAAATACAGAACAAAAATATTAATTGAGGCAGTCAGCTAGACCTTTATCCTCTTCTACATACCTTCCTTCTTTTGTTTTTAATCTAACTAATCCTTGTTTTACTTTTCTTTTCTCATTTATGTATCTAAAAAATGTTTTATCCCCTTTTTTACTGACTGTGCTATTTTCTCTTCTGTGTGTGATTTGGAAGCTCTTATAACTTGCTTAGCCTCTTTCTGCCTAATCTTATAGATCATTTTGTCTTCCTCACTCTGGGTTTTTTATAATTCCTAAATGCTAACTTTTTGTTTTTAACTATTTTGGCCACATCTGTGGAGTACCACAGTGGTTTCTTGAATTTTTTGCTTTTACTGACAAGCCTAATGCAATTTTCTGTTGCCTTCAATAGTGCAACTTTTAAATAATCCCATTTCTCTTGGACTCCATTTAAATTTCTCCAGTCTGATAATGACTCCTCTACACATATTCTAATTTTAGAAAAGTCTGTTTTTCTAAAGTCTAAAACTTTTGTTTTTGTGTGGTGTGACTCAGTCACTGTTCTTATATTAAACCACACTGACTGATGATCACTGGATCCTAAACTTTCACCTACAGTAATATCTGATACCAAATCTCCATTTGTTAACACTAAATCTAGTATGGCCTCTTTACGAGTTGGCTCCTCAACAACTTGTTTTAGAGACAATCCCAGTAGGGAGTTTAGAATATGTGTGCTCCTGGCACAAGTAGCTAATTTTTGTTTTCCAATTTACATCAGGAAGATTAAAGTCACCCATGATGATAACTTCCCCCTTCATTGTCATTTTAGCTATTTCCTCAACTAGTAGATTATTTAACTCTTCAATTTGTCCTGGGGGCCTATAAATCACACCTACACGAGTTACTGTGTGATTACCAAATTCTAACGTAGCCCAAACGGACTCTATGTTTGCCTCACTAACTTTTATTAGGCTAGATTTTATGCTATCCTTCACATACAAGGCCACCCCTCCCCCTTTCTTGCCTTCCCTATCTTTCCTGTATAAAGAGTACCCTGGTATTGCTATGTCCCAGTCATTTTTCTCATTATACCATGTCTCAGTAACAGCGACTAAATCTACACTATCAGTTGCCGTTATTGCCACAAGTTCATGGATCTTATTCCCTAAACTGCGAGCATTTGTAGACATGACTCTAAGCTTATCATTTTTTAACACACTTGCTACAGGCACCTTCTGTCCTTGTTTTGGGGACAATTGGATTGATGTTTTATCACCCTTTCCCTCCCCCTCCACCCCCCCAGTTTAAATACATCCAAGCAAAACCTCTGAACTGCTCACTGAGAACATTTGTCCCCTTTTGAGAAAGATGAAAACCATCGTTTTTGAACATTTTATTTCCATTCCAAACAGAGCTATCATGAGAAATAAAGCCAAATCCTTGCTCTCGACACCATTCACCAAGCCACAAGTTAAAGTCCCTAATACGCATCCGCCTGTCGTTCTGAGTGTTATGCACAGGCAGAACTTCAGAGAATGACAGTGTGGAAGCAACCTGCCGTATATCATTGGCAAAAACACTAAAACTTCCTTAACCTCTGAAACCTCATTGCAAGCCAAGTCATTTGTCCCTAGATGGACAAGTACATCAAATTCCCCTTCCTGCTTTGCTTGCTTAACAATATTACAGATACGTCTCCTGTCTCTGTGAGCAGTAGCTCCGGGAAGACACCTCACAAGACCACCATTGTCCATCTCCAAACCTCTTATAATGGAATCCCCCAACAACAACTGCTTTCTATTAGGCCTCACCATAGTCTCCAAGCCGGTCTCCACAACAGCACTAGCCTCAGTGCCTCTCTCCACAACACCACTAGCCTCAGTGCCTCTCTCCACTACACCATTACACTCTGAAAGTGCAGAAAATGAATTATGAAGATCAACAGACTGTGCAAAATGCCTTTTATCCACAACTCTAAGTCTACCAGATCCTACAGTAATCCATCTGCTATTCCTAGTATGTCTCTGCGGCAGTGGCTTTGCTGAAGTTCCAGTCTGAGTTTGTTCACCAAATAATTTACAAATCTCAGACTTCAAAAATACAATCTCCTGCCGCAAGATAGAGAACTGTCTACAGATTAGACAACAACCAAACCTCCAAAAAGTGGAACGTGAAACAAATGCATTGCAACTATTACACTGAACTAAGTCTGCCATTCCAATGAGGAGAATAATTTAAATCAAACAAGTCTTAAATTTGTATTTATCCTCCTGAATACCTCAGATTACCTCCAGTTTATCTCCAGAATATCTCCAACTACACACTTAGAAACAGCACTTAGAAGTAGCAACCAAGCTATATTGGCCAAGCTAATGACCACAGCCCTTATATAACTCCTAAAATCACCACCCACTACGAATGTTTAACACCTGGGTAGGCCTCTGCTTATTTGCAAACAATAGCTAATTTAAACAGCAATCAAAAGCAAGTAATCTAATCAAATGCCTTATAATTACCAACAGGAATTCAAACCTTGTGCAATCAGTAACCTTTTCCTATAGATGAATCTTACCTGTAACAGTAGAAAAGAAAGCTCTTAGCACAACTCTTAGACAGTTGAAGCTTCTGTAAAACTCTCCAGAATATCTTCAACTACACACTTAGATACAGCACTTAGAAGTAGCAACCAAGCTATATTCCACAGAAGGGTTTGCAAGCGGTTGTCTGAATGCTCAGAGGCTTACTTCATAATGGCCTTTCACCTGACTTGAATCTGATATATCAGGAATGTGAAATAGGGAATCAATCAAAATTAGGTGTAACTTAATTGTCTAAGTAGTTAACAATTGAATCCTTATAAAACCATGCCAAAATAGAGGGGGGGACGGACATTTTATCCAAAAAAGCCCTGGAATTCCATTTTAAAATAAAATTTCATTAGTAGAAAATCAAAGACAAATACATTTCAAACTAACAACTCTTTTTTCTTGATGCTGCATCTCACCTGTTAAATGAGTTATAATCTCAAGGGATAAAGTGAATTTACCTTGATTAAGCCATTTCCTGCAGACAGTAGGGGATCTGATAGTAATCATACACAACTGAGGATATCCATAGGTTACAATAAAATCTGACCAGTAGAGGGGGCAGAGAGTAACAGAGGCCGCTTAAACCAACCTGGTAAGCTCACTCTTGTCCGGTTTGGTAGTTCTGAGTCTGAGGTGTGCATATGTGGCCTACAAGAGTTTGTGCTGGGGAGAGGCGGCCGCTCCTCCCGCTCTACAGCTATCTGGTCTCACCTCACTCCTCCCCCCCATGGTTCGGTGGGGGTTATCCCGGACCACACTGGGCTTGCAGACACCTCTGTAACGATCCAAAGTTCTGAGAAAACTGCTCCACACAATATGGCAGGGATGTCTCTCCCTAGGCCACAATGCTCACCGCAGTGCAGCTCATAATAAGAAGACCACTCTAGTCACATCCTGTTGAGGCTGGAAGCGATATTTCCGCAATTTTGCACCCAATTGGAGGCACGGTTGGCGGCAACACGTTCTTTAACTATTGGGAGAGACTGGAGGAGTTGGGACGCACACAAGCAACGATTACAGCCAGCATCACAATCCCCTCTCACTCACCCACCTGGGCAGCTGTTTCAATCTCTTCGGGCCCAGCTTGCGGTCAAAGTTTCTCAGAGGGTGTGCACCAAGAGGCAAAGACCGCAAAAGCACAACTCGAGGCAGACTGCGAACAAGCCTACTCCAGAGCAGAGGGAGAAAAGCCCTAGGATTGCCACGTGCACACCAGAGGTATGGGAGGCATGGAGGGAGCCAGGGAGGCTGCAAAGCTTACCTTTCACCACATCAACAGCTCTCACACTACTGGGCTGGCAGCACTACTCCACCTTGTGGGACTATAAACTACCGGTTGCCGATATCGGCTGAATGACGTCCAAGCATTGCCTTATTTCCCCTCATGTTTAGCCTAGCTGCTAGATTTTATTTTGTATTCTGCTGGACTTACTTTGTTTATTCCTTATCTCCCTATGAATCAGTTTTTTGTTTTTTTTTAATTTTTGTTGTTGTTGTTGTTGTTGTTGTGCATACTGGTATCAACATACAGGTTTGAGGTGCCCCAACAGCAGTCCTTTAGCGTTTTATCATGCATAACAATAATAGCATTTGAGAAACGTGCACTTTTTTTTAGGTATAGTAGTAGGATAACAGTAGCAGGTACAACGATCTATTCAGTGTGGCAAGCTAGAAATGCAAGCTTACATTATAATTGCTTAATCTTTATGCGTGGGCTCTAAGCTTGGGTAACCACGGGCTGCCGGTCGGAGTGTTGTCAATAAGTGGTACATATCGGCATTTGCTCCCTAAGACCGGTATGGTGTCAGGTGTTGCGAGTGTGCTTGTATCTAACAGATCAGGTGCATGGTGGCGTCAGTTGTATTCTGTGGCTTGTGTCTGCCTTGTGTCATGTCTAAAGGTCGCACCGTAGGCTAGGTCATGTTTAAAGCTGTGTGTGAAGCTGTGTGTGTGCAGGCCTGTATGATAGGAACCTGAGGGTAGCCAAGCATATCATGGGTATATAGTTCCGGCTCAGCCGATACCCCGGCTTGGCAGCAGGCTTAAGGGGTAGCATGTCAGCAAGAGGCAGAGTTAGAGTGCGTCCTCCCCAAAGCCTCGGTCTGTCGTGAAGGCCTGCATCTACGGACCACGAAGTTGAGCGTAGGAAGCCAAGTTCCTCCCTTGCTCGGGACGGCCGTGGATCCCGATGGAGAGTCGTCATCTGTGGCATTGAATCCTCCGCTCCGGTGGCTGATGCTCCAGGATTGTATCCCTTATGGTCTTCAGCCCGCGTGGGCCTGAAGTGTAGGACTGTGTGCTTGCTTGGTTAGGAATGCCTACGGGGGACCCGCTCTTTTTCCACCCCTTATCTCTCTGCTTATGTTTCGTTGCTGGTGCATTGGGATTCTCAGGGTAGTCAGCAGACTTGTCCCAGGGGCTGTTGAGTATTTTATCCAGACACTGCGGTATGTGTTCATTCATGCTCTGCGATGTCTTGCCCGCAAGTTGTGCACGCAGCTGCCTGGTGTCGGCCATCTTGGGGTGAGTCGCCCCATCTCTGCTCCACAACAAGGCAGGTTTTTGGGGCTTGCTGTAGCCAGTTGTGGTTGCCCGTGGAGACCGGGATAACCCCCACCAGTCCAGAGGGGAAATGGGGATAGCAGGTTGCTGGTCGGAGAACGTCGTCTCACCCTAGCTCAAGCTCGGAGAGGCCTCGATCGGGTTACTGTGATGCCGTGTCGGGTCATTTGCTGCATCTCTGTGTACACCGTCGGCTGGTGAGTCGTTTGGTCACTGATTTGGGTCAGTGTCTGCTTGTGGCACGCAGTTAGCACCGATATTTCAGGCTCAGATGCAGGAGCTCGGAAGAAGAACGTCTGATCCAATCATCGGTCAGGCCCGCCCCCAGTTTTAAAAATAATTTTTTTTTTGCTGTTTATAGTGATACAAACAGTCCTGCCATGCCACAACAGAACTTGAAAATACATACAGTATCTCACAAAAGTGAGTACACCCTCACATTTTTGGCAAATATTTTATCAGATCGTTTCATTTGAACGCTGAAGAAATGTAAATGTAAAGTAGTAAGTGTACAGCCTGTAGAACAGTGTAAATTTGCAGTCCCCTTAAAATAACAACACACAGCCATTAATCTAAACCGTTGGCAGCAAAAGTGAGTACACCCCCAAGTGGAAATGTCCAAATTGGGCCCAATTAGCCATTTTCCCTCCCCGGTGACATGTGACTCAGTGTTACAAGATCTCAGGTGTGAATGGGGAGCAGGTGTGTTAATTTGGTGTTAGTGTTCTCACACTCTCTCATACTGGTCTACATGGCACCTCATGGCAAAGAACTCTCTAAGGATCTGAAAAAAGAAGATAGCGGAGATAGTGAGGGAGCTCTCCATCATTAATGCTCTATCAGGTAACCCCCTGATGCAGATATTTTGGATTCTGGCTCTATCCTCCATAGCGGTTACGCAGGCTGTCAACACAGCTTGGTTTTTCTTCATCGTAAGGAGGACAGAATATGTGGCCGCTTGAGCCATTTTGGTGGCCCCAGTGTCTGCCTTCATGGCGGCCATGCAGCCTGTGAGGGTGGTCCCCTGCTCCCTGATCACTGCAATATCTGCTTGGAACATCGTCTGTATGTACTTTGAAAGGGCTTTGATGTCAGCTTTGGTGGATGGGGCTTCATCCCTGGGGTGGTCTGACCTGTTTTCTCGATGGTGCTAGCAGGTCCTCCTCCAGACTGTAATCCTCTGAGCACTCAGACGAGCAAGTCAGATCGGAAGCCATCTTGGAAAGAGTGGGCCTCTGTATTGTGCCCCTATATCGAGAGACCCGGAACCAGGGTCTGGCCGATTTAAAAAAAAAAAATCTTCCCCATGGTTTGCAGGTGGGGGATCGGTCACTGTGTGGCCCAGGAGAGAGTGCTGTCTCGTTGGGAAAGGTATTAGCTGGGCAAACCATGAGGAGCTTGAGATACACACGTCTGTCTATGTTGGGTGCTGGCTTCACCCCTCATGAATCAATTTATTTTAAAGTTGACACAGTAGACTTTATACTGTTTTGCTCTGGTCTGCTGTAATTTTCCTATGGTGTCATGTGGGGAGGGACGCCCGCTAGTTGGCAGTCACCTGGTCTGTTTGCCCTTTCACCACTCTCTAATACATTGTGGATCATTTAATCATACACACAAGTTATCATGTCTGAAGTCTTAACTATACCTTTCTTTTCAGTCGCACAACTGCATGTTTGCCTAGCTAGATTGTTAACTATTACTATAAAAAATTGTGTGGATTCTTAAAATACCACACTGATGTTTATTGTGTCATATTATTCTTGTTGATGCTGTAGTGGCATGGCAAGCTTGTAATGTTATATGTGCACAACAACAAAAAAAGAATTATAAAATAAAAATTTTGACCAGTAATTTAGCCTGACCGCATACAGAGTTAAAACACCCATGTTAATGGTAAAACATTCCTGTTTCCAAGGAATTTTCTGAACTATTAGATTGTAAGTTTGTTTGGGTAAGGCCTCTTTACCTACTGTATGCCAAACCTGTTTCTTCAGGATTGCTTGTGTAAGTTTACCTTTTGTACAGAATATGTTGGCACTACATAAATAATTGTAATTGAATCTTTATGAGTAATATCACTCACTGAAAATTTTACATACACCCAGTATGTACAGTGAAGTAAAAAAGTATTTGATCTCCTGCTGATTTTGAACGTTTGCCCACTGACAAAGAAATTGTCAGTCTATAATTTAAATGTTAGATGTATTTTAACAGTGAGACAAAATAACACAAAAAAAAAAAAAAATCCAGAAAAAAAAGTTTTACATTGATTTGCATGTCAATGAGTGAAATAAGTATTTGACCCCTTCGACTTAGTACTTGGTGGCAAAACCCTTGTTAGCAATCACAGAGGTCAGATATTTCTTGTAGTTGACCACCAGGTTTGCACACATCTACGGAGGGATTTTGTCCCACTCCTTTTTGCAGATCTTCTCCAAGTCATAAAGGTTTAGAGGCGGACGTTTGGCAACTCGAACCTTCAGCTCCCTCCACAGTTTGTCGATGGGATTAAAATCTGGAGACTGGCTAGGCCACTCCAGGACCTTAATGCCACTTCTTTGTTGCCATGGCTGTGTGTTTTGGTTCATTGTCATGCTGGAATGTCCATCCTCTACCCATTTTCAATGCCCTGGCTGAGGGAAGGAGGTTCTCACCCAAGATTTGACGGTACATGGCCCCGTCTATCTTCCCTTTGATGTGGTGCAGTTGTCCTGTCCCCATAAAAACACCCCTCAAGCATAATGTTCCACCTCCATGTTTGACAGTGGGGATGGTGTTCTTGAGGTCATAGGCAGCATTCCTCCTCTTCCAAACACGGCGAGTTGAGTTGATGCCAAAGAGCTCAATTTTGGTCTCATCTAACCACAACACGTTCACCCAGTTCTCCTCTGAAGCATTTAGATGTTCACTGGCAAACTTCCGACAGGCCTGTACATGTGCTTTCTTGAGCAGGGGGACCTTGCGGGCGCTGCAGGATTTCAGTCCTTTCTGGCGTAGTGTGTCACCAATTGTTTTCTTGGTGACTATGGTCCCATCTGCCTTGAGATCATTAACAAGATCCTCCTGTGTAGTTCTGGGCCGATTCCTCACCGTTGATCATTGATCATGTTCATTGAAACACCACGATGTGAGATCTTGCATGGAACACCAGACCGAGGGAGACTGACAGCTATTTTGTGTTTCTTCCATTTGCGAATAATCACACCAACTGTTGTCACTTTCTCACCAAGCTGCTTGGCGATGGTCTTGTAGCCCACTCCAGCCTTGTGTAGGTCTACAATCCTATCCCTGACATCCTTGGACAGCTCTTTGGTCTTGGTCATGGTGGAGCGTTTGGAATCTGATTGATTGCTTCTGTGGACAAGTGTCTTTTATACAGGTAACAAACTGAGATTAGGAGCACCTAATCTGAGCTCGTTACCTGTATAAAAAAAAAGACACATGGGAGACAAAAATCTTGCTGATTTATAGGGGAATCAAATACTTATTTCACTCATTGACATGCAAATCAATTTCTAATTTTTTTGACATGCGTTTTTCTGGATTTTTTTTTGTTACTCTGTCTCTCTCTCTCTCTCTCTCTCTCTCTCTCAAAATATACCTACCATTAAAATTATAGATGGGTCATTTTTCTCTCTCAGTGGACAAACGTTCAAAATCAGCAGGGGATCAAATACTTTTCCCCCTCACTGTATATACACCTTTATAGGTCTCACTCAGGGCAGATGGAAGTTTTTGGCTACACTGGCTAAGCTGCATTTTGCTGCTGCTGCTCCCCTCTCATCTCCCCCCCTTGCTTCTTCAACTGTGTGTCCCCTAATCCCCCCTCTTATTTCCCTTTTGTGTTTTTATCCTCTCTTTTGAATGTTTTACCCCTTTAGTGTATCTTATCCCCCTTTTGTCTTACACTCCCCTTTATTATATCTTGTCCCCACCTGAAATGTATTTTACTCCCCTCCAGCCCCTTTGTGTGAATTTTTCTCCCCTCCAGCCCCTTTGTGTCTCTTTTTTCCCTTCCCCAATCCCTGTGTGCTTTTTTCCCCCTCAGCCCCTTTTGTGTATCTCTTTATTCCCCTTTCACATCCCCTCTGTGTGTCTTTGTGCCCCCCCCAGCCCTTCTGATTTCCCCCCCTCCCCCACGTCTGTTTTACCCCTTCCCCAGCCCCTGCCTGTCTCCTTTGCGCTGTTTCCCAGCCCCTCTGTTTCTCTTCATCCCCCAGTCCGTGTTTCTTTCTTCCGTTCCCAGCCACTCTGGGTCTCTTCCCCCCAGCATCATGCCTCTGTCTCCATCAGCTTCTCTGTTTCTTTGTGTGTGTACCAGCCCCCCCATGTATCTTATTCCCCCCTCCCCTCTATGTGTCTTACCCCTTTAGTGTACTAGAGGGCTGGTGAGAGCATACTGGTAACTAATTTGACATGCGTCCAGAGGCTAGATAGTTACTAGCAACTAACCTGACATTAGGCTTCAGAGTAAAAAATGGAGATGGTGCCTCAACATAATTTGTTCCTGTTATAAGAAATTATAATAGTTTGGATATCTTATAATGAATGCTTACGTGTATATTTTGTATCCTTTTAGTAGCATAATTTAGTTATCCACTGAATAGAACAAATTGAATTAAAATTTAATGGACAACATAAATGAACATTGTTACGTTAAGCACCAATTTATGAAACTGAGACAATGTATAAATGGGATAAAGGGCGGACGAGTGACGTGGATGCTTGAAAAAGCTTCAGGGTTTGGAGCGAAACGTGATGTGTGTGGCGACAGCATGCTGGACCAGTATGAACCAGGAAGCAAGTGGGCAATACAGTGGCATTTGAAATATTGCTACTAGGACCCGGCAATTCTACTGACCATGAAATTCCAAGATTTGTACTTTTAATATTGCCCTGTTTTATTGGAACATTCTCTGCATATGTGCCACAAATAGTTTTACCTGCATAAACCAACTGGCGATTATGGGAGTTGGGATCCAATGCACACTATGGATCTGATTCTCCCGAAGCGCTATAGTGTTGAGTGGCACTACAAACTGCTCTCTCATTGTAAGGAACATTGCCTTGGGGTAGTGTTGATTATATTATCTAAACTGGATTTATCCATCTGCACTATATAAATATTATTTTCAAGTAAAGAAATGCATTTGATGGTTATGTTAAAGTAAAGAAGAACAATTTCATTTTCTTTTTTCTGTTTCCCCATACACAGATACTTCAGCACACTGATGCACCAATACAGATCAGACTCCAAATCCGCTTGAACAAACCAAAGTTCACACAAAATGTGAGATAGAAAGTGCATTAGTTCTTTTTATTTTACCTGGTGGAGCTGGGCTGCTGGATGAGCTGTGATTTGCTGTTCCTGTCACATTCTCTGCCTGGACCTGAAACCACAGAACACTATGTAAACCATAGAAATTGCACTACTGCCCATCTCACGTATTAATTAAACACATCCCACACACCTGTTTGCTTTGAGATTGCTGGGCCACATAGTCAGGGTTTGGTTCGCTAAAGTTGGGCATCTCAGAATACACCATGCAGAACCTGGAGTCAAAACAGTGTTTATATTTTTTTAAAATTAACATTGATTCATGGTAAAGTGTACCAAGAGCAGAGCATTATTCTGCACACAAGTATGTGCCTTTAACTGAACCGGTTATGACAAGTTATTTTTAACATCACCCCCAAACCATGAGGAGGAACAAACTGTTACACTAATATAACAACCACCTTCTGCCCTCCTATGCTCTACCAGCTCTGTGAACAGAACAAATTTTATAAAAGTAGAGTGATCCTTCTTCATAATGTAAACATGCTGGCTTCATTTCCAGCACTCTGGCATCAGTATGAAAATACATCATTCACTCGTGTTATTACACTCCACTGCCATAACCATATTATATCACATTCTCTGGTTGCTCTGCTAACAAGCAGGAGGAATCGGATCACCTACATTCATGGGAAAAAGAAAGTACACCCTCTTTGAATTTTTTGATTTTACATATCAGAACATAATAACAATCATCTATTCCTTAGCAAGTTTTAAAATTAGGTAAATAACAGCAGCACAAAAATACCAATAATAATACCAACAAGACATGACATATTACACGGTCCCATGGTTAAACAAAAATAAAGTAAAAACGGAGAAGCCATGTGCGAAAAATTAAGTACACCCTTACTGCTTCCATAGAAATTAAGAGGCTATGTAGCAGACAGGTGGTGCTAATCAAATGCCGTTGATTAAATAATCATCAGCAAGTGTGACCACCTCTATAAAAGCCAAAGTTTTAGCAGTTTGCTAGACTGGAGCATTTAGATGTTTGTTAACACAATGCCAAGGAAGAAAGGCATTAGCAATGATATTAGAGAAGAAATTGTTGCTGCCCATCAAAATGGGAAGGCTTATTAGGTCATTTCCAAAAAAAGTCCATCATTCTACACTGAGAAAGAGTATTCAAAAGTGGACAACATTCAAGTCGAGTTCCAATCTTCCCAGGAGTAGACTTCCCATTAAATTCACCCCAAGGGGGGCGGGGCTTGATCGCAGAATTACAAGGAAGCGAGCCGCACTAGCTCCGGTAAACGAAAACCGAAAATAAACAAATAACAAGGGGTGCACAAAATGATTCCCAACAAGCGACGTTCCAGCCGGTACGCACCCGACACCCTGGCGAGGCCTACCATCGTGGCGAACACGGGAGAGACTGCCGGTCTCCTGCTGCCAAGAAAGGTCGGAGACTTGAATCGGAGCCCTTGTTCCCCCCACTTGGCCCAGTGGGAGTTATCCCGGATGACCCACACACAATCTGCCTGACAAGGTGTACTCAAGCGAAGCAACCACAAAGACAGGCAGACAATAAAAAAGCCTGCAAAATGGCGGACAACTTATACACCGCGGCCAGGTGCAGCACCAGAGAGGAAACGGAGCGCCGACTCAATGGTATCTTCTGCGCCTTCTGGGAGAAGCTAGAGACACTTATGTGGCCGCCGGTACTGGAATCCCCACCCGACGGCACAACACAGGACCTAACTATCCCCCCAGACCTCTCTCCCAAGACAAACAGGCACCGGAGACAGGCCGCCACAAAACCAGCATGGAATCCCACCAACAGCAAACGAAGCCCGACTCAAACTACCACGATCCAGGGGCGAAATGAGAGCAAATGCCAAAAGCTACTTCACCCGCTCGCTAGGACCCAGCACAGACCCCGGAGGGGCACAGCCCACCTTGGCCGATCGAGTAGGTGGCGAAGCACGAGAACTAACATGGCGGCAGCGACGGCTCGACCACACAGTAAAAGAAACAGCCTGGGTCCACACCAAGCAGAGGGATCCCCGACCAGGTCTACACAAAACCTGTAAGAGGACCCAGCACTTACAAACCAGACAGAAGAACCCTCAGCCAGGCAGCAACATATAACGGAAGAACACATGCCCCCATACTTCTGACATGCCACCAAGGTACTCACTCACAGGGACTTAACTCACTAGACCGGATGACCCATCGCTTATACCCGGACAGTATCCAGCACCCGCTGGGTATTGGCTGAATCTCTCTAGACATAACCCAAAGTTAATTAACCCACGCTATATGTTTACTTAACATACTCTTATAAGCAGCTGTGTCCAACATGTACTAATTGTGTACACAATGATAGCTTAATCTTTAGGTGGACATACCTGACTAGTCTGGTTATTCATATTCTCAAATGTGCAGAATTAGCATATGCCACAATAGTTATATCTTATGTTTCCTTAAGCTGTTGTGGCTTTGTCTTTCATAACATTTACCCACACGCCTGTATTTGCTTTAATTTAATTAAGCTTGAACCAAAAAATAAAATAAAAAATTGGACATTGCTTACCTATCTTGCATGCTGAAATTGCTCCTCCCTTTTGTTATGCTGTCAAGACTGCCAATATGTTATTAAACACTAGCCTGCCTTACCTGGTATAATGCTACCTCTGCTGGCTCAATAATCGGTTAATCTCATCACTATGCTTCTAAGACATACATGCCGCACTACATACAAGCTACACATTTATAATCTTAAGCGCGACTAGCACTGTTATAGGCATTATATACCCTAACATGTTATATTATATAAGCGATGTCCACTAGTCTGTAAACTTCAGATTACATAAAAATGTGCCGACTAAACTGCCACAATGTGAAATGCCATAAAAAAAATGCTTGTAGATGCTGTTGTCATCATATGCACAAGAAAAAAAAAAAAAAATTCACCCCAAGAATAGACCATGAAATGATCAGAGAAATTGCAAAACATACAAGAGTTACATCTTTGACTCTGCAGGCCTCAGTTACTATGTTAAATGGACTATAGTCACCAGAACAACTACAGCTTAATGTAGCTTGTTCTGGTGAGTAAAATCATTGCCTTCAGGCATTTTCAGAGAAAATGCAGTGTTTACATTGCCCATAGGGACACCTCCAAGTGGCCACTCCTCAGATGGTGTTCCTGACCCTAAAGTGTTCCTTTAATGTTCGACAGTACAACTAGAAAAAGACTGAACAAGTATGGTTTATTTGGAAGTGTTGCCAAGAGAAAGCATCCTCTCTCTAAAAAGAACATGGCAGCACGGATTAGTTTTGCAAAGTTGCATCTGAACAAACCACAAGACTTTTAAGAGGTCTGAAGCAACATTGTAAATAATAGAAAACCAATTAGCCGATGTCACTAAAAAGCGGCACAAGCTAAAAAAATGGGATAGCACATATAATACAGAGGATATGGAGATACAACCTGTACACCAGGGCACAACCTCAAAAGGTCTAGAGAGTAAAAGATAATACAAATATGGTGAAGTACGTTAAAACAGTGGATAGAGATCTCCAGGAGGTAGAGAACTTACAAGACATAAAGATGATCTGCGCCTATCTCCCCTTGGGGGTATCAGAATACAGCAGCAAAATTCTTCTTAAGTCTGTGGATCTCAGAGATATCAAAGAGAATATGCAGTACAGTAGTACTGTTAAAATGTACCAAAATTTATTTTACTGATTGCACTTACACTCAGGTCGCAATCTGCAGGCATATATCCACTTAAGTGGGACACAGAAGATGGAACAACAGCTGATAAGCAGACACTGGTAATACTGTACAATCCAAAATGATAAAAACTCTATAAAAAAAAGACTGGCATTTAGCACTTTATAAAGACTGGCATTTAGCACTTTATAGAGTTTTTATCATTTGGGATTGTTATCATTTGGGCCAAAATGCCTCCACAACGATGTGAGAGAATGATAGTCATAAAGAAAATGATTACCTCAAGTTATTGCTGACACAGGTGGCTTTACAAACAATTGAATCATAGGAACTCCATTTTGGCTTTTTTTTTTTATTAAATAAATCATAGTGTTCATCCGAGCTTGTATTTACCTAATTTTAAGACCTGCTAATAGAATTCAAAGATGGTGTACGTTCTTTTCCCATGACGTATGTGATATACCAATCGGTTATTCAGCACTGAGGTCTATGCTGACTCTATGCCTAAGAATTGACTGAAAGGTGGGGGAGGGGCCTACTTAAAAAAAAAAAAAGTCTTAATCAAACCTATGCATTTCTTACTGTACAGATGGAATATATTTCTTTTAAACTAAGCAAAATTGTGTGTATTACAATATATACAACGTTAAAGGAAAACAGTCATGGTATATTTTTCTTTATTTAAAGGGACACTATAGTCACCTAAACAACTTAAGCTTAATGAAGCAGTTTTGGTGTATAGAACATGCCCCTGCAGCCTCACTGCTCAATCCTCTGCCATTTAGGAGTTAAATCCCTTTGTTTATAAACCCTAGTCACACCTCCCTGCATGTGACTTGCACAGCCTTCCATAAACACTTCCTGTAAAGAGAGCCCTATTTAGGCTTTCTTTATTGCAAGTTCTGTTTAATTAAGATTTTCTTATCCCCTGCTATGTTAATAGCTTGCTAGACCCTGCAAGAGCCTCCTGTATGTGATTAAAGTTCAATTTAGAGATTGAGATACAATTATTTAAGGTAAATTACATCTGTTTGACAGTGAAACCAGTTTTTTTTTTTTCATGCAGGCTCTGTCAATCATAGCCAGAGGAGGTGTGGCTAGTGCTGCATAAACAGAAACAAAGTGATTTAACTCCTAAATGACAGCGAATTGAGCAGTGAAATTGCAGGGGAATGATCTATACACTAAAACTGCTTTATTTAGCTAAAGTAATTTAGGTGACTATAGTGTTCCTTTAAGATTTGATGCCTTTACGCCTATTTCATTTTTGTTTTCATTTTTGTTTAAAGGAACACTATAGGGTCAGGAACACAAACACATATTCCTGACCCTATAGTGTTTAATCCCACATTTACCTGGCTTGCCCCCCATAGCCCCCTTAAAAGGAATTCAAACTCACCTTATTTCTAGTGCCGCCCGGGTCCGCCTGCCCTGTCCCCGATCCGCCTCCTTGGTGACATCAGAATTGTCGATTTCTAGTCAATCCAATGCTATGGGAAAGCATTGGATTGGCTAAAATTGGCAAGGAGGCGGGGCCAAACACCATTTTGTCCAATCAACACCTCCTCATAGAGATGCATTGAATCATTGACGAAAATTCAGCATCGCCATGCAGAGTGTGGGGACACTGAACGGCAGTGCTGCCTACTGTACAGCACTGCCCTAGGAAGCACTTCCAGTGGCCATCTGAGGAGTGGCCACTTGGAGGTGTCCCTAGAGGGATGTAAACACTGCCTTTTCTCTGAAAAGACAGTGTTTGCATGGAAAGTCCTGCATATAATGAGTATACTCATCAGAACAACTGCATTAAGCTGTAGTTGTTCTGGTGACTATAGTGTCCCTTTAATCATATATACTGCTATTTGTTTTATTATTTTCATCGGTTACACTCTCCATACTTGTGCAGCCATTTTGAGTGACCTCAGGTCAGAATCAACCATTATTTAACTCAAAATCACACACAAATCTATAAGGCTGTTGCTTTTTCACAAACCATACAGTGGTCTTTACTAGAAAAAGAATCCATTTCAAATGTGATGAACTAATCAAATGCCTCTCAATCAGTGTACAAATATACCTATTCGTTTGCAACATACCAAACTAATTGAATAATTCCTGCATAGACTGGCATGCTTTTGATTTGTTCAACATAGCTGTAAGGGATTTGTGCACATGTCTAGTCTTCACTTCTCTCTGCTGAGACTGTGGTAATTGCAATCACTCAAATTTACTGAAGAGAAGTAAAGACTGCAGTGAAAAGTGCCTAGCTGTGCACTATAAAAAAATAAAGATTAAAAAAAAAAAAAAGAAAAGAAACCAGGTATAATTAAAAATATCTAAAAATTATTGAAACTATTGATTTCTGTGCTTGGGGTTAAAGTGCATTTCTAATAGGTTCTAGAGCTAGTCTAGAATTTGCAACTGCATATATTTTAGTTTAGAGCTTACTCTCCAATCTTCTGCAGGTCACCTCCTCGCCCTGTGTATAGAGTCAAGCAGCCCTTGAATACAGAAGCATACCTACAGAAAGAACAAAATACAGGTCTGAATATGCACATCTCAAATACAATACATAATGAGTTTGTTGTTTTTTTATTTTCCAAAGACTAAATGTTATCACAAAGATTCAAAATGTCCACTTACCTGCTAGTCAATGAGTTCAAATTCTGCCCTGAGTATGCCATGGACTTTTCAGTGCACTCAGTGTTGTTCATAGAACAAAAATGGCTACAGCTGATACCTAAGGCCATCCAGAGTGGGGTTAAACCAGGGGGTTAGAAAGCAGCATGTTTTGAGAATAGGTAAAGAGTTAAGGAACTTTAAGGCCCTCTGCCCCGGTTTCCCACTCACCAGGCAGTAACTATGATAGTGTCTGGTGGGAATCCTTTTTGTCCCACTCCTGGGAGTACATAAGGGCTGTATGACTTCCAGGGCCGTATTTCTTATTAGACAGAGTAGGCACCTGTCCTATAAGGGGAGTCTATTTACAGCACTTGTAATGCATATTTTGGAGCTCAGGTAGCTGGTGAGTGGAGATAATTAACAGAAGCCTTGGCTAGTGTTATCTTAAGTCCATTCAGCCAACTGTGATTTCTAGCAGAGCTGCAGGAACAGTTATAGAGGATGTATAACACAGTGCTTTCCCAGCTCCTCAGGCGTCTGTGTATGAATCTGGAGAGAAAGTGGAATGAATATTTTTCCATTTGCCCACTTCTCATCTCACACAGGAAATGCCTTGCAGGAAGAACAGGGGAAGCTCCGAGTGATGCACACTGTATAACAGCTCCGTCAGTTCTACTATCCATCGTAGGAGGATATGTACTTTGCAAATAACCCTAAATTTAAACTGTCAGTAATATTATAAAAGATAGTACAAGAGCATTTAAAGTATTTAAACCATAGGGGGTGAATTGATCTTATAACAAATATAAGCTTAGCAAAAGGACTTCCAAAATGGTGATTAGATTGGCTATGAGCTTTTCATTTTTAAATTTAGCCAAAGAGAACAAGACCAACCCGAAAAAACTTTTTTTTGTTTTTGTTTTTTTTTAGTCTGTTGATGCCAAAAAGGTTAAGAGTGAAAGTGTTGGTCCATTAGAAAGTAAGATGAGTTAATCAAGGAAGATCAGGACAAAACAGACATTCTAAATAAATAATTTATTTTTATTATTGTATAGGGAAGAAGAATCTATGGCTGTAGACTCGCAGATACCGGTTACAAAAACCTTGCCACAAACAGGCGATTGGTTAACAAAGGATAAAGTACTTTAGAAATTAAATTAACTTAATCTAAACAGAGCCCCAGGGGTAGATGGTATTCACCCATGTGCTGAAGCATTTCATACAGTTCCTCACAAAAGGTTACTAGTAAAACTGAAATCAGTTGGTTTAGACAAAAAATTGAGTTCTTGGATAAAACACTAGCTTAAAGATAGTCACCCCAGATAGTGTAATAGGACCATATGCAAAGAGTGTGTAAAATGAAAAGTATTGATGTAATCTGTGGATGGCAGGAGATACCCAGAGTAGTTATGCAATCCATTTTAATTGAGAGGTAACCAGAAGAGAGCAGGGAGTAGATTACTCACCAGTTGGGCATGTTGGATGTCCACCAAACAGATGTTACCTGGATTGTCAATCCAAGAGAACATTTTTGAGATTTGAGAAACTCTATAATTGGTAAGGAAATGAAAAACCCCCAAACCCTGCCAATAAATAACTGAGGTACATCACAAATATGTAAAATGATGTGGACGAACAAAATAAGTACAATATGTTTTTTTTATACATATTCTACAGACACAAATATACACAAAAGTAATAAATAGAATTGTAAAAAAAAAAAAGTAACAAATTAAAGTGACAGCTATTATACAAGTGGGACCTCACCCCTTAGTAAGCCTGATGATGTCTCCAGGTTGTATCAGGTTCCCTACATCATCCCAGACAGAAATGTTGATGCTGCCAGTCTTGTCAGCCACCTTACAAGTTCTTACTTCATGTCCATCCTTAGTCTTTGTTACTCGGCCTGGAAACATCATGGCAAATATGGAAAAGATCAATAAAATTATTGTAATGTATTATGTAGATTTGTTCCCTAAAGTGTTACTCGAAGCATTATAACCACTACATCATACTGTAGTGGCTAGGGTGCCATAAATACCCCTACTGGGCACTGAGAATTAAACAATAGCTGCTCAGCTGCATCCAGCTTCTGTACAGGTGAAGAAGCTGTAAACCGATACTGCAGTTCATTCACTGGCTGAGCAGAGAAACATCAGCAAGAAGGAAACACATTTTCTGGGTTTTGATGAGAGCTGCCAAAGTGGAGTTACACCTGCAGCAGCAACATTAACTATCTCAGTATGTACCATGTTCCATACTGAAACTCTGTACATACCGGTCCCTTGCAATATAACCAATTCAAAACACCAAAATAAGTCATGATGCTTGGAGTAACCATTTACCAGGACTGTACAAACTACAACGGCACATAAGAAATCTTTATCTAATCTAATCTACAACAGAGCAAAATAAAGATTAAAGTTGCCTGTCTAGAGATGCTATTTTTTCAAAACAGTAGATGTCTTTAAATGCCGCTTCTCAAAAAAATAAATAAGACAAATAAATGGTTGTTAATCCACAATGAAATCGGACTGTCCACCTCCTTGGCTGAGATCATCAGAATGGACAATCTCAGCCAATCCAATGCTTTCCCATAGGCTGAGATTGAGATGATCTCAGCCAAGGAGGCGAGGCGGGGGCGGAGCCAGAAACTACACACCCACGCTGTACAGCTTTTTAAGGGGGTAAGTGGGGGCAGGTCACCTAAACACTGTTTTTGACACTATAGGGTCAGGAATACACATTTATATTCTTGACCCGATAGTGTTTCTTTAGGATTGGGATTAGAATACATATTAGGTTTATATTTAAGATGGATTGAAGATGCTGGCCTACAAAGAGGCCTGGGGGATTCGACCTACATCACTGCTGTTAAAGGACCAAAAAAAATATAAAAAAAATAATTAAGCACCCCCCCAGTTTAGGAGATATACCCCTAATGAATAAATGCATGCATTTTTAGTTATCGTTGGAGGCATGCATTTTTAGTTATCATTGGGGGTATAGTCATAAAACAGCTTATAAACGCTGCAGTTCTTATGACTGTAGCCTTTTTGAGCCCTCCCCCTTTTCACAGGATGTGACTTATCACTTCACGGTGAATTGACCAATCAGAGGCTTCTCATAGAGTAGCCTCTGTTTCTATTTTCCCTGTCTCTTCAACTCCTCGAGTCAGTGTGTTTGGTATTTATTTTCAATTTGCGCAAAATTTTTGAAGCACAAGATTATTTTCAATTAAAGGTGACCGAACGAGCATTCAATGCAACTCGTGCTTTGTATTTTCACATGTTTTCAGGGTCTTAAAGGAGCGCGTGCGCACACACCCGTGTGTAACCCAGTGTACAGTTTCACTGAACTTTGCTGGCTGACAGAACTTTTATTTGTTATTTTGTAAAAGTACCTCTACAGGGAAATAACGTAAATACATAATTATTGCTTATTATTAGATCTCACCCTGCAGGTCCCATGCACTGCCCAGTGGCACGGATCAGCGGATAGTGGACTTACCTACCTACATAGGCTGCTGTACAGCCTGACATTACATTTGTAGAGGCTATCTTATTTATGTTTACATGTGTTGTTTCAACCTTTTATTCTAATTTTACGGTGTGTCGGCTGCAGTGATGTCTTGGGTTCCAGTGGTTCTCACTCGTGAAAAAAAACTTAACACTTCTACAGTTATTAATCTTGTCCAGTTGCTCCTCTGTATTTCTGGCTGGACAGGTACGATGAGCCTTCATTTGTTGAGTTTTACTAATTTGATTGTTTTGTCTAACTTACGATGGACTTTGTTTAATAATGCATTATTATTACATGCCTCACCTAAGTTCATCTGATTTAACTCCTATATTTTTTATTCTATAATGCTCTTTTAACTATCTCAATAAAAACAGTTTGACAAAAAAAGAAACACTGCCAGCAAGATAAGTCAGATGGATTTTGCTGAGTAAAGTGTTGAGTACCCAGTGAAATGGCAAATTTAATACTCTCAATTGGAAGACTAAGAATAACTGCCTTGCAAAAATATGTAAGCAAAGGACAAGCCTACCATACATGTATTAAGGAAACAGTTAACCCACAATTCCTACAGCTAAATTGGCATAGAGTAGAAGCATACATATGAGTCAGCTGTTCTGAAATAATGTACCACCTAAATAACATTTTCTTGAGTACATTACGGTTTGTGCAATGCAAACATTTACATATTGACTGCAGAGTGTTTTTTTCTTTCAGATATGAAAGTGTTAACCCACCTGTTTCGAGGACAATAAATATAACATTCAGGTTTTTCAGTCCAGGTTTCACATCTTTCACAAAGGTTTCTGTGGTCATAATGGCTCTCTCTTGCCTTTAGAGCTTGTGGTGGACAAATCACTGTAAATAAAGAATAATTACTAAACTCTTAACCATATATGAAGGACTCATCTCAAAACAACATTATGAAACTGATCCAAACTCAAGAATGGAAAAGGAAAAAGCAGAAAGAAAAAACAGCAAGTTAATATGTTGGAAAAAATATTACTAAACAGGGTTTTACAGTGGTTAGAACAAGCCACAGATTAAGACTCAGTAAAAAGTTATTTAAAAACATTTAAATTTACTCTAGAAAGTAAAGTAATCAAGACCTTTCTTCAATGGAATAATTCATGTGATATGTTTCCCCTGCTGATTACAGAGAAACAATTTCTATCATTCTATATACTATGCTTTTAACTAGTACTAGGGGTATTTAAAGTTAGGACGGATTGTAACAATTATTCCATTACAAAAAAAACCCAAAAAAGTAAAAGGCAGCCATCACTTTATGCCTGCCACCTGCTGGGCTCAATTATAGATAATCAGTGAGTAAGTCCAAGAACACTAAAAAGGTTTAATCAATTTACAATAAAGATTTTTTTACCAAGCTGGTGAATTTATGTTGCACTCTTATGAGTGCAGCACCATTAAAGTGACTGTCACCTAAAACTTGCCTTCCTCCTATTGCTTCCTCTGTCTCAATCTGTTCTTATTTTACTAATTTCTAATCTATTTCTCTTTAAAACATAAGACAAAGTCCCTACTTTGTCTTACGTAATATTCCAACACTTGACAAATGTGACAAAAACCTCCATTTCCTTTGACACAGAAAATTCTCTCGCAATGCTCATCTCTCATGTCGTTCCTCAATGGTTTTGAGAGACCTTCATGTGTCATTTCTACTGATAGTAGACTTGGGCTATTTGTCCATTCGCCTAAACAAATTACTCACTGGACAAAATTTTGTTGGCACAATTCGTTCGAGTTACAAGGAGGGAGCTACCTGCTCGCGGCTCCCTCCTTGTGCTATTTAAAAATAGAAGCCCAATCCCAATTCCCTACTCATCCTATGGGGGATTAATATGACCCCCATATTAGTATAAGGGAGGTTAAATCCTTCCTCCTGCCCCGCTGCACATAGAGGAATGTCTACTATACGGTGGCTGCATGCTGTTATAAAAAAACAAAAACATGCGACTGGGCAGTCGTTAATCCAATAAAGGGGGACCTGGCACAGTGCCCTGCGAGTGGGAACTAATAAACTAAGGCTGGGGATGGGTTCCATAAATAATAAAACTGGGGGTGGACCACTGTCCTACCTGCCGCAAATCGCTAATAATACTCCCCCCCAATCCCTAGTCACAACTCCCCCTCCAAGGACTAGGGGTCCGAAAGACCCACCCCATAAAAAATACCCTACCTACCCACCATACCTTAATAAAAGAAACAAATAAAAAATCCACAAGATTGCATCGAACTATAAATATATTTTAATTTTTTTTTAAAAAGTAAAACATTGCATTGAAAAAAAACTGAGTTTGCAGGGCGGGGAAAGCCCTATAAAATTTTCCCACACAGTGCAATTTGACTCAGAGCACTCTGATTTGATCCGATCAGAGTGCTCTGACTCGTAAAGCTCAAAAGCTTGACTGGTGTAACAGCAACATTTTTAAAGTGATTAATGAGGTCAGCCAACCTAATAATCTGTCATATGGTGTTTCCTCCCAGGTATGTTACTAACCTACACCTATCATTTAAGGTAACATTTGACAGCAGAAGCAAGTTTACCCAAAATTGTGCAATATCTGGTATTACATGTGTACTGTATGTGAAGGTGTTATGAAAAAGAAAATTACAATTTGTGTCATGATGTAAATAGGATTCAATATTTTCTGAAAAATTTAAGATAAAATTACAGTTATCTGCCTGTTTTACATCCTGTATTTTTGAATGTGACGTTGATATGATTCTTGCACCATTTCAAAGATTAAATACATTGAGTGGTTTTACTTTACTAAGAATTTTAAGTAGATGTATGAATTTTTAAAGTGAAAGCAGGGGGAGCTGCATGCATGTACCTATTTGCACTTTCTCGCGTGGAAATAGCCATATACTGATCACCTATTTTGTAACTATGCACACTAAAATGATTGTTTGCTAAAGTAAGAATTCAAAGTTAATTCAATGTGAATTTCGAATTTAAGGCCGCTATAGGTGAACTCAACTTAAAGCTGGCTTAGAGAATTTTTTCCAGTTTATCTATTTTGACCTTAAATAGCAAAATTACTTTTGAATTCTTTGAATTCTCTGTTTAGTAAATAAACCCTCAAAGGATAACTGTCGTAAAATTTTCACTTCTGATTTAAAAAAAAAAAGTTTATTATATCTAATGAAACTCAATTACTTTTTAAAAATGATGTACAATAATTTTTTGTTTTTCTGAGACAAATTCACTTTTTTACAGCTGTCCAACCTAACTTGCCTTGTGCTGCAGATTCATATAAAACAATCACTGCAGCAGACAATTGGTCACATAACAGTAGAGTGTGATATAAAGCTGGATTTTCTCAACAAAAATAAATCAATATACATAATTTGAAAAACAATACTATCTCAATGATTAAAATACTTTAAAGGATCACTATAGTGTCAGGAAAACAAACTCGTTTTCCTGACACCATAGCATCCTTAGGAGCCCCCTACCCTCAGCGCTGAATGGGTTAAAACCCCTTCAGTTATTTACCTTAATCCAGCACCGGGCTCCCTCGGCGCTGATGACCTCTCCTCCCCCTCCAACGTCGGCTCCCGAGCATTTCTCAATGCTTTCCTATGGACGTTCTGCACGCTAAATGTGAATTTCGCATCCAGCGTTGCAGAAGCCCCTCTAGCTGCTGTCAGAAAGACAGCCACTAGAGGTTGGATTAACCATGCAATGTAAACATACCAGTTTCTCTGAAACTGCTATGTTTACATCTGAAGGGTTAAAACCTGGGGGACCTGGCACCAAGACCACTTCATTGAGCTGAAGTGGTCTGGGTGACTATAGTGTCCCTTTAAAGAGCAACTCTAAGCACCATAGATAGAGAATATGTATAGAGAAAGCACCAAAAGTACTGTCTCACTGGCTTATAACTGATTTGCAGAATAAGACCAGGTTCCGTGACATCAAAGGAGGAATTTTGCGTTGTACAGCTTTTCAACTCTCTGTATTTATAAGCTAAGTGTTATTTTATTATAATATATTCAGTTGCAATAAATGTTTTATTTGTTTGAATTATATTAGTAAAAGTAATTTTGTATTCACTGTATACATATGCTATGAATATATTATTGTAGCGTATATCTGTCAAAGCATGTCTTTATTGTCATGATTCTAAATATTATCTACAGTGATAAGTGTAGGATAGTGCAGGTTTGGGTGTACAATGTGTAAAACTATTTGGAAGGGGAAAAAAATTTCCCCTGTCTCAGTCTTACTTGCCACATACTTTAACCAGGATACTCATGGCACTTCTACACTTGGAGGTATTAATGCAATAGAATATGCCCCTATCATCCATTCACTTAAGCTCCCGTCATTTTTGGGCAATCTACAATGCCTGCATTTTTGTATGTTAGTAGCCTCCACTGTCTTGAATGTGGACTTACCAAGTATGTAAGTGAACACAAGCACATGCTCAGTCAGGGTTATCCACTAACCTGGAACACTGTGGAGAATGCAAAGGAATAGCAAATGTTAGTCCAAAATAATTAATAAATCTCTATTATTTTTACATCCCACCTTTTTAACCTAAATGTTGCAATTCCCTTGCAATTCGCCACAATTTTAAAGTTTATGGAAGTGGGAGATCATGGATTAACGTAAAGATTTTTGAGTAATGTTCCTGGTTGACAGTCTGGGGAAAACATGAAAAAAATTAGAAGACATTCACAAGATTTATATTGTATTTTTTGTTTAAATTATATTTTCTATATGATGCATTTAAATAAAATTATTAATTAATTCTTCGTGGCATATCCCTTTAACCTTTTTAAAACAAGTCATGTACATTCTACATGGAGACTGTTTACAATATTCACATGATTCTGACATGGTAATAATAAAATAAAAATCAACCATTATCATCATCATGACAATTCCTAGTCATGGAAACAAGTCAGACATTTTATTTTCCCAATTAAAAATATTTAAATTAAATTCATACAGACATTCACACCAGTTTTGAACTTCTCAAGCTCTGCAATGTAAAATTAATTTATATATATATATTTTTATTTTATTTTTTATTATTTTTTTTTATAAATAAACAAAACTTTTATTTGCAGGCTGACTAATAAATGTATTAATATATTAGAGTTTAGGTTTTAAGAAACCAGAAGTAGGCAAGTTTTAATTAATTTCCAAATACCCCATTATCAGCCCAGCAGTGGGAGCTGGCATTGATGCCCAGTAGTTAGCAGGATGTGCTCTCCCAGTGTCTCTACATGGGGCAATCATTGCCCTGTCTGTATCCTGCAGCACATACCATGGTGAGCACAGGGGGGGGGGGAGCATCCCAGGACACGTGGCTCCCGCATGTTTACATCACGCTGAACTCATACACACACACAACCCCTAAATACCTTGCGTGTGGTATGTCCACTGCCCCGCTCGCGACAGCCTCCCCCGCTCGAGGTACCTCACATCCCCTCGCCCGGGTTCTCTCCCTGATCGCTGCACTTGCAGGAAGTCACTGACAGGGGCCATCCAATGGAAATACGGAATTCTGAGCCGCGCACCAATCAGCGACAAGGATCAGCTGCATGGACCAATCAGAACAGGCGCCCCGCGCAGGACTCAATACTTTCTTAGCGTCAAGGGAGGGGGCGTGACAATCGCGCCCAGTGGGCGGGGCTCCTGTCAATGCAGTTCACTGCTAGCCTAGTGATGGTTAGTGTGGCAGTGCATGTAATGTGTATGGCAATGAAAGCATGCTTGGAAAAAAAATCAGCACAGCTTTTAAGTAAATAATTATGTGTGAACCATCTGTCATTACTCCCAGAGAATGAAGTCTGAGGCTGCTGGGAAATGTCATATGTATGAGAATGTGATCATGTGGCTTATTCTATTTATTAACAAGAATTCCCTATGATAGAATACTTTATTATTTGCTATGTAAGATGATTCTTTCGCCTGACTGATTGGGCTAGTGCTAACAAATTAAATAAAAATAAAAGTGTGTTAATTTATTATTTATTACTAATACTAATGAAGTATTTTTGAAAGTTTGAATAATGAGGGGATGTAATGAGTTGTACAATATATAAATTAAATCTTTATAAAACACTAACAGGGTTAAAGTAAGAATTCAAAGTGAATTTAAAATTTTAAGACAAAGTAGCTAATCTGGAAGAATTCTCAGAATTCGGCTATTTTGGATTTAAATTTTAAATTTACTTTAATTTCTCACTTTGGTGAATAACTGAAGTAAATTTCAACTGGATTCACTCTGGTAGAAGGAAAATATGCTAAATAAATGTACCTGCTTTTCTCAAGGGAAACTACAGAAATCTGCCATAATAAAATAATATTGTTTTAATATACTGTTCAGCCACAATATTAAAACCACTGACAGGAGAAGTGATTAACATTGCAGTGGCTAGTACCTACCAAAAGTGGTGCAAGGAAGGACAATCTGAGAACCAGTGTCAGTGTCATGGGTGCCCAAGGCTGATTGATGCACATGGGAAGTGATGTCTAGCCGATCACTACACTAGAGGTGGGGATATGTTCTGTGCCCCCTTCTCTACCCAAGAAGAACATGTTGCTAATGCTCTTCAGGAGGTAAATGAATGTATAGCCATATACAGACACATTCTACACAGCATTCCATACACGCCCACCACACTGCATAAATAATATAGAAGAACTCAGCAAAGTTATTTTACTCAGCTCTATCTCCAGATAGTCGTTTGGGGGACACTACTCCATCCTATGTATTCTGATGGAGCACAATATCACTGTTTTTTCTTTTTATATAAATTGCTTTGAGAAGCAGCTGCCTGGTATAATATTAAAGATATATTAAAAAATAAAGTCCTCCTGCCCCCTGCAAAAACTGAAGAGGTCTGGGCATTCAGCCCACCAATGCCACCACCCTAGGAACGCTTATTATGTCCACTATGTGTCTCCATCCTAATCTCCTATATGCATCTCATCCCACGTGATGCCTGTGTATTTGTCCATCAGAGAAAAAGTATTTTTGCCCGGTATCCATTGCTATGCCCACAATTGGTGCTGTAAAAGGAGAGAGAGGGCCTGCAACAGCTGTGAACTATGATGGTAATTAATTATTTTTCATAAACTGGACTGGAGGATTCAGACGTTAGTGATTAGCAAAACTGTCACTTCACAGATTTTATAATATAATGTTTACTTCTCACTATATTTACAAATATGTGTATGTGATGTGTGAAAAATAGAGTCAATAACCTTTTTATCTTGCAAATGGAGACCTCCATCTTAGCTCCCTGTCAATCGTTGTTATAAGCTCAGTTATTTGCACCTGTAAGCCAGTAGAGAAAGTATACAGACAAGAGGAGAAATTAAAAATAATTGTTTGTAATTTTCCTCTCAATTTGCAATGTTTTCCCTGACTTTGCCTTGTCTGAACTTGGTTGTGATGTTATTTTATAAATCTTTAAAGGGACACCATAGGCACTTTCCTCTCCTTTAATTGGTCACTTAATTCAGCGTTAAAACGATATTCTTGCAGTTTAACACTGAATGAGAGTCCCTGGCTACAGTCCTGCCCTTGACAGCCAGGGAGGTTTTCTTCTGCTTATGTTAGCTCAACATAGCTAACGGAAGCAGCAGAAGTACTAAGCTACAGCACAGCTGATTTCCCTCCGTCTTAATGATCTGATACACAGCTCATTGAGAAGCATTGGGAAACTGTGATCACGTGCGCACACACTTGTGGCTCAAGCTCAAATGTTTCTCAATGAGAAGCCTTTGATTCAAGTATTTCCTGGCACAGACTGAAAATCTTGGCCTGGGATATAGGAGAGGACTTGCAAAGGGTGCAGAAAGCAGGTTTGCATCTTTAGCAAGTTGTTTTTGTTTTCATATACCCTTCAAAAAAATATGCAAAAAAATGCATGTGTATTTTCTTTGAGGTTATATCTACTACATAGTTAAAAATATTTTTACAAGATGGCAATGGAGTGTTTCTATAAAGCAAGGTTTCCATACTCTGGCCCTTTCAGATGTCACTGGACTACAACTCTGATGTTTCTCTGGCTATCTATTTCACTTAACGAATCATGGGAGTTGTAGTTCAGCAACATCTGGAGGGTCGGAGTTTGGAGAACCCTGCTTTAAAGGAACACTCTAAAGACCCAATGTAAAGAGTGAGCCCCCTTTCCATTTTACAAATAGTGCAGATTTCAATAGGAATTGCAACTTTTATAAGTTAACCTTGTTACACCCATGTGGCTGTCATTCAGACAACTGGTCCCATTGCTTCCTAGTTTATTTAGCTCAGTGGAGATTTCCCAGTAGTCAGTGCACAGTGCACTTGTCTTGGAAAAACTTCTCACCGACATTCGGGTTACACACCTAAGAGACGGATCAGCTTAAGGATTTGTATGAGTTTAACTGGGGCTGCAGATTTATTGATTATCGGGGGGTGAAGATCACTCAATCCTTTGATGACTTGATTAATTCTATCTATTTAAGCCTCTTAGAAGATTTTAGAATTTATCTCAAGAAATGGAGTAGGGTTGAATTATCCTGGTTAGGCAAAATAGAATCAACCAGAGCCTACTTGCTCCCAAAGATAATGTATTTGTTTAGAACGATTCCAGTTAGAGTTAGCTATAACATTTTGAGTTATTTCCAAACTGATATCTCCAGGTTTATATGGCCAAACAAGAAACCTATAATTTCTCAGAAAATCCTTAAGAAATCAGGGAGATATTGAGGCGTGGGATTTCCAGATGTATATGTTTTACATGAAACCTGTATGTTATCCCATTTTTAAACTTGTGATAAAAATATTAAGAACACTAACTTATGGAAGGGAATCGAAACGCAAGAGTTTAAATCAGACATACTTTACGATTGTTTCTGGATAGATAAAAGATTCCAATTAGATAAAATTACAAGAAATCCAATTATTAAGGTGACTCTGACTACGGTTAAAAATACAAGGAAAAATGTAAACAAATAAATGGAATTATATTATTGTCTCCATTAGAATTACTGAAAATTAATGCAAGAGATATGGATTTGAGTAGTTGGTGATGTGGGATTAACCAGGTTTCTAATTTTTATTCTAACGGTAATCTAATAATTTTGCAACTACTGCAGTCTATTTATTCTCTTGTGAAGTGTTTACATACTTGAGAGTAAAAAATTATTTATCCACAAAACAAATCTTAGGACATAATGACACCACTGATTTCTTAGAGAATCACAATCCTCAGATTAGAATATCCCATTCACTCAAATTTCGTAGTATTTATGAAACCTTTATATACAAGCCTCCAATAATGAATTGGGAACTAGACCTTTAAAATCATTTGAGATCCAAACCTGGAAACAGAGTATAAAGTGGGTCAAACACAGTACACACTGTGTAAATCAGATCGAGCTTTATTATAAAGTTTTATACTTGTGCTACATGGTTCCAACAAAATTAAATAAAATATATAGTCATCATTCTGACCAATGTTGGAGATGCAATAACGCTAAAGGATCTCATTTCCACATTTGGTGGGCATGTTCTGGGTTAGATACTCTAAAATGTAACCTCAAAAGACTCCTATTGGAAATCCCAGGGAAAGAGTTCCCTCTGACTCCACAGCTCCTTCTCTTCCACTTATACTTTCGTCAATGGGAGAAACCCCTATCTTACTTAATGGTTCATATTACGCTGGCAGTAAAAATATGTATAGCGAGAAATTGGAAAAAGCAAGGGCATCAAAACTGGCATGAAAATAACAAACTAAATACATTACCAATGCTCAATTGAGAAAGGTTATTATTTAATGAACAACCAATTGAACTTATATATAAAAATATGGGATAGGGGCAGTGGTGACACACAATCCATGGGGCCCCTAGTGCGAAACTGATCCATGGGGCAGAGAGCTCTGACAAAACTGAGCTTAACATTGCCTATTATTGCAGTCCTGTACCACCAATAGCTCATTGCTGAATCGAGTGGGGGCTCGTGGATACCCATTTCGTGTACTTCTGTCAAGATATACCACACTCCACATATGCGGCCTAGCGTGGAAGGTGGCCTCATGACCAGTAGAGGAGGCCGACCTCCCGACATGGGGACTGCTTAGAGCAGCTTCTCTCCTGTTGCCCCGCACCACCCCCTGGACCGGTGTGGGTTATCCGGGTCCATGCTGGGGAAAGCCACATATCTACAGCAAAAAGACTCCACAGCCTGATTGAAGACCACATGTCGGCCCAAGATGGCCACCTAGCAACAACCACTGCAGTCACGAGAGAGCCCAGAGATCCAGACCTGGAGAGAGAGCTTTGAGGCTCGGTTCAATCACATCTGGCTGAGCTTGGTTGCTTCACCTAAGTGTTGCTTCTAAGTGTATAGTTGGAGATATTCTGGAGAGTTTTACAGAAGCTTCAACTGTCTAAGAGTTGTGCTAAGAGCTTTCTTTTCTACTGTTACAGGTAAGATTCATCTGTAGGAAAAGGTTACTGATTGCACAAGGTTTGAATTCCAGTTGGTAATTATAAGGCATTTGATTAGATTACTTGCTATTGATTGCTGTTTAAATTAGCTATTGTTTGCAAATAAGCAGAGGCCTACCCAGGTGTTAAACATTCCTAGTGGGTGGTGATTTTAGGAGTTATATAAGGGCTGTGGTCATTAGCTTGGCCAATATAGCTTGGTTGCTACTTCTAAGTGCTGTTTCTAAGTGTGTAGTTGATTATATTCTGGAGAGTGCTGTTTCTAAGTGTGTAGTTGGAGATATTCTGGAGAGTGCTGTTTCTAAGTGTGTAGTTGGAGATATTCTGGAGATAACCTGGCCGTAATCTGAGGTATTCAGGAGGATAAATAAAAAGTTAAGATTTGTTTGATTTAAATTATTCTCCTCATTGGAATGGCAGACTTAGTTCAGTGTAATAGTTGCTATGCATTTGTTTCACGTTCCACTTTTTGGAGGTTTGGTTGTTGTCTAATCTGTAGACAGTTTTCTATCTTGCGGCAGGAGATTGTATTTTTGAAGTCTGAGATTTGTAAATTATCTGGTGAACAAACTCAGACTGGAACTGCTGCAAAGCCACTGCCGCAGAGACATACTAGGAATGGCAGATGGATTACTGTAGGATCTGGTAGAGTTAGAGTTGTGGATAAAAGGCATTTTGCACAGTCTGTTGATCTTCATAATTCATTTTCTGCACTTTTAGAGTGTAATGGTGTTGTGGCGAGAGGCACTGAGGCTAGTGGTGTTGTGGAGAGAGGCACTGAGGCTAGTGGTGTTGTGGAGAGATGCACTGAGGCTAGTGGTGTTATGGAGACCGGCTTGGAGACTATGGTGAGGCCTAATAGAAAGCAGTTGTTGTTGGGGGATTCCACTATAAGAGGTGTGGAGATGGATAATGGTGGTCTTGTGAGGTGTCTTCCCGGAGCTACTGCTCACAGAGACAGGAGACGTATCTGTAATATTGTTAAGCAAGCAAAGCAGGAAGGGGAATTGGATGTACTTGTCCATCTAGGCTCAAATGACATGGCTTGCAATGAGGTTTCAGAGGTTAAGGAAGTTTTTAGTGTTTTTGCCAATGATATACGGCAGATTGCTTCCACACTATCATTCTCTGAAGTTCTGCCTGTGCATAGCACTCAGAACGACAGGCGGATGCGTATTAGGGACTTTAATTTGTGGCTTGGTGAACGGTGTCGGGAGCAAGGATTTGGCTTTATTTCTCATGGTAGCTCTGTTTGGAATGGAGATAAGCTGTACAAAAAAGATGGTTTGCATCTTTCTCAAAAGGGAACAAATGTTCTCAGTGAGCAGTTCAGAGGTTTTGCTAGGATATATTTAAACTAGGAGGGGGGGCAAAAGGGTGATAAAACATCAATCCAATTGTCCCCCAAAACAAGGACAGAAGGTGCCTGTAGCAAGTGTGTTAAAAATGATAAGCTTAGAGTCATGTCTACAAATGCTCGCAGTTTAGGGAATAAGATCCATGAACTTGTGGCAATAATAGCAACTGATAGTGTAGATTTAGTCGCTGTTACTGAGATATGGTATAATGAGAAAAATGACTGGGACATAGCAATACCAGGGTACCCTTTATATAGGAAAGATAGGGAAGGCAAGAAAGGGGGAGGGGTGGCCTTGTATGTGAAGGATAGCATAAAATCTAGCCTAATAAAAGTTAGTGAGGCAAACATAGAGTCCGTTTGGGCTACGTTAGAATTTGGTAATCACACAGTAACTCGTGTAGGTGTGATTTATAGGCCCCCAGAACAAATTGAAGAGTTAGATAATCTACTAGTTGAGGAAATAGCTAAAATGACAATGAAGGGGAAGTTATCATCATGGGTGACTTTAATCTTCCTGATGTAAATTGGAAAACAAAATTAGCTACTTGTGCCAGGAGCACACATATTCTAAACTCCCTACTGGGATTGTCTCTAAAACAAGTTGTTGAGGAGCCAACTCGTAAAGAGGCCATACTAGATTAAGTGTTAACAAATGGAGATTTGGTATCAGATATTACTGTAGGTGAAAGTTTAGGATCCAGTGATCATCAGTCAGTGTGGTTTAATATAAGAACAGTGACTGAGTCACACCACACAAAAACAAAAGTTTTAGACTTTAGAAAAACAGACTTTTCTAAAATTCGAATATGGGTAGAGGAGTCATTATCAGACTGGAGCAATTTAAATGGAGTCCAAGAGACATGGGATTATTTAAAAGTTGCACTATTGAAGGCAACAGAAAATTGCATTAGGCTTGTCAGTAAAAGCAAAAAAATCAAGAAACCACTGTGGTACTCCACAGATGTGGCCAAAATAGTTAAAAACAAAAAGTTAGCATTTAGGAATTATAAAAAAAACCAGAGTGAGGAAGACAAAATGATCTATAAGATTAGGCAGAAAGAGGCTAAGCAAGTTATAAGAGCTTCGAAATCACACACAGAAAAGATAATAGCAGAGTCGGCAAAAAAGGGGGATAAAACATTTTTTAGATACATAAGAAAGATACATGAGAAAAGAAAAGTAAAACAAGGATTAGTTAGATTAAAAACAAAAGAAGGAAGGTATGTAGAAGAGGATAAAGGTCTAGCTGACTGCCTCAATGAATATTTTTGTTCTGTATTTACAGATGAAAATGAAGGAAAGGGACCTTAGTTGAGAAAAAGGATAAATGAGTCATTTATTACACGTGAGTTTACAGAGGAAGAGGTTCTATTTCAACTGTCAAAAGTAAAAGACAAATAAGTCAATGGGACCTGATGGAATACACCCAAAGCTATTAAAAGAGCTTAGTGGTGTACTAGCAAAACCATTAACAGATTTATTTAACCAATCATTGTTAACAGGAGTAGTCCCAGAAGATTGGAAGTTAGCGAATGTTGTGCCCATTTACAAGAAAGGTAATAGGGAGGAGTCGGGCAACTATAGGCCAGTAAGCCTTACTTCAGTAGTGGGGAAAGTGATGGAAACCATGTTAAAGGATAGGATTGATGAACATCTAAAAACACATGGATTTCAAGATCAGAGACAACATGGGTTTACTTCAGGGAGATCATGCCAAACTAATCTTATTGATTTTTTTGATTGGGTAACTAAAATTATAGATCAGGGTGGTGCAGTAGACATTGCTTACCTAGATTTCAGTAAGGCTTTTGACACTGTTGCACATAGAAGGCTTATCAATAAACTGCAATCTTTAAGTTTGGATTCCAATATTGTTGAATGGGTAAGGCAGTGGCTGAGTGACAGGCAACAGAGGGTTGTAGTTAATGGAATATATTCGAAGCTTGGACTTGTCACCAGTGGGGTACCTCAGGGATCTGTACTTGGACCCATTCTCTTTAATATTTTTATTAGTGATATTGCAGAAGGTCTTGATGGTAAGGTATGTCTTTTTGCTGATGATACTAAGATATGTAACAGGGTTGATGTTCCAGGAGGGATAAGCCAAATGACAAATGATTTAGGTAAACTAGAAAAATGGTCAGAATTGTGGCAACTGACATTTAATGTGGATAAGTGCAAGATAATGCATCTTGGGCGTAAAAACCCAAGGGCAGAGTACAGAATATTTGATAGAGTTCTAACCTCAACATATGAGGAAAGGGATTTAGGGGTGATTATTTCTGATGACTTAAAGGTAGGCAGACAATGTAATAGAGCAGCAGGAAATGCTAGCAGAATGCTTGGTTGTATAGGGAGAGGTATTAGCAGTAGAAAGAGGGAAGTGCTCATGCCATTGTACAGAACACTGGTGAGACCTCACTTGGAGTATTGTACACAGTACTGGAGACCGTATCTTCAGAAGGATATTGATACCTTAGAGAGGGTTCAGAGAAGGGCTACTAAACTGGTTCATGGATTGCGGGATATGATTAAAGGATCTTAACATGTATAGCTTGGAGGAAAGACGAGACGGGGGGATATGATAGAAACATTTAAATCTATAAAGGGAATCAACACAGTAAAGGACTATATTTAAAAGAATAAAAACTACCACAACAAGAGGACATAGTCTTAAATTAGAGGGACAGAGGTTTAAAAATAATATCAGGAAGTATTACTTTACTGAGAGGGTAGTGGATGCATGGAATAGCCTTCCAGCTGAAGTGGTAGAGGTTAACACAGTAAAGGAGTTTAAGCATGCGTGGGATAGGCATAAGGCTATCCCAACTATAAGATAAGGCTAGGGACTAATGAAAGTATTTAGAAAATTGGGCAGACTAGATGGGCCGAATGGTTCTTATCTGCCGTCACATTCTATGTTTCTATGTTTCTATCTGCCAGGAATTCTGGAGGCTCTTGGAACACAGGCCCAGCCGCCCTGATTTACCTGTCACAAAGGAGATTGTGGCTGAAGCGGCAGTTCACCGATCTGGCGCTGGTTTGTGGCCCCACATGGAGGCGAGTCCATCTTGCCAAAGTCCTGCTGGCGGACTCTCCAGGCACCGAAGCGCAATGCTGCACAACACCACCGAACACTCACCTTACCATACACCAACTGGAGAGCAAGGAGGCAACAGCAAATTACCTGCCATGCTCCTGGCCAGAGGCCTTCCTGAAAGAGCATCCCTCTTGCCACCCACGCAAACGGGGGGCTCCCCGACAGCCGGAGTGGCTTAGGGCACTGATCTCTAGCAACTGGAGAAGGAGAGCCTCTATCCCTGCAACACTGCCCCCCCCAAACAGCTAGGGTGGGTGAAAAGCCACAACCCATGTCCTTTCGGTATGAGGACTGGTTCCTGCCGCAGGCCTGCATATGGGCACAATGCCAGGGAATGGACTATCTGTTCGAGTACACTAGTGGTATCGGGTGAAGGCTTGCGGATGCCTCTATTCCAGCAACCATCCTGGTCACAGAGTTGGACTTAATGTGTGTTTACATTATTATTATCAGCTAAATACCCAGCGGTACAAACGTTCCATTTCACTTGTTTTATCTGTTTGATAAGCCTGTTACTGCACATATATTTATACTCTGCTGTATCACTCTTCATATCATGTCTGTCTATGACTGCTTAATTTATAGTTAACAATTGCTGCAATTTAGACATATACGATTAGCATACTTACTTAATATTATAAAATTGTGCAGACATATCGAATGTCACATAATTATCTTGCCATGTTTTTGTTATTGCTATTGTGGCATTGCAAACGTGACTGTACTCGTATCTATGCACAGCTTCAATAAAGAATAAAAAAAAAAATAGTAATATGGGATAAATGGCAAACATCTTCCTATGATAATAAGAGTTAGGAAATCCTAATAAGACCATCAAAGCGGAAAGCCAAATAACACCAAATACTTTTTTAATGTAAATTACTAATAGAAAATTTAAGGTTAAGCCCCTGTCTCCCGCCCCTGCGTCAGAACGAATGTCAGATGACATATGAATGATGATTGTAATGTATGTAGGTTTACATTTAAACATTTGATGTATTGAGATTGATGATTGTAATGTATGTAGGTTTACATTTAAACATTTGATGTATTGAGATTGTTAATAAAATATTTACTGTAATAATTTATTTTTTGTATACACCAATATCTCAATAAAGAAGATATTAAAAAAAAAAAAAACAACAAAAAAAACAAAACATCTCACTGAGATGCATTGGGAAGTTTGTGATTAGAAAAGAAAGTCGGAGTGGGGGCAGGAAGAGGATGGCTTGCAAGGGCTTCAGACATTCAGACAATGGATCCACAGCTTTTATAAGCTGTTCTAAATAAACTCCAATGAACAATGCATAATTACAGTATACATGTTTTTTTTTTTTGTTATTTGGCCAATGGATTGTCCATTTAATGTATACCTTTAGACAGAGAATACTGGCACCACCTGCTGGTTAGACAGAAATATACTTAGTCAATGATTACGGGGTATCAAACTTATTTGGCATGGAAGAATATATAAAGTTAGACAACAAAATAAATGAAATGACAAAGGTAACATGAAAATAGTTAAAAACATAAATATGAAATCAAACTTGTCAAATGACAACCCATAGAGAGACATGCAAATAAAGATACCTACAAACTGACACACATATGCACATACACTTACCCACACAATGAATGACACACAGCTACACACAGGGCCGGTGCAAGGATTTTTGCCGCCCTAGGCAAAAGTAAAGTTTGCCGCCCCCGCATTGACATCACAATGCCCCACCCATATGATTTGCCATGTTATCTAACGCCAGTCCTGCAGTGCCAGCGTGTTTACATTTAAAGGCCTGCAGGGACAGGCTATAGACACCAGAACCACTACATTAAGCTGCAGTGGTTCTGGGGACTATAGTGTTTCTTTAATGTGGGGTAAATTAGAGATTAGTGCCACGAATAATATACTAGATTGCCTACTTACAACCAGATGAGGATGATGATGGGCTCTAGCTGCAGTCTGGCTCCACTGGTCTGGTGTAGAACAGGCTCTCTGGAAGCTGTTTGTAACTGTGGTCACAAAAATCAATGTTCTGGGAGAACGGGAAGCAGCTCCATTTTTTGGGGGCCCTTTACACAGCTCAAGGTCTGGGTCCCAGGGTCCACCTTCATGTTCCACCAATGAGTTTGTTCACGGGGGTGGAGTGTGTAGGGGATGTCCTGATATGTGTGTAAGGAATGCATTGTGTGAATCTGTGTTTGTATGTGTAAGGGCTGCAAGGTATGTTTCTGTGTATGTAGGGGATGCAGTGTGTGCGTCTGTAAGGGGTGCATTGAGTGTGTGTGTGTAAGGGGTGCATTAAGTGTGTGTAAGGAATGCATTGTGTGTTTCTGTGTGTGTAAGGGATGCATTGTGTGTAAGGGTTGCATTGCTTGTGTGTGTCTGTGTGTGTAATGCATCGTGTGTGTAATGCATTGTGTGTTTTTCTGTGTGCAAGGGGTGCATTGTCTTTGTGTGTAAGGGGTGCATTGTGTGTGATTGTGTGATTGTGTGTGATGGATGTCAATCTCTCCCCCCTCCCTTGTTACTTTCATTCCCCTCCTCCCTGTCCGCTCCCCTCCTGTCAATTTCTCTCTCCCGTCCAATTCCCCTCCCTGTCAATGTCTCCCCCTCCCTGTTAGTTCCCCCTGTTAGTTTCTTCCCCCCACCTCCCTGTTGGTTTCTTTCCCCCCTCCCTGTTAGTTTCTTCCCCCCTGTTAGTTTCTTACCCCCCACCTCCCTGTTAGTTTCTTTCCCCCCACCTCCCTGTTAGTTTCTTTCTCCTCCCCTCCCCTGTCAGTTTCTTTCTTCCCCCTCCCTGTTTCTTTCTTTCCCCTCCCTCCCTTTTTCTTTCTCCCCTCCTCCCTCTTTCTTCCCCCTCCCTCCCTCCCTGTTTCTTTCTTTTTCCCTCCCTCCCTGTTTCCTTCTCCCCCCTCCCTCCTGTTTCCTTCTCCCCTCCCTCCCTCTTTCTTTCCTTCCCCCCCCCTCCCTCCCTCTTTTCTTCCCCTCCCTCCCTCCTGTTTCTTTCTTTCCCCTCCTCCCTGTTTCCTTCTCCCCCCCCTCCCTCCCTCTTTCTTCCCCCCCTCCCTCCCTGTTTCTTTTTCACTTTCCCTCCAGTTCCTTCCTCCCCCCTCCCCTACACTCTTTCTTCCCACCTCCCCTTCCTGTTTCTTTTCTTTCCCTCCAGTTTCCTTCTCCCCCTCCCTCCTCTTTCTTCCCCTCCCCTCCTGTTTCTTTCTTTCCCCTCCGTTTCCTTCTCCCCCCTCCCTCCCTCTTTCTTCCCCCCTCCCTCCCTCCCTGTTTCTTTCTTTCCCCTCCGTTTCTTCTCCCCCTCCCTCCCTCTTTCTTCCCCCCTCCTCCCTCTGTGTTATGGCGTGGCCAAATGGTATAGTCAGCGGTACAGGGGCACATTTTCTGTACCCGGCGGGACTAACAGGAGAATGAACACTCAGTGTGCACTTCCTGTTAGTCGACGGGAATTCCAGAGACCTTTACTCCCTATTACCCACCGGTACTATACTGGGCTCGACTACTGCCTAGGGAGTGACAGGAAGGGGCGCTGGCCACTCTGTAAACCTCTCAGGCTGCGCCGGGCGGTGCGGTCCGCCCTCATGGACGCACCGCCCGGGAAAAGCTGCAGCCGCCTGAGGCTCTCTACAGAGCGCTCGGGCGGCTGCAGCATGGGGGGGCCGGCGCTCCTGGTGGCACCCCTTTCCAAGGGGCACCCTAGGCGGCTGCCTAGTCCGCCTTACAGGTAGCGCCGGCCCTGCACGTATCTAGGGGACGGGCAGAGATACAGGGTGGATGGGCTCTAGACAGCTGAATGGCGCTGGGGAACACATCACTGACATTTGGGGTACCACCCGCCCCGATAATAGCCCCTTGTACAAACTTAAGAGGCCCAGAAATGAGCTACGACTGTTAATTTTCTCTGTAGCCCGAGGGCTACTGGGGTAACGCACTGGAGGGGGGCGGAAAAGACGCTAGACGGATGGCTAGGAGCGGCAGCATCTCGCTTAGCATGCATATGGGGAACAATGGGCTGCTTTGCGGAAAGGAACGGGGGGGACCTGTGTAGGGGATCGAAAGTCGAGCCACAGGAGACGATCTGTCTCACACCTGCCTGCCGAAGGGCCGGGACAGACACGCAGATACTCCTGGCCTGATTTACCAAAACTGCACTCAATTTGTTACACTGTTACTTATGGTTATTTGCCAAATGTTTGAAATGGATCTTTTACATTAACCCTGAATGTTAGCAACTACGGGACGCGGCAGACGCGAGCTCTCCGAACGAGACACACACTTTCATTCACTTAGTCGAGGCCAAGAGTTGCCGACCATAGCACGAATCACCTCTCTATCAGGGGTGGACCGACTGAGATATCTATTGTCTTGGTTGCAGTACTCGACTAATCGGGTGACTGTTTCTCTCTCTTTTCTCACTCTAACTTTCCCTTACACTCTCTTACTCACTCGTACCTATCTTACCCCTCTACCTACTCAGCCTCACTGCTGTTCTTCTGCCTGGGGTGCGCACCGGGGGTCCGGGTCCCTAACGCGAGCTGATGGCGGGGGGGGTGGAAACCAAACAATGATCGGCAGCAATGAACCCGGAGCCACGGGAGCGTATCACCCCGCACCCCTGACTGTTCTCACCCTCAATTGCAGAGGCCTAAATGTACCTGAACGGAGAACCCACATGTTGCTAGAGATGAGGAAAAGACACATATCAATCGCACTACTACAGGAAACACATTTCCGAAAGGACGCTGCACCCAAACTACAGAATAAATACTACCCGATCAACCACTTTTGCGATCATCCTACGACCCGGAGGGCCGGTGTTGCCACTTTAATCTCTGGAGACCTAGAATTCCAACTGCTGGACAGCTTATGGGACGACCAGGGCCGCTTCCTATTCCTGAAAGGGACAATTGCGGGTATGCTCTACACACTCGCTAATATCTACACACCCAATAAAAGACAAGCTCAGTTCCTTAGGGTTACGCTAGACAAACTGAAAGGCTTCTCCGAGGGCACACTAATCCTCGGGGGGACCTCAACGCACCCTTGAACCCCATCATAGACTCGTCGACAGGCCACAGTAGCATCACTCAACTCAATATACGCTCCATAAGGAGGACCTTGTGGATTGCTGGAGGACCCTTCATCCCACCACTAGGGACAACACCTACTACCCTGCACTGCATAATAGATACTCACGTATTGACTATATCTTTATACGACAAATAGGATTAACGCGACTACTCTCTGCCAAACTTGACCCAGCGACGTAGTCGGACCACGGCTCCGTTATCATCGAGCTTGAATCACCACTCTTCCGGCCCTGCACGTGGACTTGGAGACTCAATGAAGCCCTCCTTCTCGACCCTGAGGCCCGTAGGCAAGTAACCGAAGACCTGGAACACTACTTTCAGGAAAACAACACACCGAATGCCTCACCGGTCTCTGTATGGGAAGCCCACAAATGCGTCATCAGGGGCACACTCATTCGAATAGCCTCCAAAAAGAAAAAGGTAGCTACTCGAGAAATGGCGGAGCTCTATAAATCCATCACGACATTGGAACAGCAACACAAGAGATCCCAGCTGATGGAAACGTATGGAGAATTAATGCAAGCCAGACGCCAACTCAGAGATCTCCTCACAAAACGCCACCTACAATCTTTACAACACTCCAAAGGGTTCTTCTACACACATGCCAACAAAGGGGGCAGATACCTAGCACGGCTCTTGAAAGACAATACCCTTCGCACGCAGGTCCGCACTCTGCGCCTCTCATCAGGCGCCCTGACGGCATTCCCAGACAAAATAGCTGAAGAATTCGGAACGCTACTACCAATCACTCTACAATCTACAGGAACGAGACAGATGGGAGGACAGGGACGCCGAATCTATCAGAGCGCAGGAATACTTAAGAGACACCATGACGAAAGTAATACGCCCAGACGCGGCAGAGGAGCTGGACGCCATGATTACAACGGAGGACATTCAGGCAGGTCTGAAATCTACTAAAACGGGAAAAGCCCAAGGTCCAGACAGCTTCTCATCAGGATATTATAAAACCTTTTCATCAATACTGTTGCCATGGCTGACGAAAGCTATTAATGCGGTGGCCGAAGGGGAAACTTTTGGGAGGGAATCCTTGGCAGCCATAATAACTGTGCTGCCAAAACCCGGGAAAGACCCAACGGCGTGTAGCAGCTACCGCCCAATATCCCTGCTAAACGTGGACACTAAACTGTTCAATAAAGTCCTGGCGACTAGGCTCCAAAAGGCCCTACCATCACTGATTCATGCGGACCAAACAGGGTTTATACCAGGACGGGAAGCACGAGATAGTACCCTGCGGCTGTTTGCAATACAACACAGAGCGAGAAAAATGCGAAAACAACTTCTCCCACTCTCCACGGACGCTGAAAAGGCCTTTGCCCGGGTGAAATGGCCTTACATGGTCGCTACTCTAGGCAACATGGGGATGGGATCCAGGCTCCTCACACGGATTCACGCGCTTTATAATAAACCACAGGCTGCGGTGAGGGTAAATGGAGCACTCACTGCTAATTTTGAGATTTCCAACGGCACGAGGCAGGGCTGCTCATTGTCGCCACTGCTGTTTGCCATGTCCCTGGGACCACTGCTACAGACGATCAGACAACACCCAGACATTCAGGGTTTCTCCTGGCAGGGAACGGCACGAGGCAGGGCTGCTCATTGTCGCCACTGCTGTTTGCCATGTCCCTGGGACCACTGCTACAGACGATCAGACAACACCCAGACATTCAGGGTTTCTCCTGGCAGGGAACGGAGCATAAAGTGGCCGCATACACGGATGATCTCATGTTTTTTGTCACCAACCCCAGAATCACGATGCCCAACATCCTGACGGTAACTGAACAATTCGGCAAGATATCGGGTTTTAAACTTAACCTGTCCAAATATGAAGTGCTAAACGTCACTCTCCTGGAGGAAGAATACGCAGCACTGGAATCTCTGTTCCCCTTCCAATGGTGCTCATGTAAAATGAAATATCTCGGGATATGGATAACGAATGACCCGAGCGACCTGTATTCACAAAATTTCGCACCGCTACTGAAGACAATACTGGTGGACTTAAACAAATGGGCATATCCACATGTCTCATGGCATGGAAGAATTGCAGTTCTTAAAATGAACATCCTACCCAGACTCCTATATCCATTCCAGACGACCCCTATGGCCATAACCTCACCCTTCTTTGCCACATTGAAATCAGCAGTCATCCGCTACATTTGGAGAGGTGAACGCTCAAGACTCCGTCATGATCTCCTATGTTTACCACGGCATAGAGGAGGTCTGGCATTACCCGATTTTAAATGATACCATTAAGCCACTGTCCTCCAATGCATCCTAGAATGGCATGCAGACCCACAGCAGCGAAAACAATGGGTGACCCTGGCACAAGAAGGACAAGGGGCGCACCTACAGGCTGCTGTGTGGGGGAAACGGGCAAAATCGAATATTGACGGGGGAAGGGAGGGAATACTGGCACAAACGCTCATCAGCTGGAGACTCATGAGGGAACAGGTGCGCATCTCGCCCACACCGAGCCCACTGTTGTCTGTCACTTATAATGACGCGATAGGGGGGACTTACATCAACAAAGTGGCCCTTTGGAGGGGGATGTGAATATGTTCCCATCTCCAGGATACTACAGAACGGCGATATACGGACCCTGGACTCCTTACTAGGGGGCATGCCCCAGAGCCCTTTAACAGTATTCCGATATATGCAAGTGAAACACTTTTACAATAGCATGCACGATAAAGACTGCCTACATAGAGCCCTATCGTGGTTTGAAACATTGTGTGAAGATTTAGCACAAGGTTTGTCCATAAGATAGTTACCCCTGTCGGATTGTAAAGCCATACGGATTTCCCTATCCAATGTATTCTTTTTATAACCTCTTTCAACCAATTTGTCCCTAATGTGGCCAGATTGCGTTATAAAGTCATTGACTTGAGAGCAATTCCTTCTCACCCTAGCAAATTGGCCCTTGGCTATTCCTCTAAGCCAAAGGCGGTGATGGCAGCTCTGCTGATGAACATATCCATTGCCATCACTGGGTTTGAAGAAACACTTTGTTTTTATGGAGTCATTATCACATGTTAAGGACAGATCTAAAAAACTGATTTCATTTTGATGCCATGCAGAAGTGAATTTTAAATTATATTTATTCTGATTTAAATAATTTTCAAAACATTGAAAAGCAGAAAAAGACCCCTTCCAAATAATAATAACGTCATCAATATATCTCCGCCAGAGCACCAGGTTCTCCCTCCAGTCATGACCAGCCCAAACTGTAAGATCCTCCCATCTCCGCATATAGGTATTGGCATAACTGGGGGCGAACCTGGTGCCCATGGCGGTTCCCGTGATTTGTAAATAGAATTTATCATTAAAGAAAAAATAATTATGTTCTAAAATAAATTTAACTGAATGTAAAATAAACTCTTTGATATCCTGAGGTAAGTGTTGGTCTTCTGTCATAAAATGATTAATAGCTTCCAATCCCAATTTGTGACTAATTATAGTATAAAGGGATGACACATCCAATGTAGCCCAACTGTAACTAGAATGCCATTCAATATTTTCCAATTCTTGTAGGAATGATTTTGTATCTTTAATATAAGATAGGGAGCCCTGAGCATACTTCTGTAGATATGAATCTACAAAAGCTTAGAGGTTGGCAGACAAGGAATCTACTCCACTAATTATAGGACGTCCTGGGGGATTGAATAAACGTTTGTGAATTTTTGGAATAAAATAAAAAATTGGAATTCTCGGATTACTGCTAAATAAAAAATCATAATTCACTTGTGAAATTGTATCATTAGATCTTGCTTCCTCTAATAAATTCTTTAGAGCCAAATTAAATTCCCTAGTCGGGTCCCTTGTTAGTATAATATAAGTTTCATCATCACTTAGGATATTAGATGCTTCCTTTAAATAATAATTAGTAGACATAATTACTATACCCCCTCCCTTGCCTGCTTCCTTAATTATAATATCCTCTCTCTTCTTAAGTTGTTTTAAACATTTATCTTCCTCTCTAGTTATATTTCTATTATTCAAATTATGTTTATTAATCACTGTTTTAAACTCCCTATCCACTAATTTTTCAAAAATCTCTAAATATGGACCTCTGTTTTGTGTGGGATAAAAATGTGATTTAGGTCTAAATTTTCGATTTCTTAGTTCCTCCTCATTCATAATTGGAGTCATTGTCTGACTAGATTGCAACATGAAATGTCTCTTTAATGTTAATGACCTAATATATTTCTTTAAATCTATATATAAATTAAACTCGTTTGATATTCTATTGGGTGCAAACTTCATACCCTTTGATAATAACTGTATCTCACTTTCCGACAGGGGTAAACCAGATATATTAAATATACCTTTCTCTCTTGCTTTTGCCTGCAAAATGACCTGACCTTGTGCTAAATCATCTAATCCTCCATTCGTGTTCTCTTGTTTGGAGAGTCTATTTGTAAGGGTGAGAACCGATTTCGATGTTCCCAAGGTGTAGTCCTCGGGTGAAAATAGTTTGTAATGGGTTTCTCTTTGGGACCTCGGGTTCTCCCCTGAAAATTTTCTTCCTTTTCATTATATTGCGAATTGAATCTGCTATTATGTTCATCTTGTCTGGCTACTTGAGCATAGGATCTAACTCCCCTTTTTTCAAAGGGACGTGTATTAGCATTTTCATTTTGAGATACTAATCGTTCTCTTGAAAGGGCACGATTACCCCTTTTTTCAAGTGGACGTATATTTCTATTGGATTCTAATCGTTCTCTTGGGGGAGTACATGTAATCCTTTTAGTATTCTCCTTCAAATAAGAGTCACCTTTACTTCTCCTCCCATGATCATATGATATTGTTTTTTTCCTATAAGGGGAATGAGAATTAAAATGAGAACCTCTGTAGGAATGGGGTTTTCTTCTCGATATCCTATTTAAGGTGGAAAAAGTACTATTATTTTTATCTTCCTTATCCCTTCTATATTTCCTACTTTTAGTCTCAGCAATTTTTTCATCCAGTTGTTTAACATTTGTTTGTAATAAATCATCTTTCTCTTTGTACTCAATGCTTCCTAGATCAATCTGTACATCTGTATGTAATAGTTCTAATTCTTCCTCAATTTTTTCTTTCATATCTTTTGAATACTTGATGATAAGTTGCATTAACTGGAATGAACAATTTGATAAAATCTCATCCCATTCATTCATAAAATTTTCACTATCTAGACCAAAAGCGAGAGTTTTATCCAACCTTAGGCCCCTAGGGATAAGTCCTTCCTTAAGATAATTTTCTAGGAAGGCTATTTCCCACCATTTTTTTGTTTCCCCATATAATAATTTTTCTTTACATTTGAAATATTAATTTAATCCCCTAAGGGGTTGGGGTTTGTCACGTTCTTGGAAAATTGCTTCAAATTTCCTTAAACGGTGTTTATGCATATCAGACAAAAAATCTATGCTGGTAGCCATATCAAAAGAACCCCAAGAATATAATTGGATAACAAGTGCTGGGATATAACAAACCAAAAAACAACCAATAATAATGTACCTTATACACCTTAATATATATGCAAAGATACTTATCAAATAAGGATGAATACAGCCTCCCTCAGATCGCTTCCCAGCTAGCGATCAACTTGACAGCAAAATGTAGAAAAAACAACGAGGGAACCGGCTGATAATCTCTACAAAAGTAAATAAAGAGAATATAGTGTAATACAGTTTACAGTATAGACATTGCGCAAATTGAAATGCACTCACTGGATTTTAGACAAATTGAAGCTTGTAAGATGCCTCCCCCGATAGTATGGGGGGCCTAGGGAAATCCCCTGGATGTTTTCACTCCAACACAGGACTCCGGGTGAAGTTTGGAAAGATGGCTTTAATTCAATATTAAAATATGTTTAAAAATAAATAAAACAAATATAGATAAGGTCCTACGCGTTTCGTCCCTTTAACAAAATAGGGACTTCCTCAGGGACCACAATATTAAAAAACAATTTGGTACAATACAATCAAAGAACAGCCTAACAAATCCCCACCCGAAAAGTCCTTTAAATAGGGCTAATCCCTCATCTTAATTCAGTCACATGTTATCCTCAGACTCTCCTCATTGGTCCTGCATTAATAGGATTCATCTGTTACCGATCGCAGCTCCAAGTATTCACAGCTGATTTCGGAATAGTTCAATAATCCTCCGACAAATACCGGCACGTAAGTGCCATGCGTTCCAACTGTGTTAACCAAACCGGAAGTGGCATGCGTTCCAAACACATTGACGAAACCGGAAATGATGTGCGTTCCAACCTCGTTGTTTTGCGTTCCATTTGTAATCTGCAATATCTGGCCATAAAATACATATGAATACTTCCACTCTACCACTTAAAAATCATCAATAATGTATTAATCTTATAATTCATACAAGAATTACTATACTATTCACCACATGAATTCAATAACTACACATAATCCACTCTAATCTATCATGTTAAATGTGATTTTATAATGTCATATAGTTCATCCCATATTTTTAGTGAAATTGTAATTTATATTCTTCATTTAAATTTATAATAAATTCCAAATATTAAATGTGATTTTATAATATCATTTTTTTTCTGCTCTCTCTCTCTCCCTTTTATATATATATATGTGTGTATAGTGTATTCCTTTTATTTGATACTAAATAGTGAATTACAATCATAAAAAACACACCAAATCCACTTCTACATTTAATCCCCCTGGTTCCAACTATTTTATGGACAAACCTTGTGCTAAATCTTATCAGGATAATACAATTACTTTTAGAACTCAATACTGTACTAATCATGCTAAAATTAGGAGAAGTTTACAAAAACATTGGTCGATTCTCCAACAGGATCCTGTATTGAATTCTGTTTTACCAGACCGGCCTAAACTTATTTTTAGAAAAAATCTAAACTTTAAGAATATTTTGGCACCTAGTTATGCCTTAAAATATCATGAGGACAGTCACAAGTCAATTGGTAATAGTTCCTTTAGGGGTTGTAATTCTTGCAAAGCTTGTCACACTGTTAATTTAGAACGGACTGATATATTCTCTAGTTTTATAACAGGGGAGGTTTTCCATATTAAGACCGAGATACATTGCCGCACGGATTATGTAGTTTATTTACTGCAGTGTCCGTGCGGCAAACAATATGTTGGCAGAACAAAGAGACTTTTAAAAGTTCGGTTTATGGAACATATTAATAATATCAAAAAGAACTTGGCTACCCACTCTATTCCAGTTCACTGTAATCATTGTTCACTATTTTCTTTTACAAAATTTAAATGCATAGGTATTGAGAGGGTAAAAATAGATTGGAGAGGGGGTGATAGAGTTAAAAAACTATCACAACGTGAGACCTACTGGATCCATAAATTACAGACATTGGAACCAGGGGGATTAAATGTAGAAGTGGATTTGGTGTGTTTTTTATGATTGTAATTCACTATTTAGTATCAAATAAAAGGAATACACTATACACACATATATATATATAAAAGGGAGAGAGAGAGAGCAGAAAAAAAAAAAAAATTTTCATAAGATAATAAATAATGATTGACACAAATGTAGTACATTGATGAATTTATTGGAATTTATTATAAATTTAAATGAAGAATAAAAATTACAATTTCACTAAAATTATGGGATGAACTATATGATATTATAAAATCACATTTAATATTTGGAATTTATTATAAATTTAAATGAAGAATATAAATTACAATTTCACTAAAAATATGGGATGAACTATATGACATTATAAAATCACATTTAACATGATAGATTAGAGTGGATTATGTGTAGTTATTGAATTCATGTGGTGAATAGTATAGTAATTCTTGTATGAATTATAAGATTAATACATTATTGATGATTTTTAAGTGGTAGAGTGGAAGTATTCATATGTATTTTATGGCCAGATATTGCAGATTACAAATGGAACGCAAAACAACGAGGTTGGAACGCACATCATTTCCGGTTTCGTCAATGTGTTTGGAACGCATGCCACTTCCGGTTTGGTTAACACAGTTGGAACGCATGGCACTTACGTGCCGGTATTTGTCGGAGGATTATTGAACTATTCCGAAATCAGCTGTGAATACTTGGAGCTGCGATCGGTAACAGATGAATCCTATTAATGCAGGACCAATGAGGAGAGTCTGAGGATAACATGTGACTGAATTAAGATGAGGGATTAGCCCTATTTAAAGGACTTTTCGGGTGGGGATTTGTTAGGCTGTTCTTTGATTGTATTGTACCAAATTGTTTTTTAATATTGTGGTCCCTGAGGAAGTCCCTATTTTGTTAAAGGGACGAAACGCGTAGGACCTTATCTATATTTGTTTTATTTATTTTTAAACATATTTTAATATTGAATTAAAGCCATCTTTCCAAACTTCACCCGGAGTCCTGTGTTGGAGTGAAAACATCCAGGGGATTTCCCTAGGCCCCCCATACTATCGGGGGAGGCATCTTACAAGCTTCAATTTGTCTAAAATCCAGTGAGTGCATTTCAATTTGCGCAATGTCTATACTGTAAACTGTATTACACTATATTCTCTTTATTTACTTTTGTAGAGATTATCAGCCGGTTCCCTCGTTGTTTTTTCTACATTTATTTAGCCCAGCTCCACCCTCTATCAAACCAGCACCACCCTTATTTGATGCCACCTTTAAGCTCCCACATTGATGTTAGCTCCACCCTCCCTCATTTAATGCAAAGTCCACTCTCACTCATTTAAAGTTAGTTCCATCTTTCCAGTCTACCTTCCCACATTTAATGCTATTTCTACAATCTCTCGTGTAATGTTAGACCCACCCTTCCTCATTTAATACCAGCTCCACGCACATTTAATGTCAGTTCTGTCTTTACTCATTTAATATAACATCCTCACCAATTTAATGCCAGTTCTAACCACCCTCATTCTTTTCCAACTCCACTCCACTATTTCTCACCTCACTCCACTATTTCTCGTCTTAACGAACATTTAAAGGACCACTATAGTGCCAGGAAAACATACTCATTTTCCTGGCACTATAGTGCCCTGCGTGTGCCCCCACCCTCAGGGTCCCCCTCCCGCCGGACTCTAGGGTGAGGAAGGGGTTAAACTTACCTCTTTCTCCAGCGCCGGGCGGGAGCTCTCCTCCTCTCCTCCTCCTCGGCTGAATGCTATCCTATGGACGCTGGCATCTTCTCACTGTGAAAATCACAGTGAGAAGCGCGGAAGCACCTCTAGCATCTGTCAATGAGACAGCCACTAGAGGCTGGATTAACCCTAATATAAACATAGCAGTTTCTCTGAAACTTCTATGTTTATAGGAAAAAGGGTTAACCCTAGCTGGACCTGGCACCCAGACCACTTCATTAAGCTGAAGTGGTCTGGGTGCCTATAGTGGTCCTTTAAAGTCAGCTCCACCCTTAATAATTTAATGCCAGCTCTTTCTTTCAAGAACCACAACATTTCAAGCCAAAGGTCCTTTTATTCCAGCTTTACATCCACTGTCATTCTGCTTCAACCTCTCTTCATTCCCGCTACCTTTTCATTTCGTTCCACATTCCCTCCATTTTCCTACTCGCCCCTGAAATAATACCAGCTCCAGATGTCAGCACACTCCATATAATGCTAGCTCCTCATTGAAAGCCCTTTTGATTTCCTTACACCACTCTTTATTTCTTGGCAGTTGTCCCTCGTATCATACAAACAAGCCTAATTTTATCTCATGTAGTCTGGCACTAATGTCATGCCATTTTGCCCCTTGACTCTTCAATGCCAGTCTTAACTTATTTGAACCACATCCCTTATGCCACCTCACTTCTATCTCATGCCTACGTATTGATTCTTCATTTTACACCAACTACCCCCCTTGCACATTACATGATTGGTATAGAAGGTCTACATTTCTCCTCGATGTCTCAGGCCATGTCCTTGGTGATGGCTTTGGCAAGACGACCAGTCTTAGGATCTGTTAAAATATTTATGCACATTTAAGATTCTACTCAACCTTACCTCAAGTGCTGTGAAAATTATGATGAGGGTTTTAACCTCTGTCGCATTCTTTTATAAAATATAGAATTTTTTTATAAATCATTGTGTGAACTTTCAACTTGTAGTGGATCAAACTCAAATCAGCAGCATAAATCTTTCCACTGAGCTGCTAATTGCTTTTTATCCTTCAGCAGAGGTTTGTTCATTTAAATCGCTTTAACTAGATAAGCACATAAACTGTATTAGTATTTTATTTTCATGTTATCTTTACTGTTTGTTGTTATATATATGTCTGGTTTCATTAGATAAAAAAGTCATAAAAGAATTGCCAGACTTCACATTCTACACCCTAGGTAAATATTCTTGCAAAATCAAGTAGGCATATTCTTAGGACATCTAATTTGACTTTTATCTTACTCTACTGCTCAATTCTTATACTTATCATTAGAGTTTCCAAAATCTTTGGATCTGCGGGGAGTGGAATATAAAAAATATATATGTAGATAGACAGACAGATTAATGCCCAATAACATATATTGCTTGATCGCTATGGCTTGTCACAAATTACTAAAAAGTAGCCACTGACTCTTTCATTTACCCCTCAGTAACAGGTGTGAACAAACTAAATGAGTCCAGTGCAAAGGTCTGGCTCACAAGTTATGGAAATGGAGGTGAATTTGTAATGCAGAGGAGGTCTGTGTTTTTGTTAGTTGTTTTTTTTTTATATATATATATAATGTGTGGGCATTTAGGAAAAAAAGAGATCATTCATGTTAAAAGAAAAAATCTTTCAGGGAGTAGGGGGAAGGAATAAGTAATAAAAAACAGGAAAGTGATGAGCATATTCACTAAAAATAATAACACAAAAATAAATAATCCGTTGATTTGTACAGCAGTAAATGTCGTTGTCTAAAGAAAAATAAAGAGGTGGAAACATTGAAAGTATTGGAGGAAAAAGTAAGAAAAGATGTGGTTAGAAAAAGGCTATTAGGAAAGTTGAAAGAATGAAGTGTTCGTCGAAAAATAAACTATATGCATGCTGACATTATTAATGATGAAAAATAAAATATTACATTTGGAAACATATAAATGAGTTAGTAGTATGAGGGATAGCAACAGAAAAAATTGATTTGAGTGATGAGTGGGTTAAGATGAATGCTGTGAGTGAGGATAAAAACAAATCTTGAGTGAAGAAGTATGTGGATGAGAATGAATAATGCTTGGAGAATCTTAAAGGGACATGCGTTATTTGACATTGTTTTTTAAACAATGAAGCAAGATAAGTTTGAAAATTATGTAAAAAAATTTTTATAAACATACTATAAACTCTGCCAGTTTGCTTTCTTTGGCGAATTTCTTCAGCCCGCACCGCCGCTCATCTGCCTCTCGCCCACCCATTAATCCACCCACTAATCCATCCAACTCAGTTTCATGTGAGTAACTGTATGCATGCTCAGGACAAAAGAGCTATTGATGCTGAGTTAAGGGACCTGCTTAAACAAGCTAATATTCTAAGAACATATAAAACATAACAGGATGGGGAAACATGTAGGCAATACGCTATACAATAAAACATCACTCCATCACTCTTTGACAAGGATGGAGAGGCAGGGGAACTAAGTCTCTTCCTGCATTGGCTGTGGTATATCATTATGCATATCACTTCAACAAAGTAGTCGTCCACCAGCAAATGGTAGTGCATCATATTAAGTCTGTGTAGCAATCAGATTTCAGTGTTTAGGCTACCTTGGTCTGAGCTGGCTGGCAAAGTCTCTCTTAGGCCATTCAGGCAAAGCAGAGCCTGTAGTTTCTGGGCAAGTGGCTATCCCTATCCCCTTCCACAAATAATATAATACATGTGTAAGATCTGCATATTGATGAAAGACTGGAGGAAAACTGTCCCGGTAGTATGACAAAAAGGATTATCCAGCAGAAACGGGTGGGGGGAGATTTTGTTACAATCAATATTTACAATTAGACTTTAATTAGCATTAATTATATTTTAGAATTTAGCTGCATATATTTGATACTGCAGAAGGTTTTTTTCATAGACATAATCCAAATGGTTAACGTGAAGAAGAGAAATGACATCCAAACAAGGCATAATAAGAACTTCATGAAACACATTTATTGCAGTAGGTAATCTGGCGTATGTCATTTGCTTTTACTTGGCTGAATAACACAGGATGTATAAACCTGCCAACGAATGCATTGATTTGTTTGCGGTGCTTAATGTTGAAGGTTGAGGCTCCGTGCATTGAATCAATGGGACCCTAAATTAAACCATTCCTCACTACCTGAAAAGCACAGATCAATCTTTTTTCTTTTCAACTTATAATTCCTGACACAGTTTGTCTCACTCTGAGTCAGCATTTTCATGTTCAAGTTAACCTGCAGACTAGAACAAAAAGAAAAAGTATTGAATTTTATGTCACTGGAGAAATGCTGATAAAGCATAAGTGTGCAACAGATTTAACGTTATACTTGGCTCTATCTATCTATCTATCTATCATTATTATTATTTATATTGCACCAAATTATTCCACCGCGCTTTACAATCTTATGGAGGGGGAAATTTAACATTAAATGAGACAATTGCAAAATGATACAGGAACAAGATAGATTAGGACCCTGACGAGACGAGCTTATCTATCTATCTATCCATCTATCCATCTATCTATCTATCTATCCATCTATCTATCTATCTATCCATCTATCTATCCATCTATCTATCCATCTATCTATCTATCTATCTATCTATCTATCTATCTATCTCTCTCTCTGTCTGTCTGTCTGTCTGTCTCTATCTATCTGTCTATATCTATCTATCTATCTATCTGCCTTTTTGGTCTGCTTGTCTCTCTCTTTTTATCTATCTGTCCATCTATCTGCCTGTCCATCCAATTAAAATATAGATGTCTGACAGCTTTTAATCTTTTTCAGGTATCACCTGAATCCTTCTCTCAGCTTACCTCCTTCCATCAGGCTTTCTGCTAGTCTCCAGTCCTTTAATAAACCCTTAAAACACCATTAGGCAAGCCTGTCATCACCTTGGGTAATTTCCTTTTTAACTTTGATTCATTTATATTGGGAATGTTAGTAATATGCTTACAAATCCATTACAATCCATTACATTTAAAGGACCACTGCAAACACCACAACTATTTCAGTGTGCTATAGTGGTTAAGACGCCAGTTGTGCCATAGGCCCTGTCACGGAAAGGGTACATAATTCATTGTTGCACTATAGAATATTGCTATTTAATGTAACTTGTGTAATGCATACATTAATTGGCCACTTGGTAGAGGACATATCTCAGAAAGGGTTAATGCAATTTATATAGGAATGTGATAGAGGTCAGATGGTTTACAACATGAATTGCTCCTTTGACCAATCAAGGCTCTGCAAAGTGTGACATTTTACACTTGCGCTGCCAGCATGTCTAGTTTTAATGCAAACTAACTGACTTCGAACATATGGCCTGTAACTCTTAATAGATAGTGGATTCCTTGAAATGTTAATTAGCATATGAAAGGACCCTTGTGTCCCAGTGTCAGATCAGTCTCATCTCCAAAACATGAATAATAACCCACAGATTAATAATTAGGCCTCATTTTGTGCATATTTAGGATGGGACAAGCACACTTTTCTAAAAAGTCTAGACATGGTTCACGGGACTTAAGCTGTTTGGAAGGGATTGTGATGTCCGCTATATTAGGTCACAAGTAAGCAGTGTAAAATATATATGAAAAGGAAAAATGGTAACAAATGATAGAGGCAATTATTATTTCTGTATAGTGATCCTAATTTATTAGAATTTCATGCGATAGAGAGAGTACAGCCAGATTGGAGGGGAGGAGATTTTATTAAGAAACTTGGCCAAAGAGAAATGCAATGGATTTTTAATTTAAATACTATGCAGCCCAATGGACTCAATGATGACTTCAAACTTTGCCATTTTTTAACATAATGTGTTCTTTTTTTATATAAGTATTACATACATATTTTACAAATTTTATATATTTTAATGATAATACACTTTTTATTGGGAGTATACATATGTTTTTTATATATGCATTATATACATATTTTTTACATTTTTATCGAGGTCATCATTGGGCTTGCTATCCCTTTTATTTATATTTATGCTTATTACATGTTGTAATTTGTGAGATCAGCTCTAATTAATTAACTCTTATGGACCTTCTACCTCTATCTCTATTCCTTTTGTGAATTAGCACTTTTAAAATTTAAAAATTTGTATATACTTATGCTTATCATATGTTGTAATCTGTACAACTAGTTCTAATCAATTGACTTTTTTTGGATCTTCTATTTCTTCTTGTGAATTAGCACTTTAATAAGATCAGTTTGAATTATGTGCTCTAAATATGTATAAATATAATATATGATACGTAATTATCTTTTTTGTTTTCAAAATGCTTTTATGCATATCGTTCACAACGAATTTATACACAAAGAGGGCGAAGGGGACGACAGAGACAGAGATGGGTAGATGAAGTCACTGAAGCCACGAACATGAAGTTGTTGGAGCTCAGTGGGGCAGTGACTGACAGATGTACCTGGCATGCTATGGTCCATATGGGCCCACATCTAAGATGGATGCCTCAGCCACATGTTCCGGTTTGAGATGCGTCACGTGACGTTCTGGGTCACATGGGACGCGCCGAAACCGGAAGCTTGACGGCCACCAATAGAAACGACTACACAAGGCAGTAAGCTGATTGGATAACAAGGAAGATTGAAGCACCAACCAAATTGGAGGACACGATATTTAAACCACCGCAAGGAAGGAACTTTTTACCGATTGAAAAAGCTGTCAGGATACAGCGAAACGCGTCTCGGCCAGGAGCAAGGACTTAGCATTGACTTTTTATTCATTCTTTTTTTCTTTTTCATTATATAATTTAGTTCACTTTTTTATTTGTATTATATTTTAATGAATACATTTTGCTAAATATTGAGGTCCTTCTCCCATCTTTTCTGCTGCTAAAAGAAGGGTGGTAGCCTCCTTAAAGGCACAGATACCTACATACTAGGAGCCAGGTATAAGGGCTTCCTACCAGGTGAGAAGCCATTTATTTAAATATTCACCATTGATTAGTGTGATTTACTACACAAGGACCTCTCTTTCTTTTACTTCCTTTATGGACCATAGAAGACTATTGGGTATTGTGTACACACACGCCGTTGTGATCTGAGCCTATCCAAATTGGCTCAGCTACATGTAAGTGGGTCTATATATTTACTTATTGTGTTTGTTACCTAGCGTTACTTGCACCATTTGTATTTATATTTGTTACAGATTCACTGTTCCTTTTCTCTGTACATTTGTACATATACCCATATGGGTAAGTTGATAATTATTTGAGCGCTCCACATATACACCAGTGGTGGTTTTTTCTAATTTCCTACACTGAGTGTTCACCTTGTTCAATTATTATTTCTGTGGCAAGCACAGAAGAGGAGATAAAACCAAAAGTTTCTATTGATGTTGATTGATGTTGGTCTATAACACAACTATACCACTTATAGTTTCTATAGAGACACCTTATCTCCACCTCTGGGCCTGGCTTGGAAACTTGAAATGAATCCAGAGGGTATATATCACGTGCTATGTAAATGTCTATTGTACTTGCTTGGGACCAAAATCTAATTTTGAGTGATTCCCCATCTTTCCGTGCCAGAGAACGCCTGGGCAGAAGTTTTCCTTTAAAATCTGAGTAAGTAATTAGGATTACTGTTAATTTTTTTGTTTTGTTTTTATCTGTTATTGTCTTGTTCACAGTTTACTGGACAAAGCCCAAGATGCAGAGGAGTGCTGAAGGCAATGGACCAGGTTCACAGTACAAAAGGATCAGATGAAGAGAGTAGTAGGGGGAGCCAAAGGTCAGGACAGGCGGCACAGGTTCAGAAGCGATTATACAGGCAAAGGTCAAAATCAGGATACAACAGGAAGGTCTTTACACGATCAGGAGCACAGTACAACTGAACAAAGAGTGAAGGGAGTGTGTGGTTTAAATAGGGAGAGTGGGTGGTCTTGTCTATTGAGGTTCCTCCCTGGTCTCCACCTCCTGTAGTTTTTAAAGGCTCTGTTTCGGCGGGTGCACACCCTTTTATTCTCCTGAAGCTCTATCTCCTGTGTTGTTGCATGTGGAAGCAGCGACATTCTCACAAACAGAGTTCTGTCTTGCTGTGTTTCGTAACCGGTGTCTGTACGTAAGGAGTTCTGTCTTCTGTATTGCTGTGTTCAATAAGTGATGTTCACATGAACAGAGTTCTGTTCTTGCTGTGTTCGGTAATAGGCGTCCGTACGAACAGAGTGCTGCCTCTTGTGTTGGTAAGTGGTGTTCGCACGAACAGAGGTGGCGTTCGTATGAACGTGAGTGGTCGACTTGGGTGGTTGAGCCAGCCGCGCTGTCTGGAGGGTCGTGCGTCAACACGGCATCCTCACGGATTGGGAGAGACGCGGCGTGGGTGCATGAGGTAGGTAAGTGTGGGAGTGAGGTCCTGATAGTTATTGGTGTAACTAATTTGTTTGTCATCTATTTTTTGTTTGCACTGTGACTATTTTTGTTCATAATAAATATTCCTTTATTAAGTCCTGCCTTTGTCTGGTATATAATCACTTTACCTGGAGAGACCAATATATTAGAGTTTTACAATTGTATTTAGTGTTTTATTCTAATTTACTTGGAGGACCAAGACACCCCATTTATAAATAGTTTTGTTGGTGGCAGCGTTAAAATAGTAATATTTATATTATTATGGTTAAGTGTAGGTGGTGTTAAGGAGGATTTTTATCACTATTTCCAGTCTAGCGAGACAAATAGTGAACGTTAAGCCTTTCACTACCAGCACTAAGTTACACACATCACTGGAGTAGGGTGCGTTCATGACAGGCCTTACAATGTAAGTTGTCAAACTATTTTAGAACCGTTTGGCTTTTTACCTTGGGTCTGCTGTCAGCATGGGCCCAGCAGACAGTGCACATAATTAAGCATATTGTTAAATGGACATGACAGGATCACAAAAGATCCTGAAGCACAGTGCAGCCTTCAGCATCCTTTGCTGCTTCCATTATGGGTGCTCTGGTGCTTAAACACCTTCAGTCAACCATGTAGGATGTCCAAGTCAGAAATATTGTGGCCTGTTGTTTTCACTGATTGTTTCTGAAATTAAGGTTTCTGTTCCTGCAGAAAATACCTGACTCATACGCATAACTAGAGATTGTTTCTAATGGATATGATGCTAGTTTACATTTTTTTGCCCTGGGATTACATTTGCATATCCAAGGCAAATGTAGAGAAAAAATATTTACTATCCTCCATAATTATGTAGTCATGAAATTAAAAGACGTTTGCTTCTGGGGAGAAAAGCTATGGCAAGCTTGGACAAGCTGGTAAAAATGAAAGATATTACACTGTCAACAAAGGTCTGCATAGTCAGAACTATGGTATTCTCAGTAGTAACATACAGATGTGAGAGCTGGACTATAAAGAAGGCTGAGCGTCGTAGAATTGATGCCTTTAAACTGTGGTGTTGGCGAAAACTGCTTAGAATCCCATGGATTGCAAGAAGATTTAATACATTTGTAATACAGGAAATCAAGACAAACTGTTCACTGGAAGCTATGATCATGAGGCTGAAGCTCAAATATTGTGGCCATATAATGAGAAGGCAGGATTTGCTAGAGATGACTCTGATGTTGGGAAAGATTGAAGGCACATGAAGAAGGGGACGACAGAGACAGAGATGGGTAGATGAAGTCACTGAAGCCACGAACATGAAGTTGTTGGAGCTCAGTGGGGCAGTGACTGACAGATGTACCTGGCATGCTATGGTCCATATGGTCACAGAGAGTTGGACACGACTGAACAACTAAACAACAACAACAATAATTCACCAACTTGTCTCCAAACTCATCTGTAGGAGTTTAAATTCATAATCTGACACTATCTGACACTCAGGAATAATTTCTCCAAAAATTCACAAGCTATTTCCCCAATATAGGAAGCAGGTGGGTTGGGTGGATGAACGTTGAGGGCCTAAGTTGAGGCCATAACTCTCATAGCACTGCAACATCTAACCTCCAGACAGGTCTTTCCTGGATTTTAGTGTGTCATACTGCATCCACCTGGTCTATTTGGGGAGCAATAAACAATAGCAGTTGATCTGCTTATGATAGAAATGTAGGAAGGCATTGTCTGGTAACACTCCATATACTAAAGTAAAGCTGTAAGCAGGGAACACGATGTGTATTCCTGACACTATAGGTGTGAAAACACAGTTTAGACTTCTTACCCCACTTGCCACCAATGTAAAGGGCAGTTTAATCACCTTTTTCCAGCACCGTGCAGATCTTGTTGCGGCTGGCCCAGCCCAAGCTCCCTCTTCTTGTCTGAGATCATTAATTTTGATGATCTCAGCCAATTCAATGCTTACTTGTGAAAAGGCATTGAAAGACTATTGCACATGCACAGCAAATCGCCACACTGCACCAATCAGCAAATCCTCATAGAGATGCATTGAACCAATGCATGTCTATGAGAAACATTTAGCATCTCAATGCAGAGCGTGGAGACGTTGAACATCAGACCCAGGAAGCATCTCTAGTGGCTGTCTGAGTGACAACCAGGTGTTACTCGGCAGCAATGTAAACACTGGAGAGTTTACAGTAATATACAATACACATGACAACTACAACATTAAGCTATAGTTGTTCTGGTGACTACTGTGTCCCTTTAAAATCCATTTCATTTTTAAAATGGAGAAAATGGTATTTCCTATTTAAAATAGCTAGATTCCCAATTTTGTGTACGATTAGTGGTATGGCGAATGCTGAATGACTCAAGGACTTTGCAATTTCCACTCAATTTGCTTTAAACTCCTGCATAGACTTAAAATGTTATTACTTCTTTTAAATATATGCAATGAGCTGGTGTATTTGATTAAAGTTGAATTGGATTGGAGTTTTCTAAAACCTTTGTAATAGAAATTTAAAGACTTCTCTGTCTAATGACCCACAACATTTTTTTTTATCTTTCTTAGAAAAAAAAGATACAGAATATTCTCTCCCTCTCAACTAAAAATCTCTAATGATCACTTGTAATATATAAATGGATGAAGTCATTTAAAAATAATTGAAATTATCTTTTTATGGATGTGAAATTAAAATTATAGCTTTTTAGTTAGAGCAAATAACTCATTTAGATTTTTTTTAAAGTTTTTGACATACTTGAAAAACTACATATATCCATACATCTATCCAATGCATATATATAGTTTGGCAGGTTAAAGATCAGGAAAGAGAGGGGTGAGGGTGGTGTCAGGAATGGGTATGGCAATAATGACACACACACCACTATTGACATGCCCACCTGTAATATACTCCAGGATCATAAATTGCCAGTAAGGTAGCGAATCAGACTTGTCCATATGCTGAGCACTTCTGATGCTCTTGCGTATGCCCTTAAATGCTCTTTATTTCATCTCAAGTGCATTCAAAGAATTTTTTAAGGAATTCTTAAAGCACCATAACCACTGCATTCCCTTTTATAAATTACCAGCACATCACAATTTGTTTATTGATAACCAGGCATACATAAAGATACATTTTATTTTCACAATTCCTTTCTTCAACCCGATAAAGTGCAGTCAAAGTTCCTACAGGCAGAGACCTACATCTGGCACAGGAAAGACCCTGCAGAAGGACATACAAGGAAACACTTGGTTGACACACCCCTTGCCCATACTGTGCCCTGACAGAAGGACAGAACACCATAAGACTGTATAGAGAATAATGATTTACCGTGAGCAGAGTGAATCTAAGAACATTAAGAACACAGTATTATGTTCTGCACGCGTAACGTCTGGAACCGGAGTCCGATATAAACCATCTGAGTTCATCTGACGTTTGATTAATACGGTTATGCAAGTCTAATGTCAGAGCCCATTTTTAAAAATAGTGTTTAAAATTAAAGAAATTGCTGATACCTCCAAGATAAAAGCTTTTCCTTTTTTCTTCATTGATAAGATAAATTATTGAATGGATATGAATATCAAAAAGTGTATAAAATCACAAAAACATCACCCTGAAACAAGTTAAAGACATCTAAAAAAAGATAGTGCTTTTATTTGATATTTCCGTTCCTTTCACACTTGCCATTTACTGACTTCTTCTAGAAATAAATATATATTTTTTTAAGAAAAAAGCATTTTCCATCATTATACTAAATGATTAAATAAGGATAGATTATGGATTATGAGATGTCTTTACTATTTCTATATTCACTGCTGTAAGTGTATCTGTCAGTGATTGTAATTAAATAAAAAGCAATGCCTAGTGTCACTAGTCTGTTCTGTAATGGTATCTGGCATGTATGACGTCATACCCTGAGACTAAAAGCATGACTGTGGAGGGATCTTTTAATTCATTCACAAATTCTATCAATGATTGAGAAGAGTCCCTCGCAAACTCTCATCTTCTCAAATTGCACTCCTTTTTGATGGCTAAATGTCTCAATGTTGTGATGGCAAAAGTATTTCCAAACACCAGCTCAAAAAACAGAAAATATTGTTGTGCTCAAATTTTATTTGATCAGGTACTGTGAACATACAATCTTGCTGTGTTTTATTTTAATGGCTTTTGTTAATAAATATTTGCCTGACTACATTTTACTATGGTCTCACTTAAAGGACCACTATAGTGCCAGGAAAACATACTCGTTTTCCTGGCACTATAGTGCCCTGAGGGTGCCCCCACCCTCAGGGTCCCCCTCCCGCCGGGCTGGATGGCGAGGAAAGGGGTTAAAACTTACCTTTCTCCAGCGCTGGGCGGGGAGCTCTCCTCCTCCTCTCCGCCTCCTCTCCTCCCTTTCGGCTGAATGCGCACGAGCGGCAGGAGCTGCGCTCGCATTCAGCCGGTCGCATAGGAAAGCATTTACAATGCTATCCTATGGATGCTTGCGTGCTCTCACTGTAATTTTCACAGTGAGAATCACGCAAGCGCCTCTAGTGGCTGTCAATGAGACAGCCACTAGAGGCTTTGGGGGAAGGATTAACCCATTTGTAAACATAGTAGTTTCTCTGAAACTGCTATATTTATTAAAAAAAAATGGGTTAACCCTAGCTGGACCAGGCACCCAGACTACTTCATTAAGCTGAAGTGGTCTGGGTGCCTAGAGTGGTCCTTTAACTAAACTGCTGAAAAGATCCACCACCACCATCACCATCATATTCTATTGTGTTCCTCCTCCCATAAAAAAACTACAGACAACAGACTGATTTCAGATAGAATGTATAACTCTTATTCCAAGTCCACTCTGCAGTGCAAGCAGTGTGACCACTAAGTAAACTTGCACATTCACTTTCAAAAAAAGTAACGATTCACCTAAATTTTTGGCGATCAGTGATTTGTACAAATTCCACAACTCTGAAAAGTCATATGGAAACATCATAAAACAAACTAAATGGGTAATGAACAAACCATATTTTTTTTTTTTTTTTGGATGTGGCAGCTGGACAGCCCTTGCTAGCATGCCATCACATTAAAATGTTAAATTAAAAATAAAAATGCTTGTGGAGGTCAATATGACACCTATATTAGCTGGGCTGGATTTAACCTTGCTGGATCTATCTGACTGGGTGAATAGGGAAATACGATGAGTTCGTAGTATGTGGCTGGTTGGGTGGCTGAATGGCAATGTGTATGTAAGAGTATATTTGTGTAGTGTGTTAGTGAATGCATGTGAATGATGGGCGTATTTGTGTAAAGTGCTATGGTGTAAATTTCGTGGTGTGTTTTTATATAGCTATACACAAAAAATAAGTCCTGCGCTCAGACTCCTACTACTTATACTACTTCCAAAGAAAAAAGTTACTTGCACACTATCCAAATCACTTTGCATATTTAAATAAATGGAGGTTTTTAGCATCACTCCAATGGCCATTCGATTGTAAGCTCACCTGCCACATCAAGGCAAACCAATTCGGTGAGTCCTACACTTACAATTAACTTTGCTTCCTTCAGCCCCAGGTAAAAATTATTTGAATGAGTTTTATTTTAATGTTTTGTTTTTTTTCTAAACCCCTACATACTTATTACCCTAATGCTAAAGAGTCCCTTTAAGCCGGGTTAAGGTGGATTTAACCCTGCAGTGTAAATATTACAGTTAAGAGGACAGGGACACTGCACTCAGACCACTTGAATGAGATGAGGTGATCTGGTTGACTATAGTGTTCTTTTAAACAACAAACAAAAGAAAATGATTTGTTAATTAGGATTAGCCAATATATTTTCCCTCATGGAATAATTAGGGAGTTGCTTAATAAAATTATGTTATTTTAAGATTTCAGGTTGCTAAAAATATTATATACTGTACTTAATTGTTAGGTGCCATAAAATGCATTACCGTGTGCATTTTACTTTGTGTATAAGAACACACTGAAACACAGACAATTGTCAATTTCACAAGAAGAACAGAGTGTGCTTTGACATAAATCACACCAACTGATACACAGTCAAAGAAGAATATATATAAATGAACAGGTCACACAGCTGCCTAGGGTGTCAGTACTTAAGGAGGATTAATGGCCATTACTGCAATGTTCTAACAGCGAAGATTTACTGTCTAAATCATGAGTCGCATCATTGGGGGGAAAACATATTTTGACAGCATTGAAGGTGCATGAAAAAGTATGTGAAATAATTGTCCAAAACAGATTAAAATCCTCACAGACACATTGATGCAAGAACCTAGCTGCCAGGGCATAATGCATATTTTACCACCAAAAATGGTCTAGTCAAGGACAATTACTGTAAAAAATGTAGTGTACATATTGACAGAATACTTTCAAAAGTTTTCTTCTCAAAGTGGCACTCTAAACGTCATAAACACTACAGTCCACCATATCAGTCTACTGTGGTGGTTATGGTACTAGGAGATCACTGGTGCCCTACAACTGTTAAGTTCCTGTTCCTCTTCCACATTACTACTGTCTGTTTGTCCAGATAGCGGTTTTCATACCAGTCAGATTTGGTACGCAAGGTAAACCTCAATTTCAGTGGAGTAGTGACGCATGTGCCTTCATCCGAAACGTAAAATTTTTAGGCATGATTTGGAAGGGATTAAACTACATGCCTTTAATGGATTTAAACACTTTATTTTTACAATCCTTGTCACACCTCCCTGCATGCGACTTACACAGCCTTCCTAAACATTTCCTGTAATGAAAGATTTAATGCTTAAACTTCCTTTCTTGCACATTGTGTTTAAGTTAGAATGTCCTATCTCCTGCACTATTAATAGCTGTTTAGACCCTCCTATGTCTTAACCCTCCTTCATGTGATAAAAGTTCAATTTACAGTGGAGGAGATAAAACATTTTAAAGTAAGTTTAAGATCTGATCAGAAATGAAAAAAAAAGTTCATGCAGGCTGAATGAGTCACAGCCAGGGGAGTTGTGGTTAGGGCAGAATTAAAAAGTGGCAGAGAATTGAGCAGGGAGACTACAGGGACATTATCTATACACCAACATTGCTTCATTAAGCTAAAGTTGTTTTGAAGCCTATAGTGTCATTTTAAACATGGTAACCACTAGGATACAGATTCAAACATAAGAAAAGGGTTTTATTAATTTGGATCTTTCAGGTGTTTAAAATAATAATAATTGGTACACATATGTGAGGTTGCCATATTTAACCCCTTCAGACCGGAGGGCGTACTATTACGCCCTATTATAGGCGGCTCTAAACGCCGCCGGGCGTAATAGTACGCCCTCCGGTCTTTCGGTACTTACCCGGTCGCCGGCAGTCCCACGCCGGCGATCGCGGTGGGGGGGACTCCCAGGGAGCCCCCGCGGCACGTCTGTCCTCCAGGAAGCCCCCCGGCCGTGTGAGAGTGGGGTCCTAGCGAGGACCCCACAATCACATGGCCGGGGATAGCTGGCTTCTGCATTGCCAGCAGGGGGGCTGCCTGTAATTACAGGTGGTCCCCCTGCTGGCTGAAAATAAAATTAAAACAAATAAATGGTGTAAAAAAAAAAATTATATATACTTAGATCATATATATATATTATATATATATGATCTAAGTATATATATACACATATACATACACACATGTACACCGTCTAGGTGTATTTTACTATTAATATATATATAATTATATATATATATATTAATATCAAATTACACGTAGACTGATAGTGATTAAATATATATATAATTATTGTTATATATATTTATATATATTATAAAAAAATTAAATGTAAATACGTTAAAAAATAAAATTAAAAAAATAATTAAAAATAAATAATTAAAAAATATATAGATGTGTGTTATTTCGTTCTAACTGTATTGTGAAATTAATATATATATATATATATATTTGTGGTCAGGGAAGAAGGCCGTATTTATGTGGACCTATACCTCTAATCATTAGTCTAATATACTAAGTCGGTTGTAGTGTGCCGAAACCGACTAACGGGTCAGCCTGTAAATAAAGAGGGCCAACCAATTAATTGATTCCTTTTGTGGAGTGGTGGGTGGGGCAACAGGAAATGACCAAGCACTGTCAGCAAGGTATGGAGGTAAGTAGTGGGTTTATATAGGCCGGTTGCAACCCCTCCCACAACTCCAGGCTCCGCCTTCCCATTTGTGGTCAGGGAAGAAGGCCGTATTTATGTGGACCTATACCTCTAATCATTAGTCTAATATACTAAGTCGGTTGTAGTGTGCCGAAACCGACGAACGGGTCAGCCTGTAAATAAAGAGGGCAAAAGAGAAGTATCAGTTCCACACTTAATACGTATACACATACATTATTACCCGAGCTTCCCTACTTTGCCAATTGTTTAAAAGCTTGTCTCAACTCTTTCTCAGGTTGAGGTATGTAACGGTAATATGAACTGGTACGTTTTGGCTGGAGGTTGATGTTGCCGCTCCGATACGAAAGGAGTGGCCTGTATATGCCGTGGGATCGTACCCGATTCTTGTACATAATAATCTCACGTATTTGACGAATTTTGATGTAGTCAGGGGTTGACTGTGTATTGTGAGGAGAGGAGCTTGTTTGGGTTGATAAGCCATACCTGCCATGTATTTGTCGAATAGTTGTACGGGGCACCAATGATTGCCGGTTGGGTAAAATTGAATGTCAAGGTGCGGACCCATTTGATTCGTTTGAATGTCTTAATGTCAATGTGTAGTGATCACCTATTATGTTTATGTGTGACACACACAGTATATTTCCCTTATTGTTGATGTTGCTTAAGGTGAGTTCGTTGGGACGCATAAAATGCCAGGTATATGGCTGTTTTGAGTGTGTTATTGGTGTGATTATCCAAGGGTTTGGTATCTAACATGTCAGACAATGCCCTGAATTTCTCTGCGTCAATTGGTAGCCATCTAGTAGGTTTTGGGTTTTCTAGGTGTTGAATGCCTTTTAGCATATTTTAATGGGGTGTGCTGATAGGAAGTTTTTTATACTGGAATATGTGTTGCTTACATGATGCTGTATTCCAGTTAAATAGAGTTTTATGGTGTTGTGTGCCAGTTTCAAGTTGAGATGGCAAAAAGAGGTGAAAGCCACCATAGTATCTAACCTATAAGGATTCATAATGATGTATTCTGAAACAAATTTGTTGAACAACATTAAAGCGGCACTGTCATGCCGAACTTACCTTTCCTCAATCTCTTCCTCTTCTCCCCCTCTCTCAGGATCTGTTCTTCTTTTCTTCCTGTCTTGTTTAATTTTCTTTAAAATCATAAAACAAAGTAGGGACTTTTTGCCTTATGGAGGATTCCTCCGCTTGACCTGCTCTGACCAGCGGAGGAGCAAAGTGTGCTTCATTTCCGCTGGTCAGAGCAATTTTCCCATGATCCTTACCTTTCCTCTGTGTTCCCACAATGCTTCCTGTCACTTTACACAAAACTGCCGAATTGCGTTCTAACTGAATGACAACAGTCTGTTCGTTTCTTTTAGAACGCAATTCGGCATTTTATTCGGATCGGAATTTCATTCGAATGAATGAAACTCTGATCCTATTCATTGCTGTGGCTGCATCTTGCAGCCGTTTAGTAGATAACTCCCTAATTCCCACGGTATCAGGGAGTTATCTACTAAAAGGCTGAAAGACCTAAATTGGTCTTTCAGCCAAATTTACTAATACTAAGTAAGATTACTTAGTATTAGTAACTTAAATGCCCCTACTCGCTATACCGCGAGTAGGGGCATGTGTAGTAAGCAGTGGGGGGGGCCCTAAATAAAGATATGGGGGGGGGACTTCTGGCCCCCCCCCTGGCCCCCACCCCTGCGCGGTGGGTGGGGGCCCTAATAAAACAATAAG
>OW240912.1:332718781-332731527 GCA_933207985.1 Pelobates cultripes | reverse complement strand
GGGGAGGACAATAGGTCCGCCGCCCCTTATTGTAATTTATGTCTTTTTTTTTCAACAGTGAGCAGCCATAGGCTGCTCACTGTTTAGTAGACATGCCCCTACTCGCGGTATAGCGAGTAGGGGCATTTGGGAGATTTTAATCTCCCTTGTGCTATTATGGGGGTCATATTGACCCCCATAGAGTGAGAGGGTGTACTGGGGGGGCTTATGAAATGGTGGGGAGCACTGCTCCCTGCCGCTTCTATAGTTACATATTACAAGGAGGGAGCTGCATGCCGGTAGCTCCCTCCTTGTAATAAACTAAACGAACAAACAAACACTGATACATTGTGTTTGTTTGTTCGGCTGATATTTCTATTCACTCATTCGTCTGTCTGATGAATGAATGAATAGATGAAATTCCCGTTCGCATGTCCAGGTGTTTCACTGGGCATGTGCGGGAATCTCACAGTCTGCCTAGTGTGGGCAGATGACGTGTCCCTGAGGGACTTCACCTACCCACACAAAGATGGCGGCGCCCTGAATATAGATCGGGGCAGAAAATAAGGATTAAAAAATAGGTAATGTGGGGGCTTAGGGGCATTTGGGGGTGACTAGTGGGTCAATTGGATGTAGTGGAGGCGGGAGGGGGGTTAAAAAAAAAACGGGATTCGGCATGACAGTGCCGCTTTAAGGCTCGGTTGTACATGCGTCTGGTGTTTGGGGAAAGTGAGGCCTGTGCTAGTGCCCTCCCGTGCTCCATGAGTAATTTTAGTCCAGGATGAGGTCTCTGAACAGCGGCGCCTTTCTTGGATGTTCCTCTGCTGTTGGGTGTAGCTGTCTGAAAACCTGTAATTTTGAACAGGATAGTGTGTCAGCTGCTGAATTATGGTGACCTGGCACGTGTATGCAAGTCAGGAAAAAAAAAAATTTTTTGTGTGGCTGCCAACCATGTGAGTCTCCTGACCAGGTTCATGATGGTTAGTGAAGAAGACCTGCCTTTGTTCAGAATCTCGCAAGCCGCCATGTGGTCAGAGTAGCATTTGACAGCTTTGCCTCCCCATAAGTGGCCCCAGACTTTAGCTGCTGCCACTATGGGGTAGATCTCAAACAGTGCCGAAGTCTTTGTGAAAGCGGGTAATCCTAGTGCTTTGCTAGGCCAAGCGTCCCTCAACCACCTGTCTTCGAAGATAGCTGTGAAACCTGCGTAACCTGCAGCATCCGTCCATAACACAGGGGAGTTTAATGTCAACGGTGGTATGAACAAGTTTCTCCCATTCCAGTCCGACAGGAAATGGTACCAGCTGGTCAGATGCGCCCTAGCCTGAATGTTCAGTGTAACCCTGCTGTTGTTGTTGGGTAAGTTGGGTAACAAACCGAGTAGACATGAGATGAAAGCTCGTCTCATGGCGAAGTTGTTGATGATATGCCATGTGCTTAGTTGTCTGAGTAACAATGGATTGATGACCCTGACCATGATTTACCCCATTCCACAGGAGCTGCTTTTAGTGGGGAAAGAATTGCCTATTTTTATGTCATGTAAGTGCCAGTGTGTAGGGTAGATGGTAGCCATTTACTGTGTTGATGATATTGGTCTTACTTAACCAAGCTTCAACCCATGCTTGAGTGATAGCTGTAAAGGTAGATCAATGGTGTGTATAGTAAGGAAACTCTTCGGAGGGTATGAGGGAGTTGAGACTTGGGGTAGCAAAGGTGTGTGGTGCCAATAAGTCTATGGTTAGTCTTTGTTTAAGGGAAGATTCCCTTGTGACAATACCAATGTGTTTGTGTTTGGCGCCATGCTGTAAATGGTGGAGATTGGAAAACCCAAGTAAAAACCCCTCTGTTATTCTTGGCTATGAGTGTGTTTACAGCCGATGGTTGTGTGCTGACTGTAAGTGAGGACATGCTATATTCCTTGAAGGTGTATGTATGATACCTGTATGGGAGCCCTTTGAAGCTCCGGAGCTTTAGTAAATCTACTACAAGTCTGGAAGGGTGATGAGTTAGTAGTGTTGAAAATGGATTGGTGTGTACAGATGGTGAGTACATTATTTGTAAGTTGTATTGGGACACATGGTTTGTCATGTGCCCTGAATGATTTGAACGTATATGCAACATTCTATATGCAATGCAACGACTCATACCAATTGTCTCTGGTAGTTCAGAGGTGCTGGTACCTGGAGCCTGAGAGTGCTCGTCCATTTGTTTGGGAGAAAATCCCTTCTGTATGGGTACCTGCACAAATAAGCATTTCTACATATTCAAAATGCCAACACAACCAAGGGATGGTCTGTTCCCGATTTACCTGGAATCTCTGGGTCTGACCATCATAGATACAGCATCATACATATTTATGCCTTGTTTCCCCAATGTACCGGGATCATATGTGCAGGGTTAACGTCTTGTACCAAGAATTGATTGTACCCGGTAACCGAATTTCGTCTGTCGTAAATTTTTTGGCTCATGAGTCTGAGTGAGGCTAGCATGGCCTAGGTTTCACCTTAGTTGGTGTTGCTGGGCCTTCCCCTGTCTCCGTTTTATCCGTTAATGTATGGAGGAGTTTGAATAACGCTGCGTTCGTTGCTGTGGCAGGGTAGGGGATTTGTCGCCTCCTTAGGTTGGAGCCATATCTCCTCTGCTTGAAGGTGTATCAAGGGGAAGGGGAGTGACAGGTGACGCCCTCATTATGATACAATGCGAGACGGCTAGCTCACGAGTGGCCCGAGGGGTGTATACCTCAGAGTGTGAGGCGGGGTGTTGGCCTCGTGGGACCACTAAATGAAGCGTAAAGCAGAGAAAACAGGGGGTAATACCTATTGGGCCATAAAACCCTAATTGCCATTACATTACTACTATTCCAGGGAAGGTAAGAGATGAAAGTGTATCACTTCTAGCCGGGGTGCTAGGAAGAGGAGATTCTTTACCATCTTTTGGGGAAATACTTAAATAACAATAAAGATTGCAATTATATATTTGTACCCAGGGCTCTTGTACTGGCTTGCTAGCTAAGCCGTAAGGCGAAACGATTAGGCTTGGTGTTTTTTGGTGACTGGTGAGGCCCTGCTAGTTGCCAAGTGGCTTGAGAGGCTCTATCTATGCTTGGCGCGAGGGGATTTTTTGTGGCCACCGAACGCTGTGGCAGGATGTTGGCCTCTCGGTGACAGTAACCAGAAAAATAGGAGGGGGAGTGACAGGTGAGGCCCTCTCTATGATACAATGCGAGGCGGCTAGCTCACGAGTGGCCCGAGGGGTGTATGCCTCCGAGTGTGAGGCGGGGTGTTGGCCTCGCGGGACCACTAACCGAAGCATAATGCAGAGAAAAAGGGGGTAATACCTATTGGGCCCTAGAACCCTAATTGCCAGTACACTATTACTATTCCAGGAAAGGTAAGAGATGGATAACTACGTGAGCAGGTGTACGTACCTGGTAGTATGGTATTGAACCTGACAATCCGTATAGGTTTTTTTAGTAGTAACTGTAACCTGAATGGATAAAATCGTATGGCATAAGGAAATATGGCATAGACCAAGCTTATCTTAAAACATACAGTATATGTGAAAAGTAAAGTGCCGTGACATGTAAATATTAATCATCATAGCCATACTGGTTAAATATGTATCAATCTTAACCCATTAAGTGCCGTATGTACAAGTGAAAAAGTGGTCTGTCCCCACCTTGTATGTTGTATGTCCCCTTGCTAGGGGAAAGTCTGTTGTGTGAGCAGCGTGCTGTGAAAAATGTATGTGAACTATATTACCAGTTACGTATATATACAGATACGTCTGCTGCTGTGTAATAATATGTGTATTTATACCAGGTGTTGATATACTACTTGCTATGTGAATTGCTGTATGTCTTATTGAATGGTAGGGGTCATTGAACATGGTGTGCAAGTGCACTGGAGATCTGCCGAGTGCCCTATAGGTGGCAGTGTAGTTGGATACTGATTGGTATGTGAAATGTTGTTTGTCTGTTGACCTATAGGGGTCAGTGTTTTGGTGTTTGTAAGGTGGCAGTGTTGGTAGAACCACTGTTGGTCTTGATGTGAAATGTAAATTATTGGGACTTAAACCTGAAGTTGAGCCTGTTGTGGAGTTTAATTTATGGTTTATGGTTATGTTTAAAACAATCTTATGTGTAATTTTTATTGGCTGGTAAATTGTATGACATGTGAATACTGTTTTGCTGTTGACCAGTAGGGGTCAGAAATGCTGATTGCTGATATGGTAAAAATACCCTTTAATCCAAATGCAAGGTTAACGTGAGATTTTGAAAGTGACCTGTAGGGGTCAGTGTGGTTTATGTGAAACATTGTTCATGAGTTATGCCCCAGCATTATAGTTGTATGACAGGGAAACGAACAGTGCCCGTTCGACAATATACAATATGTGAACATAATAGCTTAATAACAGTCATTGTAACAAACCAGTGTTCTGTTTGTGGGTTGTAAACGCACGAAACGTGTGTGTAGTACAATAGTAACTGCATGAACTAGTTCCCGTTCGGTAGAAAATTGCATGAACCGTGAGCCTGGTATGTCAGGGAAACAAAATGAAACGAGCAGTGAGATTCGAAATGCACGCACAGAAATGCCTAGCATGTTTAGGCAATTGAAATAAAATGTGTTCCCGTTCGGGAGTATGCTAATGCTCGAAATGAGCCAGAGACAGATATAAACAAGTGAGTTTAAACGAATGATATGCACGAACAAGCAATGGTTTTAGAACAGACTTAGACAAAATGCAGCCGTAAAGTGAGGACCTGACCCGTGCATGGTGCCGTGGGACTGATGTCTGGCGTAACGGGTAGGTCAACTACGGTTTGTGAGTCACTTGGACGCCATCCACGGTGATGGATTGAAGAAAGAAGCTGGTAGGCCGGAAAAGCCTGTGGCTGGATTCCTGACACAGCTCAGCTTAGAAAACCTTATGGAGTAATCAGGTAAAATGGCGTCTGGATTTCCCGGAAGTGGAAATCATTCTGATGCTGACCTCAAGTGATATGGAGTCAGGTAAAGGGTGTCTCTTATATAGGGGAGTGAATTAATTTAAGCCCCTCCCACAAATACAGGCCAAACAGCATATATATATATATATATATATATATATATATATATATATATATATATATATATATATATATATATATATATATATATATATATACACACACATACGTATATACATATATTAAATCTACATATATATTTATGTAATATTTTTACAGAATTAGGTATCTTAATTAATTACAATTAGCATGACCTGCCTGACAACCCATGCCAAAAGTAAAGGGAATTTAATTTGCTAGCACTATATTTAACCCTATAACTTTCCAAGACACCATAAAACCTGTACATGGGGGGTACTGTTCTACTCGGGAGACTTCGCTGAACACAAATATTAGTGTTTCAAAACAGTAAAATGTATTACAACGATGATATCGCCAGTAAAAGTGACGTTTTTTGTATTTTTCACGCACAAACAGCATTACACGGACAATATTATTGCTGTGATACTTTGTACTGTTTTGAAACACAAATATTTGTGTTCAGCGAAGTCTCCCGAGTACAACAGTACCCCTCATGTACAGGTTTTATGGTGTTTTCAAAAGTTACAGCGTCAAATATAAGGCTTGCGCTTCATTTTTTTCACATTAAAATTCGCCAGATTGGTTACGTTGCCTTTGAGACCCTATGGTAGCCCAAGAATGAAAATTACCCCTATGATGGCATACCATTTGCAATAGTAGACAACCCAAGGTATTGCAAACAGGGTATGTCCAGTCTTTTTTAGTAGCCACATAGTCACAAACACTGGCCAAAATTGGCGTTTTTTGCATTTTTCACACAAACAGATACTAACGCTAACTTTGGCCAGTGTTTGTGACCAAATGGCTACTAAAAAAGACTGGACATACCCCATTTGCAATACCTTGGGTTGTCTACTATTGCAAATGGTATGCCATTATGGGTGTAAATTTCATTCCCGGGCTACTATACAGTCTCAAAGGCAATGTAACCAATCTGGCAAATTTCAATTTCAAATGTAACGTGCTATATTTGACCCTGTAACTTCCCAAAATGCCATAAAACCTGTACATAGGGGGTACTGTCTTACATGTGAGACTTTACTGAATACAAATATGTGTATTTTATTGCAGTAAAAGCAAACAGTATTATGACACTGACCGTTAAAATGTCATGTAGAACTAAAAAAAATTTTTAAAATCGTATTTTCTCCCATTTTTTTCATATTAAATTATGTTTCATAGCTAAATATTTGATATTAAATGAAAGCCCTGTTTCCCCTGAATAAAATGATATATAATAAGGGTGGGTGCATTTACTACGAAAGAGGTGTATTACGGTTGGACAGACATGTAGCGCAAATGCCAGGTTTTGTTTACATTTTGTTTTGTTAACAACATGTACATTTGGCTCCGTCCTTAAGGGGTTAAGGATACCATGTTAGGGAGTTGTTGTTGTTTTTAGCCAGATAGGTAACTTAATTGCCAAATGTGAAAACATTTTATGACTTGGATCTAATTAGAACAGGATTAGATAAAGTGTTACTTAGCCCGATTAGCCATCCCTAAGAATAAAAATGAAGGTGGGGAAGGCTGGGGGGACGGTGGGGAGGGGTTAACTGGTAATCTGCAAAAGGCACCATGGGATTTTAATCCTTTGATGCAATGTTTGGGCATGGGTGAGGAACTTGTGTGTTGTTTTGGTGGAGCACTTCTATTTCTAAAATAATTGCTTATTTTACATGCAAATTTTTTTCAAACATACTGTTAAAATACTGCCAATTTAATAAAGTGCAATATTCAAAAATCAATCACATCAACCATCAATGCAAAAGCAAAAGTGTTTCTATATGCAAATTTGCAAAACCTGATAAAGTGTCAATACATAAGTATCATTCAGTAATTTATAATTTGTTTGAGTTTTTTGGTTAGGGTGCCATGAGTGCACTAATGCCCTTCCAGGGTAAGTAGCCAAACAGTTTGGGAACTTACCTTGGGTCCGCTGCGCTATGGTTACCTCCTCTGTGGAGCCATAAGCTCCCACAATGAGTGTCCATTAGCACCACAAAGCTAAGCCCTTCTGTGTGGCAGACTCGCTGCCAATGAGCTAAGCCCTACACTGCCAGACTAAACTCAGTGCAAGGAACTTCTGGGGGCCCTGTAGGAGACAACTGGTGGACCCCAGTTGCATTCTCAAACTGGATGACTACTTACCATCATAGAGCCTTAGGGCAGCTGCAAATACACCTCTAACACAAATATGTGTATCAGGTGCTTCAGTGGTGACAAATGGACAAACTTTTAGCAAGTGCTCATGCCGTTCCCCACTTCGGCACTCTCACACAAAAATAAACAACTAGTGAGGTGTGCAAAGTGTCAAATATACCATACATCAATGCACAGAAAAGAAAAAACAACACATAATAAAATATCATAAAAAAATACTTTTCTCTTATAAACCTTCAGAAATATTCTAATGATAAATCAATACAAAATATAGAGGAAGATGTTTCTACATAAAAGATAAATACAAAAGAGCAAACATAGTATGCTATGAAAGGTACAAGTGAGAAAAAGAATTCAATCAAGACCACTAAGATGATCCAGAGCCTTATCAGGCTCTGTATAAAGTATATTCAGGTTGCCCCTTTCTTGAGCTGAAGCAGTTCATTGTTGCATGCAGAATAGCCACAGACTGGATGTATACAAAATATACTTTCATAATTTTAAAAATAAATAAATAAATATATTTAACCCCTTAAGGACTGGACTGTTTTTGCGATGTTGTACATTTGCAACCAGGAATATTTTTACACTTTTCTGGTGTTTGTGTTTAGCTATTATTTTCCGCTCTCTCATTTACTGTTCCCATACAAATTATATATTGTTTTTTTCAGGACAAAAGGGGCTTTCTTTACATACCATTATTTATATAATCTCATGTATTTTAATTTTAAAAAAATTAAAAAATATGATGAAAAATTGAAAAAATACATGTTTTTTGACTTTTACTTGAAAAATCTTTTACTCATCTACAAAAGCGAATGAAAAAAACAGCTAAATAGATTAAAAATTTTGTCCTGAGTTTAAAAATACCCAGTGTTTACGTGCTTTTTTGCTTTTTTTTGCAAGTTATAGGGCTATAGGTACAAGTAGGATATGGCGGTTTCAAAACAAAATTTTTTTAAATGTATCAATAGTGACATTGTAACACTATTATCTGTCATAAATCTCTTGAAAACACTCCACATGTATATATTTTTTTTAAAGTAGACAACCCAGGGTATTCATCTAAGGATATTTTGACACTTTCTATGCAGCCATTTTACCACAAGTCTTTGCCAAACTTTGCATAGATAGTTGTTTTTTTTGTTTTTTTTCACATACATTGCAATTCAGGTATAAACTTACAGATCCTGTTATGTCTTGCTGCCAAACAACACGCCAATATGTGTTCAGCAACATCTCCTGAGTACAGTGATACCACCCATGCATAGGCTTGTCGGTTTGTTTGGGGGGCTAAAAGGCCACATTTGGCAGGTGCGCATATCCATTTTTCAACTTGGAATTTTGACATGTAGTCAACCTGCGCACATGTCCTATTTGGGACATTTGTAAGGCCGGCCAATGTATTTTACCCCCACCAAACCATATATTTTTGGAAAGTAGACACCCTAGGGTATTTCAAATGGTGGTTTTTTAACACTTTCCATGCACTAATTCTACCACCAGACATTGTCAAACATTTAGGTAGTCATTTTTGTGTGTTTTTTTTCACACACATTGTACTTTAGGCATGAATTAACAAATCGTGTTATGTGTCACTGCCAAACAACACGCCAATATGTGTTCAGCAACATCTCCTGAGTACAGTGATACCACCCATGCATAGGCTTGTCGGATTGTTTGGGGGCTAAAAGGCCACATTTGGCAGGTGCGCATATCCATTTTTCAACTTGGAATTTTGACATGTAGTCAACCTGCGCACATGTCCTATTTGGGACATTTGTAAGGCCGGCCAATGTATTTTACCCCCACCAAACCATATATTTTTGGAAAGTAGACACCCTAGGGTATTTCAAATGGTGGTTTTTTAACACTTTCCATGCACTAATTCTACCACCAGACATTGTCAAACATTTAGGTAGTCATTTTTTGTGTGTTTTTTTTCACACACATTGTACTTTAGGCATGAATTAACAAATCGTGTTATGTGTCACTGCCAAACAACATGCCAATATGTGTTCAGCAACATCTCCTGAGTACAGTGATACCACCCATGCATAGGCTTGTCGGATTGTTTGGGGGCTAAAAGGCCACATTTGGCAGGTGCGCATATCCATTTTTCAACTTGGAATTTTGACATGTAGTCAACCTGCGCACATGTCCTATTTGGGACATTTGTAAGGCTGGCCAATGTATTTTACCCCACCAAACCATATATTTTTGGAACGTAGACACCCTAGGGTATTTCAAATGGTGGTTTTGTAACACTTTCCATGCACTAATTCTACCACCAGACTTTGTCAAACATTTAGGTAGTCATTTTTTGTGTGTTTTTTTTTCACACACATTGTACTTTAGGCATGAATTAACAAATCGTGTTATGTGTCACTGCCAAACAACACGCCAATATGTGTTCAGCAACATCTCCTGAGTACAGTGATACCACCCATGCATAGGCTTGTCGGATTGTTTGGGGGCTAAAAGGCCACATTTGGCAGGTGCGCATATCCATTTTTCAACTTGGAATTTTGACATGTAGTCAACCTGCGCACATGTCCTATTTGGGACATTTGTAAGGCCGGCCAATGTATTTTGCCCCACCAAACCATATATTTTTGGAAAGTAGACACCCTAGGGTATTTCAAATGGTGGTTTTTTAACACTTTCCATGCACTAATTCTACCACCAGACATTGTCAAACATTTAGGTAGTCATTTTTTGTGTGTTTTTTTTCACACACATTGTACTTTAGGCATGAATTAACAAATCGTGTTATGTGTCACTGCCAAACAACACGCCAATATGTGTTCAGCAACATCTCCTGAGTACAGTGATACCACCCATGCATAGGCTTGTCGGATTGTTTGGGGGCTAAAAGGCCACATTTGGCAGGTGCGCATATCCATTTTTCAACTTGGAATTTTGACATGTAGTCAACCTGCGCACATGTCCTATTTGGCACATTTGTAAGGCCGGCCAATGTATTTTACCCCCACCAAACCATATATATTTGGAAAGTAGACACCCTAGGGTATTTCAAATGGTGGTTTTTTAACACTTTCCATGCACTAATTCTACCACCAGACTTTGTCAAACATTTAGGTAGTCATTTTTTGTGTGTTTTTTTTCACACACATTGTACTTTAGGCATGAATTAACAAATCGTGTTATGTGTCACTACCAAACAACACGCCAATATGTGTTCAGCAACATCTCCTGAGTACAGTGATACCACCCATGCATAGGCTTGTCGGATTGTTTGGGGGCTAAAAGGCCACATTTGGCAGGTGCGCATATCCATTTTTCAACTTGGAATTTTGACATGTAATAAACCAGCGCCCCTGTCCTATTTGGGCCAATGTATTTTACCCCCATCAAACCATATATTTTTGAAAAGTAGACAACTCAGGGTATTTTAAATGGTGGTAGTTTAATACTTTTCATGCAATAATTCTACCACCAGCCTTTGGCAAACTTTTGGGTAGTAATTTTCTCCAGGTTTTTTTACACATACATTGTACTTTAGGCATGAATTAACAGATCCTGTTATGTATCACTGCCAAACAACACCCCAATATGTGTTCAGCAACATCTCCTGAGTACAGTGACATCATCCATGCATAGGTTTGCTGGGTTGTTTGGGGGCTAAAAGGCCACATTCAAGACTTGTACATATCAGTTTTTCAACTTGATATATAGGTATGCTTGGCCTATCTTCAGTTTGGCATATTTTTGCATCCCCCCGTTAATGTTAACATCATGAAAGTTTATATTTTTATAAAGTAGACATTCCAGAGTATTGTATATGAGGTGTTTTCACATCCTTCCCCCAACCATTGTGCTAAACAAATTTCAGAGAACGTGCATGGTGGTAAATTTTTAATTCTGCTTTTTATGCACACGCCATCTGGTTTTGGCCAGCCAGTTATATGTTACTACCATAAAACTTTTTTAACCAAATGTGCAGGTATCAAATGCACCTTTAGCAGCATTCTCTAAACTAACTCCTGCAAAAAGAATCTAATTGGAGATTTGGGGGAAGGAAACTGACTAACTAAAATTTGCTGCTTTCAAAAGAAAAAAAAACAGTGCAAAGGGGTGTCTGTCCTTTTCCTTTTTTATAACAGACCCAGCAACATTTCAGGGGATTTGTTTTTTTTTTTGCAGTTGGCGGTATCTTAAAAATAAAATGTCTGGACTCCTTTGGCACCGTTGTTGGAACTTGACCATCTCCATAAATTATTGTGGAAATCAGCTTAAACTAAAATTGGAGAAAGGTGGTTCTTTCTGAATTCATTTTTTTTTAAAGAGTAAAAATTAATTATGTGTTGCTACTTGCATCAGGTAGATAGCCACCTTTTTATACCAGGCTTTTGTCTTTCTTAAGATAAGATATGGCTGCATCACCTGATCAGCCAAATCAACACCCCCTATGTGTCTGTTATAAGCCCTGATGCACACCGGTTTTGTCTGTACCCTGCCTCGGACAGTGACGTCTGACATGCCCTCGTTATGGATGGTTGTTAGCATGTGAACATCCTTCCTGTCCTTAAATTTTATTACAAGCACTTTAGCTTTGTGCAGACCTTTACATTCACTTTTTTTTTTTTTTTGGCCTCTATAAAAGGTCTGGGGAAATCCTTGGCATATCTTCTCACACTGCCACAGGCCAGTATCTAGAAACCCTAAAGAGTTTGAAACAAACGGACAATGCTATAAAAATTGTCCACATAAAGGTGGTAACCCTTATTGAACAAAGGATCAGTAAGTATAGTAAGTAATAGCTCCATATATTGCATAGAGGAGAAGTCATCCACATTGACATTAATGCCTGTGTTGGCACTAAAAGGGGTGATTTGGGGCTCAGCTAACTGTGGAGAAACCTGTTCCTCCTCCACATTCGGCGTAGCAGAGAAAGCACAGCTTCTTTTGCAGCCAGCTCACACACAGATGACATGTCAGAAAACTGACCTGGGTCAAAATCGGACGCAGTGTCAGTGGCGTCAGAGTCTGGCTAACACAGAGTTACTAACACACAATTTTTTTTATTTTATACTAAAAACAGACTAAAACTGATAAAAACAGACTAAATGAGACTAAAACTTCTGTTAGCAGCAATCTGTAAACTAACTCCTGCAAAAAGAATCTAACTGGAGATTTGGGGTAAGGATACTGACTAACAGAAATTTGCTGCTTTCAAAATAAACAAAAAAAATAAATCAGGAACAAGTATTATAAAAATGTATTTTCTGTGTGGTAGACCTTAAAACATTCTCCAATACACAGTCCAGGTTTTGTATGGCAATCGGGACAGTGAAAAGGGGTGTCTGTCCTTTTCCCTTTTTTATAACAGACCCGGCAACGTTTCTGGGGGTTTCTTTTTTTGGTGTTGGCGGTATCTTAAAAATAAAATGTCTAGACGACTCTTGCACTGTCGTTGGAACTTGACCATCTCCATAAATTATTGTGGAAATCAGCTTGAGCTGAAATTGGAGATAGGTGGTTCTTCCTG
>OW240912.1:332705687-332718681 GCA_933207985.1 Pelobates cultripes | reverse complement strand
GATCTGGGTGTATTAAAGTGTGTAGTATAGGTTGTAAATGCATGGCTAACATTTTTGTGCATATCTTTAGGTCTACATTGATGAGCGATATTGGGCGATAACTGCCACACTCGGTTGGGTCTTTACCTGGTTTTGGTAACAGTGTAATATGTGCTTCTAGTGCCGATGTCGGGAGTGGGGCCGAATGGGTAAGAGCATTAAATGCCCTTAGATATGGTTCCGCCAAAAGCGTGGCGAATTGTTTGTAGTATTTGGCCATCAGGGCCTGGACTTTTGCCTAGCGGCGTTGATTTTATCGCACAGTTTAATTTGTCGAGGGTAATAGGCGTGTCTATGGAGCGGGCGACGGCTTCAGGGATTGTGTTTTTTTAGCCTAGTGGAGAGAAACCTGTCTATGCTGGTTGTAGCGGGGAAGAGTTGATAACTTTGTGCTCTTTCTCACAGAATGCCTGGATGCCCAAGCACAACCTGTAAAATATGAAGAATGGTGCCCATCTCCACTGGGGTATCTTCAGCACCTAGAAGACTCAAAGAACATCAGTATCTTGTCTATCATTCTGCAATTATTTTATATCCTGTCTTCAAAGTGAGTAGACTTGTGCACAAATGCATTTCAAGTGGGTTGAATGGATCAAATTCCTTTTAATCTACACCCAAACAAATTGATGCATCCTGGATTTACCCATGAAGTCTTATTCGTTGACCCATATGAAATGCATTTGTATACAAGTCTAAGAGTTAGTAGAGATGAAGTGTAATGGAAATAGGGTTGACTGATCTCTGTCCCACAGCGCAATCTGTCCCTTCTCCATGGATCCATGAACCACCACATCTTCTAGGCAGGTACAGATATCAATCTCTCTGTCAGTTCTTCTTCTTCATGCTCTTTTCTTAGGGGTCCTCAGGACAAGGGAAAGGCACAAAATTCATCAATTTATTTCCATCGATTACTAGCCCTTATCAACATTACATTAAACTTGGTGTGACACTCAATACAATACATAAAACAACATAAAATGGGGAATCACAGGCAATCAAATAACACAATGAAATGTAAATCAGTTGAGGAGGTAAAGTTAGGAGATTATGGACCATAAAAATGATATTCTATATGCTTTGCCATAACCAAAAATATAAATGTAATATGCAAATGGAATTCCAATTTTTAAGAATGCTTAATCTAAAATAGAGATAGTAGAGGCCTGTATCAATTGTCAGGTTTTTAAGCTTTTTCCATGGTTTGTTTGAGCAGGGCGTTCTTGACCTCTGGTCACTGTAAATATTTTGTATGCAGTGCTGCCATCAGAAATTTTAAGGCCCCTTAGACAGCTCAAGGGCTGCCCGCAACGAGTCTGTCCACAAGGCCTGCCTCGAGTCCACTAACAGGGCCCACTTCTGCACTGGAACGAGGAAAGTTGACTAAATCAATATATTATACATTGAAAACACCATGTATCTTTGAGATATATAGTCTATTCAGTTGTACATGGGAGCAATTTCTGGTAAGAGAATTTACTTATTTCAGGTTCAATGTAAGGGAATGCATTGAGTGTTTAAGGGATGCATACATTCAGTATATGTATATAGTGGACGAGTGTAAGTGTGTGTAATGCATTGTGTGTAGGGGATAGGGGCTACTCTATATTTTCTTATTAATTATTTTTGTTTTACTGAAACGTTTCCCCCTTGTCTGCTTCCTAACTCTGGCCAAGGAGGAAGGACACTACATAACCTGGTGGTCCAGTGGTACTCTAGATGCTCTCAGCCTTTACCTCTGCCAGGTGAAGGCTCTTCTTCCTAGCTCTGGCAGTATGTGATACTGGAGCATTGCCGATAGTTACCACGGAAAGCTGTAGCTTATAAGAGAGAGGACCTGCCAGAGGCGGAAGCTGAGAGTGTTCAGTTACCCACTCGCCATGCATGCCTGCCATGGCTCCGGGAGGGAGATCTTTAATTTAATTTACCTGTGGTTGTATATATTGATTCCCAACTTCTATCCATCCCTACTTTCTCCTGTCCCTCACTGGCTATCTCCTCATATAACACTACCCTCACCTTTGCTCTGGACGTTGCAGCCCCACTCCAAACATGCACCTTGAGGAGAACATGCCCTTAACCGTGGCACACTAAATCGACACGCTACCTACAGAGATGCTCCCGTTCTGCTGAATGCTGCTGGAGGAAGTCACGCACCCAGTCTGACTTCCTCCACTACAAATTCATGCTGCGTTCATACAGCACAGCCCTTGCCAAACAGTCATATTTTTCCTCCCTCGTTAGCTCATGCTCCCGCAATCCCTGATGTCTTTTTAATAAATTTAATTCCCTTCTTTGCCCTGCTGTGGCCACTCTCCAAACTAACCTTACAGCCGATAGTTTTGCATGCTACTTTACCGACAAGATTAAACAGCTAAGGAAATAATTCTTACCACCTTGCCCCTCTCCTTTCCCCTTTCTCAACCACACCTAGGTCATGCCTTTCCTACCCTTCAGACTTTCTCCCAGGCTACTGAACAAGATGTGGCTGCACTTCTCCTTTCCTCTCGACCCACCACTTGCCCGCTTGATCCTGTCCCGTCTCCCCTTATCAGATCTCTCTCCTCTTGTCTTGTGCCTTCCTTAACACACATCTTCAACTGCTCTCTCTCTTCTGGTGTTGTCCATCTTAAAAAACATATCTCTTGACCAGTCCTCCCCTTCTAACTATCGTCTAGGGATGTGCATGGGCAAAAAATTTGGTTCTGTCCAGCATTCCAAAATTAGCACTTCCGAAATTCGAGACTTCGGCAATTCGGGTAAGTGTAGGGTTAGGAGTAGGGTTAGGGTTGGGTTAGGAGTAGAGTTAGGGTCCATTCGGACCGAACTGAATTGCACATGTCTACTATCGTCCCATATCCCTGCTCCCTTTTTCCTCAATGCTTCTGGAAAGACTTGTCTTTACCCGTCTGACTTGGTTCCTCAATTCCAACTATCTCCTTGACCCTCTTCAGTCTTACTTCTGTCCCCTCCACTCTACTGAGACTGCTCTTATTGAAGTCACTAACGACCTAATCGCAGCTAAATCCAAAGGGCACTACGCTATACTAATTCTTCTTGACTTCCCTGCTGTCTTTGACACTGTTGACCATGTTCTCCTTCTCCAAACTCTTCAATCACACTGTCTCTGTGACACTGTCTCTTGGTTTTCCTCCTATCTCTCCCAACGCTCATTCAGTGTCTCCTTTTCTAATGATACCTCCTTCATTTGTCCTGTCTCTGTTGGAATCCCCCAAGGCTCTGTCCTTGGTCCCCTTCTATTTTCTCTTTATAGTGCCTCTCTTGGCAAACCTATTACATCATTTGGATTCCAATACTACCTGTATGCTGATGACACGCAGATATACTTCTCATCCCTGGACCTCTCCCCTGCCGTCCTGCAACGTGTCACTGCTTGCCTTTCTTCCATCTCTGCTTTTTGAAACTCAATCTCTTTAAAACTGAACTCCTTGTCTTTCCTCCTCCTAATACTGATCCCTCTCTTTCGCTCTCCCTTCAAGTGAGTAGTATCCACATCAGTCCATCCTTGCAAGCAGAAAAATATAATATCCACATTCAAGACAAAACAAGAAGATTGCCCATAAATGCTGATATAGTCTGGATAATGTGGAAAGCTAAACACAATGTTGATCTGTCTTAGAACCAAAAGTATAGGAGTCAGGGTAATTGCTAAAGCAAAGTTGCTTTTCTCTGGCTGAAAAATAACTCAATTAGGATACCTACAATCAGGGGCGTACCTAGAGCATTTGGCACCCGGGGCGGATCCTGTGCTTGGCACCCCCCATGCCTCACATTTGAACTTCACATCCAGTCTGCTACCAAATCCTGTAGATTCCACCTTAAAAACATAGCACGCATCCGCCCCTTTCTTACACAAGATGCTACTATGGAGCTTGTCCATGCTCTAGTAATCTCTCGCATGGATTATTGTAACTCTCTCCTAATTGGTCTTCCCACAAGTCGTATTGCCCTGCTACAGTCTGTAATGAATGCTGCAGCTAGACTGATTCTCCTCTCACACCTCCCCCGTCTGTCAGTCCTTACATTGGCTTCCTGTATCCTATAGGAGTCCATTCAAGGTATTAATCCACACATATAAAGCATTGACTAATTCTAGCCCCTCCTATATTTCTTCACTGATCCGCAGTTATGTCCCTTCTAGGTCTCTGTGCTCTACCCATTCTCCTGTCCGCTGCTCGCACCCATACAGCCAACTAAAGCTTGCAGGACTTCTCGCGGTGGCTCCTTTCCTTTGGAATAGCCTGCCTACGACCATCAAGCTCTCCCCTAGTCTTCAATCATTTAAAAAGTGCCTCAAAATCCATGTCTTTAGGAAAGCATGTGGCCTCCCAGAGTAACCTCTACCTCACATACCTGTCCGTTGCTCTCCCCTAAAGGGCAGCACTCTATTCTCCCCTCCAGATCTGCTTCACTCCACCTTGTTTGATTGCTACCTCCTGTCCTGTTGGGTTTTACTCCCCACCTCCTATAGACTGTAAGCTCGTGTGAGCAGGGCCCTCTTCAACCTATTGTTCCTGTAAGTTTTTGTAATTTGATAATATTGCAAAGCGCTACAGAATATGCTGGTGCTATATAAATACCAGTAATAATAATTTATATATATATATATATATATATATATATAGAGCGCTCCTTGATATTTAAGGTATTTTGCGCATTAGATAGATAGATCCAGCACACTCACTAAATACAATACAATACTAAACAGCTTTAAAGCTCACAAAATATAACAGTTATGTTTGAAACACCTTAAAAATAAATGTGAAAAATAATGGGTGTCATGCGCCAACATGTATTTCTGTACTATAGTCGGACTCTCTATTGGTTCATGCAGCAAGGACAGCTCTCTTTCATTCGCCTGGACACACCTTCTCTGTATAAAACCTTTGTTGCACCATTAAACAGGGAGTAAGCACTGAACGACAGGTTTGTTCCCAAAGCATGGTTAAAATGGTGGTGGTCTTGTCCGGGCAGAAAAATAAGTCCATGGCAAGTCTGAAGTTTTAGAGTGATCAATTACTACGTTCTGGGAAGGTCTCCAACTTTTCTAACAATGTATCACCGATCTTCACAGAAAATAATACAGTAATGTGTATTTAAACAACAATACATGTCTTTAGAAAACAGTCTGCGTAAATAAGACACATTGCTCTTGTTCTAAATTACATTTCAGTTACATACATTGTTATTTGTAAGTCACCTTAACTATATCAGCACAGCCACACTTCCATGCACACCAGTTGTGTATCCTGGTTTTGTGCTGCCCTAGGCAGGACAAAACTCAGGCGCTCCCCCCCGCCCCACCTTCTAAATACACACACACACACACACACATTCACTGACAGATACGCATACACTAGCTAACAGAAACACACACTCGCTAACAGAAACACACACTCACTCACTGATACACACTTACTAACAGACACACACTCACTAACAGACACACACACACACTAACAGACACACACTCACTCACATTAACACATTTGTTTTATTTAACCCCTCCAGCCTCCTTACCTTTGGGAATGCTGGGGGCGGGGGGTTCTCTTTCTCCCTGGGGGTCCAGTGGCAGCAGGGCGGGCGGCTGGCGAGGGAGCACTTCCCCTGAGCACTGCTCAGCTCCCTCACGCGCCGCCCGCAGAGTGAGGCTGGGAGCCGGAATATGACGTCATGCTCAGGGGAAGTGCTCCCTTGCCAGCGCCACTTGCCTGGCTTGTCAGTTAGATGCAAGGCTAACAAAACATTTGCCCTGGGCATTTGGGGGCGGCTTTTTTTGCCACCCCCTGGTTAAAGTTTGCCTCGCGGCTAAAACATTCCTAATGCACAGCCCTAAAATTAAAGTGTCCCTCTTTATCCATTTGAAGTGCTGTCTTTAAAAGTTTATGAGGGGGATATGAGTTAGTGCTGTCTTTAAAAGTTCCCTCCCCAGAATAACACATGCCTTCAATAGAAGGACCTGAGATTTATGCTGAAAAGGCAGTCAAATTGTATTATAGTTATCCTAGGTTAACTGCAACCCTTGGGGAGAAATTGCATGACTCCCCACTTTATCTCCACCAGGAGCCATTTTTGATATTTAAAATATGCGGACTTCCCATGCTCCTCCCCCCATCTCTATACAGGTAACACTGCGACTAAAGTAGTTTTGTAAAGCAACCGCTAGGGTGCGCTCTCTCCGCATTCGATGCAAAGCGTATGATTGGGAGCTTTCGTTTTCTCTGTCCTCCGCCAGGTGGCGCTGCGTAACTGTAAAAACCTCCAGAAAATATGTGGCGTAAAAAAAAAAAAAAGCATTATTCTCCACCGCCGCTCGCTTTCCGGCAGGTGTCGCTGTACGCTGTAAGCGCTGGCTGTATATAGACAATGCATGGCGCCGATGTGTCCTGCACTCGCGGTAGCGGCCGGCAGGTGTCGCTGTACGCTGTAAGCGCTGGCTGTATATAGACAATGCATGGCGCCGATGTGTCCTGCACTCGCGGTAGCGGCCGGCAGGTGTCGCTGTACGCAGTAAGCGCTGGCTGTATATAGACAATGCATGGCGCCGAGGTGTCCTGCACTCGCGGTAGCGGCCGGCAGGTGTCGCTGTACGCAATAAGCGCTGGCTGTATATAGACAATGCATGGCGCCGAGGTGTCCTGCACTCGCGGTAGCGGCCGGCAGGTGTCGCTGTACGCAGTAAGCGCTGGCTGTATATAGACAATGCATGGCGCCGAGGTGTCCTGCACTCGCGGTAGCGGCCGGCAGGTGTCGCTGTGACTCCTATTAGTAGGCGGGCCCTCGCTTCCCGCAGCAATAAGAAAAGGGATCAAGGAGAAGCGGCGCAGGTTAGCGCCTGGATACGGCTTACTAGCGGACGGTCTGCGGGAGATTCCGCCACATGCCGGGAGCTCCATGCTGACTGACTGGAGACCATGGGACTCCTCAGCATTACCGACCAGGTGAGTGGGTCCCGGGCCGCGCTCTGGGGGCTGCAGGGCACATTGCGGCCTAGCTGGCTCTCAGGCCTCGGGCTGTCCACGCAAGGCCCGGGCTGGCAGCTGTGTGGCTGGCCGAGCTGGCCCTATTCTGCACGGCTGGGTTACCCCCATTACTGCTGGCACCCTGCCCTCACCCCCTGTGTCATGGCTGTCCACATTCCTTCATTGTGAGCTAGCCATGGCCACTGCAAGCCCCATGGTGGCTCCTGGTAGCCCTGCAGCCCCCCTCCCCCTGTCTGTCTGTCACCCATCCCTGCGGGTCCCCCATGTCTCTGGGTATTGCTGCAGGAAGCTGACATTTCCAGATAGCTGCCTAGCTTTAGCAATGAGCTACTCCTTCCCTAACCCCATGCTGAGTAATGTGAGATCCCCCACTGTCTAGTCATTGCGTATTTATTGGTACATAGCCGCCAAGTTGCACTCTGAACATCCCATCACTTGTTTGTCCAGGAAACCACAGGCTGTAATTAATAGAACATTAATAGCTCTAAAGTCAGAATTTGGAGAAAATGATAATAAAAAAAATGAACAAACGTGTACTATTGGACAACTTATCAAATTTTGTGTTTGTCTCTAAAATTGTTTAGTGAATATGGGTGCCAGCACCTGACATGTCTCAGTACAGCGGAGTGCAGACTGTGCGAGATGACTATAGTCCAGAAAGTCAGGACTGATTCGTTACAAAATTGCAAGCAAGCTTATGTTTAATTTATTTTTTCATTATTTTTTTTTGTTCTGACTCATTGCTTATCACGCTGTGGCCCTTGGTTATGTTAATCTTAGGGATTGAAATAGAAATGACATGAGTCAATGTTTGTTTACTATCAGATTCCTCCAGTCAGATTTATGTAATGTGAAATATTGCACAAGTGTTTTTTTTCCCTCCAATTTATTTTGGGAGGATTAGAATTTAACCCAGTTAATGGCAAGCTATTTCCTGTGATTACATTTGTAGTTTACTTGTTTGTAAAATATATTAATGTGTTTAGAAAGAACCTTCACATTTTATTTTAAAAGTGATTTTATGTGAAACAGATTAGTGTGTGTGTGTGTGTGTGTGTGTGTACATATCAGTATATTGGTTTGCTGTTATGTAATTGGTGGTTTTTCATACTGGATTCAGTGTAAGTGGCTAAACTTGTGATTAAGTCACAAATGGTTAATAGTTGATTAATAAATCTCTTTATATTATGCCTGCAGTGTATCCTTTTTACATGACTTACATGAACGTGAAAGGTATTTCTCTTGGTATGCACTGTGAACCTGAAAATGCACGTGCCATTCTTTTTGGTATCCGTGTGTAGACACCACTTAAAATATATATTTTTTTTTCCTCACCTGTATAAGCATACTTTTTTTTTATTTTTTTTTATTTAATTACATATTTTCTGATTATTTAAAATCTTGCACAACAGATTTTTTTTTTTATTTATTTTTTTTTTCCTGCCACCTTCTCATAGTACTTTTATTCTTCACATGTACTCAATGACTAATAAAGATCTAAAAACCTACATGTGCTTTCAAATCTGTCTGAATGCTCTCAGAACTGTAATGTGCCACTTAAATAATACTTAAAGGGGACATGTTGCTTCCCAGGATTTTTAATATTATGTTTATGTATCCCCTACATCCTTTGTGTCTAGTTTGAAAAATCTAATTTAAATATAGAAATCCACACTGCTGTATTTGGCTTGGTCTTGAGTGTAAGTGCCTCCCATTTTTTTTTTCTATCTTCTATAGTATGTTTCGACACCTGTTTGAACTGGGTCATGTGTATGAGATCCCCCACTCTCGCTTCTTGTCTTTTTCCCTCCTTAAGTGTGTGGTGTATTTGGAAATACGAGAATTGGGCCATGTGCGGTAGATGGTACTGAGCTTTTCGATCTGGGAAGCTCCTATTTGCTCCCTGGTGGGTTATTTGGTGTACGTGGGTATGTTATGTGCTGCCCATAGATTAAAGTTGAATGAGGGGTTAAGTATGTGTAGGGATTTCAGTGGAGTCGTAGGGGACCATTTGGCGGGTGAGCATACCCTGTGTCTGTTTTCTCATATGGAAAGCATAAGTTTGATGGTAGGTAACATCTGGGGGGTGGAGGTGTCTGTTCTTTGTGTATCCATAAAAAGTGTTGTAAGTGTGTCACATCTCGGCCTTGTGATTCCAGGGTCACCCACTGAGCGGTTTGGGTCTGGGAATGGCACATTAGAATGTTGGCCATCTGCGTGGCCCTGTAGTATTCCTCACACAGGGGAATTCCAGCCCCCTTCCTGTACTGTACAAGACAGTAGCCTCCAAAGGACCCTCTGGTGAGGTTTAGCTGGCAAAACAAAAAACAGTTGTCTGTAGGGCCTTAAGGAACTTCATAAGGACGGGGATTTGTAGTGTGCGGAAAACAATTTTGATTGCCACGCATCTGCCCACCCAGGATAGGTATATCCCGTCCCATGCCTTCAACGTGTTTTCTACATCTCTATAGTTTTTGATAGTTCATTTTGCCCCCTTAGGGACCAAACTTCTGGACTAAAAGGAAATCATGTCATGTGTCCTTAAGGGGTTAAATAAAGAGTGTTGTGATTTTGTCAATCTGATCGCTAGAAATGTGAGGTAGTCCTGTCTCCAGTCGGAATTAAACGCCCCTCGAGCTCTCTCCATGGTGCTTTCTTCTATGCCAATTCCCATCGCTTGTGTTTGTGATGTTGAGTTTATAGTATGACTGTATGCTGTAACATTGCAGTTATTTTTGGAGGTTGGGGAGGCAGATGGTTGGTATAGTGTCAGCAGGACATCGTCCACAAATAAGTTGAGTTTGTATTCGTGGTCCCCAATCTGTATGCCGTGGTTATTAGGATTGCGTCTTATAGATTCTGCTAGCGGTTCTAGTGCCAGTACATAAAGGAGTGGTGATAGGGGGCAACCTTGTCGCGTGCTATTAGTAATGTTGATTGGGTTTGACAGGAACCCGGCGTTTATTACAGAAGCGTTTGGGAGGCTGTATAGAGCTTTAATAGCGGTCAGATATTCTTGTGGGAAGTCAAATTTTGTAAGGACTGCGTCTAGAAATAGCCAATCCAGTCTGTCAAATGCTTTCTCGGTGTCAAGGGAAACTACCAGTCCTTGTTTCTGGTCTTTGTGAATTGTCTGTAAGAAGTCCAACACTTTCCTCGTGTTATCCGGTCCCTGTCTCCCTTGTACAAAGCCCACTTGGTCGTCTGATATGATTGTCAGGAGGATTGTCTTGGCCAGGATTTTGGAATATAATTTAGTATCCAAATTTAATACTGATAGGGTAGGGAGTTGATGCAGTCTATTTCGTCCTCTGTAATGGGGGCTGCTAATATTTGCTTTTGGGCTGCTGTCCGTGTTGGTAAGGGAATCTCAGCCAGGTAAGCCCTTATGCTTGAGGCTGTGGGGCTCGGGGTGTTCTGGTCGTCCTTGATATTGTAGATCTGGCTATAGTATTGTGCATATCTGTGCGGGCATTATTAATTTTTGTCCCTCTTTGTTTATTTTGTGAGCTATGCGTGTTTGTTGTCTGTCCTTTAGTCTTTGGGCTAAAAGTTTGCTCGCCTTGTTGCACTGTACATATGAATGTGCTTTCAGTCTTTTCAACATTAGTCCGAACTTATTTAGTTGGAACCCATTTCTTATTTTGCAGGGCGGTTATTTGCGTTTTATGTTCTGTAGAAGGTTGTTTGGTTTTCTCTATGTAGCTTCTCTAACTGATGCCTGTACTGTTATTTCTTTTTCTGATTTGTCTTGATATGTGGCTCTACTTATTAGTGTACCTCTCACCACTGCCCTGTGTGCCAGCCAAAGCATGTGGGGTTCTGGACTGACTTGGTATTTGTGACAAAATAGTGGCGTAATTCTTTCTCTATTTGGGTACAGAACTGTTGGTCTGTTAATAGGCTCTCGTTGAGGCGCCATGGATTTCAGTGTTTGTATTCATACGTATTTATCATCCGTGTTACTGCTGCGTAGTCAGACTAGCCTGTGGGTGTGATGTCAGTCTAGTAGTCTGGTCATGGTGGTGCATGAGACACCATCGATCCTGGAGTATGTGTTGTGTACCTTTTGAGTTGCTGGTGTACCCTGTCACCCAGGTAAAGCGCTCTCCATATGTCTTGCAGCCCAAGTGACGACACCAGTGTCTTAAGGGCTTTGCTTATTTTTTAAAAATTTTTTAGAGTGCTGTTATTTTTGGAGAAGGTGGGCCTGGTGTAGTCTTGCGTTTAGGATCAAATATGTGGTTAAAATCTCCACACATTATGAGGGTGGCTTTTCTTCAGTTTTTCAGTTTTGGTGAGGACCCTATTTAGGAAGTTTCTTTTCTCCTGTTGTGCAGCTCAGAGGTTATGTCCCTAAATGCCCTTCGTCGAGGTAGTGTTTCTGCAGATAGGTCCGCAAATACCTGGATGGTCTTATATTGCCCGGGTGGTCTTGCTGCGGCTGCTTGGAGTGAAGGAGAGCTTCTTTAACACGGTGGTAGTGCAGTTTAGTTAGCACATCCCTTGTGGTGGAAGCGGGTAGGTGTTGTGGTTTTGCCACCCCGTGTGCCCAATCCATTAGGAACGTTGATGGCTGTATATCAGGGGCTAGGGCCTGGAATAGCCCTGTTAAAAAGGCGGTGAGGTCTGCTGCTTGAATATCTTCAGGGACACCCCTTGATGTTGGGATCTGTTTTCTAGATCCATGGCTTTCAATTCTTTCTTCTCCAGCCTATCTCCCATAGAAACATAGAATGTGACGGCAGATAAGAACCATTCGGCCCATCTAGTCTGCCCAATTTTCTAAATACTTTCATTAGTCCCTAGCCTTATCTTATAGTTGGGATAGCCTTATGCCTATCCCACGCATGCTTAAACTCCTTTACCATGTTAACCTCTACCACTTCAGCTGGAAGGCTATTCCATGCATCCACTACCCTCTCAGTAAAGTAATACTTCCTGATATTATTTTTAAACCTTTTGTCCCTCTAATTTAAGACTGTCCTCTTGTTGTGGTTTTTCTTTTAAATATAGTCTCCTCCTTTACTGTGTTGATTCCCTTTATATATTAAAATGTTTCTATCATATCCCCCTTGTCTCGTCTTTCCTCCAAGCTATACATGTTAACAGGCCCGGACTGGCCATCGGGCACACCGGGCAAATGCCCGGTGGGCCGCGGTGGCCGTGGGGCCGATGCCGGCAGGGGAGGTCCCAGGATCTCCCCTGCCGGTCTATGCAGGGCCGGCACTATCCGAGCGCCGGCCCCGCTGTCTTCCATGGAGGGCCGATGGGGAGATCAAAGAGCTCCCTCACCGGCCCGTTTAAACAGACCTGCGGCTGGGGAGGGAGAGGGAGGACCCGGCGGAGCTCTATCTTGCAGCTCCGCCGGGTTCCTCTCGCGAGATCCGGCGCGTTGCCATGGCAACGACCGGATCTCGCGAGAGTGAACTCTAGCCTGCAGGCTAGAGTTCACTCACCACTGGACCACCAGGGATGATGTGAGTGTGCCGGTCCCCCCTCCTCCCAGCTACCACCATGCCGGTCCCCCCTCCCAGGCTAAAGGTAAGAGGGAGGGGGGATTTAATGCCTACTTAGGTTTTTTTTTTTAAATTTCTTTATTTACCCCCCTTAGTTTTTTATTTACCCCCCCAACACACATTTACACACAGCACTCTCACACACATCATACACAGCACTCTCACACTCATCACACTCTGCACTCTTACACACAGCACTCTCACACTCATCACACTCTGCACTCTCACACACATCATACACAGCACTCTCACACTCATCACACTCTCCTCTCTCACACACATCATACACAGCACTCTCATACACAGCACTCTCACACTCATCACACTCTGCACTCTCACACATCATACACAGCACTCTCATACACAGCACTCTCACACTCATCACACTCTGCACTCTCACACACATCATACACAGCACTCTCATACACAGCACTC
>OW240912.1:332620418-332705587 GCA_933207985.1 Pelobates cultripes | reverse complement strand
GAGCATCATAATTTTTAACTGTTTACAAAATAAATGTGTATGTATGTAGCAACAAGAAAGTCTTAAAGGAATCATTATACTTAATAAGGATTGATTGCCGCGTGTTAGACTCAGCTAATGCAAATCAGGTTTTAATTAACATAATTACACAGGTTTCCTAAGAGAGAAGATCACAAAAAAAAATAAAAAATAAAAATATATATATATTTATATAGTTACTATCTTTCTACATACTTGTGTGCTTTTTTTTTTAATTACAGGAATGTGTTCTCAATGTTTGTTTGTGCCCATGTTCTCGTCACATCATACATTGTCGTGCTAAAATAACATTTAAACTGAAGTCCATAATACTCGTGGGTTATTCTAAAACACTGTTTTGTGGCTATGTGAGGGCAGACAGTACACTGGCACTACCCAGAGCTCAGTTCACTTGCTCATTAATTTATCATACAACTACCCAGTTATTTATCTTACTACGAATTGGTATCACGTTCGCTGTTTATAACAATTCTTTCCTTTCTAGGAATTCAATTTCGTCATTCAGTACTACCGATTTACGCAGGTTTTCACGTTCACGGTCCGGTTAGTGTAAAAAAAAAAAAAAAAAAATTTATTTGTTATTAGCAAGTCCGCCTAGTTTACGCCTCCCATTTGTTTTTGTTTTTTGCAATAGGTGATTCAGCTCGGGTAATAAAAAAAAAAAAAAAAATATACCACCCGACCATACAAACTCATTAGTGCGACTCAAATACGTACCAAGTTCGCATACAGGTAAGGATAACGAACGTTTATTTATTTCTTTTTCGTACGTATCGTCCCTCGTAGTTTAGGTGGCTGGCTGTTAAGGTCATAGCAACCCAGTAGTGTTAAATATCATCCCGGCTCTCTCGCCTTAAAATAGTGGTCCCGCGAGGCCAACACCCATCCTCAATTCAGAGGTACTACGTCCCTCGGGCCAATCCATAGGTAGCCGCCTCGCACGTGGCATAGAGAGGGCCTCACCTGTCACTCCCATTCTATCTTATGACTACTACTCATCGAGAGGCCAACACCCCGCCACAACGTTCGGTGGCCACGAAATTCCCTCGCGCCAACTCATAGATAGAGCCTCTCAAGCCGCTTGGCACTTAGCAGGGCCTCACCAGTCACCGGCTTAGTGTAATTGCTTCGCCGCAGAGCGGCACTAGCTAGTCAGCCAGCACACTCACTTTAAAAAAAATAAAAAAATAATAAAAAAAAATAAATAAATAAAAGTTATTTCCTAACATAACATCTCTTTTTCACGCCCATAGCATGTCTAACGAGTCAGTTCAAGAAGAAGACCTGTCACTTGCCAGCACTCCCTCCAGACCTGGCAGTCAGCCAAGACAGTCCAGTACGATGTCCAACTACAGATCCTGGACTGTCCCAAAAATCACTGCTGAACTGAATAAAAGGAACATTCCTTTTCCGGCTACAGCCAGAAAAGCTGAACTTTTCCGCTTATTAAACTCGCAAGACGTAGAGTTACCAGGCCCCAGTTCCGATGCTACGATCCAAAATAGCTTGTCAGAATTACGTAATATGATGACCTCCCTGGTGGCTTCAGTAGCTACCATAAATAATAGATTAGATAATCTGGAAACCTCTTGTCAAGCTAGCATTCCGGAAGTACAAGTCCCACTAGGACAACCAGAAACAAGCTCAGGAGGTAACTCCAATCCATTCCCAGCTAAAACATCTAATATAATCAACCCAGTTCATTTGATACCACAAAACTTAAAAAGAGATATACTAGAAGGGAAAGATGTTAATCTAGCCTCTCTCCTCATTGCCTCACAGGATATAATCGAAAATAGAGCCTATACTTTCGGCGATATATCCGTGGTAATGAAAACTAGAGATCCTAGGCTCAACAAAAAACTTAATATTCCTGAGTTTGTACTAGCCTTTGGCCTATATAGAGACGTAATTTGCACTGCCTTCCCACACCGTAGAGAAGAGCTGGATCTATATCTGCACAAACTGGTGGAGTTAGCCTATAAATACGGGGGGTACGCGTTTTACGACTACCATAAGTCCTTTGCTGCCAAGTCAGCTGCATCATTGGCCCAGTTCAACACCCCCACCGATTGGAGTCAATTGGATACAGAATTATTCTGTAGACATTTTGCCGGGCTTAAAACACCAGCATGTGCAATATGTGCCTCAGCGTCTCATACGGCAAATTTCTGTCCAAATAATATAAGTGGTCCGTCTAATAGTAGTACCAGTCCGGATTATTTCCCTAATCAAAGGGAAATGAAAGATAAGTTGGGGAGACCTATAGTATTTCTCGGGAAAGCTCAAGTCTGTAACAACTTTAACGCAGGAGGCTGTAGTTACAGCGCTTGTAGATTGCTTCATGTTTGCTCAATCTGTTTCAGAGCACATGCGAAAACCATGTGTCCAAACAAACTGTTCCCTAAAAAAGCTATGACCCCAATAAACGTAAACAATTTACAACGTTACTTGACTGTACATCCTTCTTCCTACTTGACAGACTTTCTCGTATCAGGTTTCACGACAGGCTTTCACACAGGTTTGGTAGCACTCCCTTCAGGCATAACCTACAACCTACAATCAGCTGTTACAGACCCAGTCACTTTAACGGATCTCCTCAATAAAGAAATTGAACTTGGTTTCATGATAGGTCCCTTTACTACTCCACCCTTCACCTCCTGGAGAACCAGTCCACTCGGTATAGCCACGGGCAAGTTTAACAATAAAAAGAGGTTAATAATCGACTTTTCAGCACCTCATACTTCCACAGCCCCAAGCTTAAATTCTCTCATACCGTCAGAAGACTTTTCACTGCAGTATGCAAAAATAGACGACGCCATACAAGCTATCATCAATTCGGGCGAGGCAGCCTGGTTGAGCAAAACAGATATTTCAAACGCTTTCAAACTCTTACCAATTAAACAGTCACTCTGGCACCTTCATGGTGTTAAGTGGGAAGGGAAATACTATTTTGCAACCAGGCTGACCTTCGGCTCCAAAAGTAGCCCAAAAAATCTTCGATATATTCGCAGAAACCTTAAACTGGCTGCTACTAAACAATTCCAGATGCCCAGTAGTAATTCACTACCTCGATGACTTTTTATATATCGAGCCTAGCTACTACACGCCACATAGTCTAAATAATGCACTATCCCTATTTAATGACTTAGGAGTCCCGGTAGCTCCAAACAAAACAGAGGGTCCCAGTACAGAAATAACTTTCTTAGGCATCACTCTTAATTCCGCGATTATGCAAGCTAGCCTCCCTCAGACGAAAGTAGACAGAATCCTTACTAACATTCACAACTGCACCAACCAAGGGTCTTGTACCAGGAAAGAGTTACAGTCGCTTTTGGGTTCCCTTAACTTCGCCATGAGAATTGTCCCTCAAGGCAGGTCTTTCATCTCTAGGCTTCTGTCTCTCCTACACGGCCTCCCTGACGACGGCACTAGAATTAAGCTAGATAATCCTGCGAGGGCCGACCTTAATATGTGGGAACTGTTTTTAACAACTTGGAACGGTAGGTCACTTTTTATTCCCCCCATATCAGATGAGTCCCCGGTTATCTGGACAGACGCAGCAGCTACCACCGGGTACGCTGCAATATTTGAGGACGAGTGGTTGTACGACAGTTGGCCACCCGAAACACTTACCCTGGAGAATTTCGACAAAACCTCTGCGTTCTTCGAAATTTTCCCAATAGTAGCGGCAGCTCTCATCTGGGGAAATCATTGGAGGGGGAAAGCAGTGAAATGTTACTCTGATAACCAAGCAGCATGCGACATAATTAACAAGGGCCGTTCTCAGTCCCTACCAATCATGAGTCTTGTAAGGAAACTTACTTGGTTGGCTGCAAATTTACAGTTCTATATGCATTGTATCCATGTCCCTGGTGTCTTAAATAACGCAGCTGATGCTTTGTCTCGTTTTAATTTGCAGGAATTCTTCAAACTACACCCTACAGCAAACAAACACTCCATAAATCCCCCACAATTCAAAGACCTAATCATGCTCTAAATCAATTATTAGAACATAGTAGAATTCTTGCACAGGCAGCCTTGTCGGAAAACACAAAAAAAGCTTACGATAGGGCATTTGACCTGTTCAAAAAATTTGTACAAGATTTCAATATAATAAACTGTTTTTCTGTAGAAACTATGGTTGCATTCTCAACTTTTTGCCACCTCTCATTAAAACTAGCCTACAATACCATAAAACTTTATTTAACAGGAGTACAACATTTCATGCTAATTCTTTTCCCGAACAAGTCCCCTTTCTTGTCCACATACCCTGTTAAAAGTATACTAAAAGGTATCCAGAGACAAAAGGCACATGTACCCCTGAAAAGACTCCCCATAGACAGTAACCTCTTTAAAGATATCTCCAATCTATTAGATAAAAATCCTTTTGAATATAACACTAACCTAGTAATTAAGACAGCAGCGTATCTTGCCTTTTTTGGGTTCCTCAGACCTAAAGAATTTTCAGTGGAGAAAATATCCGACACAAAAAATTGTCTCAAACAAGGAAACCTAACTAGAGTACATGATCATTTCATATTATCTATTCCCCGCACAAAAACTAACCAATCAGGTCCCCCAGTAGACATTAAATACTTTCCTACCGGTTCCATCTGGTGCCCAGTACAAGTACTAGATAAGTTCATACTGAATCAACAAGTTAAAAATCCAGATTTGCCTCTGTTGACCCTACAAGGTAAGCCTCTCACCACTAAACAATTCATGCTATACATCCGCGCTTTACTCCTCAGACTAGGCCTCAATCCTAACTCCTTCACGGGACACTCATTCCGCATCGGAGCAGCCACAACAGCCTCAAGTAGTCAAGTGCCAACACATATTATAAAGAAAATGGGCCGCTGGAAATCCTCCGCGTATAACCAGTACATTCCAAACCCGGAGAAAGAGATTAGACTTGCATTTTGTAACATGTCTAAATAATGTTGTGTTAATAAATGTTTGTTTCTCTTATTTTTGCCCTCTTTTTTACAGGCCTAACCTCTCGTCGGTTTCGGCACACCTCAACCGACTCTCATTTTTAAAAAACATAACTCTCCACTTTAAGTATACGCCCCTTTTTATAATCCCGTACACAAATAGAAGGCGTATGCCTGTAATTGTGGGAGGGATTTAGGCCTATTTAAACCCAGGGAACCCGCACTTACCTGTCTTCGTCGGTTCCGGAAATCCCCTCCCTCCACACCCCTTTTAAATATCAATAATTCAGGGTGGGCCCTCTTTTTTACAGGCCTAACCTCTCGTCGGTTTCGGCACACCTCAACCGACTCTCATTTTTAAAAAAACATAACTCTCCACTTTAAGTATACGCCCCTTTTTATAATCCCGTACACAAATATATATATATATTCCCTGTGGGCTGATTCGGGTGTGGGCACCGCAGGGAGACAAGCTATTTGAGCCACTGTCTATTTTCAGTGTGTTCTCATAAATCCTTGTTTTTAGTAAAAACCATTTCCACAAGGTGCCTATACTACCGTACCATTCTCACAAGCAAAGATTTCTGGCCACCCACTCCTTCTAGTAGTTTAGTTGCAATACATTAACATATATGTGGATGTCCTAGCCTTTTGTAATCCTCAATTGTTGCACTGTCTACAGCATACTTGATAACCACGCGGATTCAACTGAATTTATTTCTTGTGATTTCATTTAGTCTGGAAATAAAGCCATCCCCGTTACAAAGCGCAGTGTCAGCTACTTTGAGGGACCGTTTGTGAGATTTATTCATGCTTGTACCTTCTCCTTGGCTGTGGTAACCAAATAATGGACTCACAGGCATGCCATGGGACTTTCTTTCCTCCCAGGGGGTCTTTCCCAAACTCTTAAACTATCCCATCAATCTATCAGGTCTCCTAGTCCCTAACAAGGGATCCATTACAGGCTGGAAATAGCCAGGATTGTGTTAAGACCACTCTTAGAGGAAGCAGATGGACAAATGGCGTGGTACACCATGTGCATTTCTCATTAAAGACCAATTCTAAGTGATGGTTTCTGCAGACATTGGGAAGGGTTAGACTTCCACTCAATTAAGCATAATGCACACATTTTATTGTTGTCACTCCTTCAGCATTTGTTCTTTCATTATCCATTTACCTAATACTACATTAAAAGACTGTCATTAACCTTTTTACTAATAACCTAATAATGTTTCAGAAAATTATTGAAACAGGCTTATTAATTATTTTAAACCATTTAGGACTTGTCATTAATTGTGTCTTTTCGAGTTCTGATTTTATCATAGCCTGTTGTCTTCTTACTTTGATAACTTATTTGAGGGCAATTTAAAAAAAACAACATAATAAATAATAAGCTATTTTTTTAAATTCACCTGTTGTGATTGTAACATTAACTCTCAAGGAGTTGAATATGATGATATCTACACAGCTGATAATAGTAAGGTATTGGGATACTACACATTTTTTTCTAGAAGATAAACCTTAAAGGAAAAAACACTCTATTTTGTAAGGATACCCACAAAAACAGCTTGCAAAAGCTGCAGAACTGGGGTCTGCAGCCTTTGCAAACCCTCCTCTTTATCTCTGGCACATGTTTTCTATCTGTTGAGGCAGAGTTAACCAGTCAGAGGCTGCTCACTGTGAAGCATCTGTGGTCAAGTAGTGATCGCACATATGTGGAACTCTATAGAAGAAACCCACCTCTCATTTGTAACGAGGGATAGAAAGTTGGATACTGGAAGACGAATGTTGGATATAGGGGTGGGGTTGGCTAGGGAATGTTGGAATTTCAAAGATGTGGTTATGAACTATGCTAGAAGGGTTAAAGGTACATCTGGATTGCAGAGCCAGGCAGTTTAGTTCTGTCAACAGATAGGTGCTGTAGTTCATTGGAAAGCAAAACTACACATCAAATTTCTGAGAATGTTTTTTTTTTTTTTTTTGTTTTTGTTTTTCCTATTTTAAGCCAAATCTGAAATCGTGATGTAACCACATTTTATAAGATATTTCTAGGAAGTGACTGTGGTCAAATTACAGTTTGACTTTTCCTCACATTTCCTGTATTTTTTTTATTATTATTATTTATAAAGCGCCAACAAATTCCGTAGCGCTGTACAATGGGTGGACTAACAGGCACATATTTGTAACCAGACAAGTTGGACACACAGGAACAAGAGGGATTGAGGGTCCTGCTCAATGAGCTTACATGCTAGAGGGAGTGGGGTAAAAAGGACACAAAAGGTAAGGGTAGGGTAGAAAAGTAGGTTGCTTGGATAGTGTTCAATTCAGGGCTTCGTGTTTAGTTTTGCTGACTGTTGCAGGAGCGGAATCAGGGAATCATATATAATATAATGCATCATTTTTACTTTGTTTGAAATATTGTTTAACCCTTTTGACAGTTTTTAAGGAAAGCTTGTTTTTTTTAGTAATCGGTCTTTCAACGCCTTGTCCTCTTATAATAACAGTTTTTAATTCTGATCAGTTTGATGTTCACAAATGAAGCTTCACACCCAGTTGGGAGTTCATTTTTAAACATGCATAATAGGAGAGGTTGCAAATTGACTCCACATTTAACTTTGAGTGATTGACAGACACGGTTGGTAATGACATCTGGGCCCTGTCAGATAAAAATGATTGAAACCAGTTTAGCAGCTGATCATTGATATCTGAGTTTTAAAAAATTATTTAGCAAGCTGTTGTTTTCAAACGTATCAAAGACTGTGCCACTTCAGATGACAGGGCATTTCCCCAACACTAACCCACACATACCCCCCCCCACCACCCCCATTGGTTAGGGGTGCATTTAGAAGACAACCCGATAATGGGATACACTCCTGTACACAGCCACTACAATGCTGATCTAGCTATGCATTACATGCCTTAATGATTAATTATCAATGTTAGGCTGTCAATACTGCGATACATACCCATATCCTCACAAATGATAACACATGTACATAACCTTATGTGCTAACGTACTTCTTTATTTCTGTATCCAACCCTGTATTAATATGATAACAAAACAATTTCAATAAAAAGAGATTGACCCAAAAATAAAAGACTGTGTGCCATTTTGGATGTTTTTTTTATTTTTTAATTTGAGGCTGAAATGACAGTTGACAATACCTGTATAACTGCACAGGGCGCACAGGGCAACATTTAAAATAAATATTGGACAATACTGGAAGCAAACATATTGGTGTCTACTAATGCTAAATAAGTGTTTCTACTTTTATTGGTCAAGACTACTCTTCATATTTTCCAGGATTTTGTTAAATAAACTTGGAAGTTAGAGAGGGAACATGAATCAAATCAAAGGAAAACATTAAGAGGAAGTCTAGAATATTTAGCTGAATTTAAAAAAAACAAGGGTTCTAAAATGTATTTTCTGCAGATTATTAATATGAATAATGTATTATTGATTATTAAAGGTTCTTTAAAATATCCATACATTACTTGTTTTATTTTTAGGAGATATGTGGTTGGGGGGTGGGGGCTTATATGTGTACAGTTCAAAATAGATTTTATATATACAGTTGCAGTGTCCTGTTTGACTGTATGTTAGAAATATGGCTAAGTGAAAGGAATGGTTCACAAAATTAAAATAAGAGATCATCGTCCTTCACAAAAGGAACAGGATATAAAAAGATAGGAAATGCACTGAATGTTCCTAGAGACACTGTTCGAATCACAAGTTCAAAGTTGAAGGTACAGTGGTTACACTACCTAGACTGGGCAGAAAAATGAAGTTATCGATGGCTGCAACCAGATTTCTGAGAAGGCAGGTTGTGAAAAACCCTTGAGTGACTGCAAAAGACCTGCAGTAAGACTTGGTGCCAACAGGCACTGAGGTTTCAGTGAGCACAGTAAGGGGCGTACAAAACACAGGTTTCCATACCAGAACTCCAAGACATACACCACTGCTGACCCGAAAGCAAAAATCTGCTCCAATATCAAAATCATCTAAATAAGCCACAGAAGTTTTGGGATACTGTTCTGTTGAACAATAACATAAAACAGTAACTTTTCAGAACAATGGATCAGCGGTATGTCTGGAGGAAGAAGAATGAAATATACGCTGAAAAGAACACTCTGCCTACAGCATGGTGGTGGCTCTGTGATGCTCTTTGGCTGCTTTGCATCCTCTGGCACTGGAAACCTGCAGAATGTGGAAGGCAAGATGGATTCATTGAAGTATCAGGAAATCCTAGGAGAAAATGTCATGCCATCTGTGAGGAAGCCGAAGCTTGGTCATTATTGGACCTTCCAACAAGACAGTGATCCCAAACATACCTCATTGCACCAAGGCTTGTTTGCAAAAAAAGTCCTGGAAAATTCTACTGTGGCCATCAGTTATCTGAATTGAAACCCATAGAAAATCTCTGGTGGGATTTGAAGAAGGCGGTTGCAGCACACAAACCCAAGAATATTACTGGAGTGGAGGTCATTGCTCATGAGCAATGGGCTAAGATTCCTCAGGAACGCTGCCAGAAGCTGGTGTCTGGCTATACATCTAATTTGCAGCACGTCACAACAGCGAAAGGGAACTCTACTAAGTAGCAAAGATGCTTGCCATGAAGGGGTTGAATAATTTTAGAGAAATCATTATAAGCTGAATTTGGGGAAATCACTTGGAGCATTCATTGTGTTGAGCTGTTTCAATTGTTTTTGTTTAATTTGTTAATTGAAAGTCTGTAAATTTTGACGTCAAACATGATTTTCAGTGGGAGTTGAATCATTTTGATTGTGTGATATATTTTTGATACATATAATTATTATAGTTGCAATGCAAATTATCCAATCCCCATCGGAAAAAAAAATCTATAAAAAATCTATGTATAAAATAATGTTGTTGTCTTGCTTTACAATATTACCTTATTTAATTCTAAATAAAATATAAAGAAAAGCCAATAAAAAGATTAGTCCAAAGTAGAATTATATTAACAATTATTACATGTGCTCCCACTCTTTATTTAATTAATTATATATTTATTTTTTAGATGGTGTTCTACAAAGAATGGCTGATGCTTTTCTTGGGCCTTGGGACTTTCTGGTGTATTTCAGATTGTCTGGGGAAAACTGCAGCTCTGAAAAAACTCAGTTCAAATAAACCTCAAACTGCAAGACAGGTTCTTGTGGGACAAACACGTCAACATGGGGAAGACCCTCCATCTTTGGAAGATGCAGAGAAAGAGCAGGGATATTATCTCCAGCAACTGTTCCATCTCTATGGGGAGAATGATACCTTGTCTTATCGTGGACTTACTCAGCTTCTACAAAATCTAGGACTTGGCAAAGTGCAGGTATGTGGTGCTATGCATACAAAGTACATACAAAGGACTTCCGGGAATGAAGGGATGCCAATGTGACATGTGGCGGCATGCATTTATATGTTGATTATTGTCTGTTGAAAAACACAAATTTAAGAAGCTCTTGGATAGTGACGGTGCTTCCTCTGTGTACAAGACACAATTGTACTTAATATATGTACACAACAACATACAAGGTAATTTATTTAAACTTTGCAAATTCTAGACCTTAAAGGGACACTATAGTCACCCAGATCACTTCAGATCAATGAAGTGGTCTGGGTGCCAGGTCCCCCAGGTTTTAACCCTTCAGATGTAAACATAGCAGTTTCAGAGAAACTGCTATGTTTACATTGCAGGGTTAGTCCAGCCTCTAGTGGCTGTCTCCTGACAACTGCTAGAGGTGCTTCTGCGACGCTGGATGCGAAAATCGCATTCAGTGTGCAGAACGTCCATAGGAAAGCATTGAGAAATGCTTTCCTATGGACTGTTTGAATGCGTGCGCGGCTCTTGCTGCACATGCGCATTCCGCTCCACTCGGGAGCTGACTTTGGCGGGGGAGGAGAGGTCACCAGCACCGGGCTGGATTAATGTAAGTAACTAAAGGGTTTTAACCCCATCAGCGCCAAGGGAGGGGGGCAAGATTGTTTTCCTGACACTGTAGTGATCCGTTAATAACCAAGCTGTAAAAAATAGCTTTAGAAAAGTTCCATTTTGATTATTCTGATGTACAATTTGCGATTCCATTGTGATTGTCCAGTTTAGTGAATAAACCTCAGTAATATTGTAATGTGCATTGTATGCTACACATTACTGTGTCTATCTATCACTGAATTAGAGACGTGTTAACTATTTTAGTTTTCTATTCCTCATAAAAGGCTACCTTATTAGAAAATCAGCATCTGATTTACCATGACTAACTGTTGATGTGGAAAACAAAAAAAAACACATTGCTCTATATTGTAGGTAATAGAGATTCATCACACAGAACTGGGACATGATCACGTCACACACTTAGATATACTTGAAGTTCAGGACAAGAAACACAGCCATGTGCACTCCAGCAGAGAACACTTTGCACCCACCTCTGGTCCTGTAACAGATGGCAGGGAATTGGATAAAGGCAAGTAAGTATAACACATGTCTGCTGACAAACAAAGATCTAAATATATTGCACATCTATATATGCATTAATCTCAAAAGGTATTTAATTTCTTCTTTTTGGGGATAAGGAGAGGTGAGGTGTTTCTGTCTTTGTACCTATGGCATGCAAATGTACATGTCCTTTGTGAAGTGAAGAAAAGATTGCTGTAAACACAGCGAGTGCACTATACAATGTATTGTGAGCAGTTGAGTGTGAATTGCAGAGTAATGCAGGGCTTGACAAATTTGTTTGGAATCTAGGAGCCAGATAAAAAAAGTTAGGAGACAGTTTTTTTTAAGGGATACTATAGTCACCAGAACCACTACAGATTAATGTAGTTGTTCTGGTGCCTATAGCCTGTCCCTGTAGCCTTTTCAATGAAAACACTGCCTTTTCAAATAAAAGGCAGCATTTACATTGCTGCCTACTAAGACCTCTAGTGACAGTCACTCAGACGGCCACTAGAGTCCTGTGTCAGTGCTCGGCATGGAGGCACTAATTGTTACCCATAGAGAAAATGCAGAATATCCAGACTCATTGACAGAGACATACACACACACACACACACAAGCATATACACACATACACACACACAGACTCATTGACAGAGACACACACAGACATACACACGCACAGACATACACACAGAAACACTTTCTCTAACACTCACAAATTTTAATTTTTAATTCTAATCCACCCATCCTCCCAACGTTTGGGAGACCTGAGAGGACTTTCCCTGGGGTCCAGTGGGACTGATATTCCTGGGTGCGAGGGAGCAGTGATCTTCCTGCAGCTCCTCTCTGCTCCCTCGCACTGTCTGCAGTGATGCCAGGGCCAGAATGATGTCATATTCTGGGTCCCAGCATCATTACACAGCATGAGGGAGCAGAAAGGAGCTGCAGGAAGACTACCCTCTCGCACGCTGCCCCAGCTGCCGCCTCCATACCTCCCGCAGGCGGGCGGCTACAAAGTTCCCTGAAGTGGCTGCCTCTATGCTCCCGCTGGTGGCCGGCTACACAGTTTCCTCCATACCTTGCAGGGCGGCCGGCTACAATGCTCCCTCATGCACTGCCCCAGCCTGCCACCTCCATACCTCCTATACAGCTTCCTGAGCCGGCCGCCTCCATGCTCCCACGGGCAGCGGGCTACACAGCTTCCTGAGCGGGTGGGCAGCCGGCCGGCTCCATTGTTTGCCCAGCCGCCCACTTTAGGTAAAAGGCTGACAAATCCCAGACGCCTGGGATATGTTGAGTCCTGGAGTAATGGTCTGCATGAACACAATGTGACTTACTCAGCAGACAGAGGAGTACTTGAAATTCCAGCATCAATGGATTAACATTGATCAGAATTACACACAATTTGCCCAATAAGGTTGACTCAGCCCTTCATCCTTCCGTGGTAGATAAAATGAGTACCATTAAATTGGGTAATAGTAACAAACACTGGATGTTGGGCTACGGTAACATCCCCAGGACGTACATGAAAACCAGAGTAATCTGAATGTACCTTTCCTGGTTAAATACTTTGTTATTATTATTATTATTATTACTCTGATATTTGATGTAACATGTGGTGTATATTCTGTAAAAGTTATATTCTGTAACATTAGTAACTTCATCTCTTACACAGAGAAAACATTTTATATTTCACACAATGCAGAAAACCTTTGGTGCATTAATTTGTGCAGAATTGCCAATGTGGATGTTGGTTAGGGTTATTATAATGATGTAATAAGGACGTATTTATGCAGATGATGGTATACATTTAACCATTTCCTGTTTCTGTTACTTTCTTGGGAGATTAGAATTAAAGATGGTTCTGATATCGTTCCTTTGGTGGAAACTGGGCAGCCAGTGACGGCGAAGCCTGAGCCCAGGAATGTCAAACTGCAAGATGGGATCAAAGGCGCCAAAGGAGAAAACCAGTGGCCTCCACAGTATATTCTGGAGCACCTATTGCAACGTCATCACACCAATTACAGCCATCAACATGAAAATGTAAGGTCATCACCTCTTTGTAAAGATGTTTGAAGGATTCCTCAGTATAGGGCAGCACTGCTCCAGTTTGAGGCAGGTACAACCTTTTTGTTTTGACTTGAAATGCATCGATAGAGCAGGTTTATCCTTAAATTCTATGAAGACAAGTGACTTTAATTGTACCTTGTCAGACTACAGTTATTTTAGAAAAACGTTAAAATGCATTAAAACGGTTAAAAAGTAAATGTATTTATATTTCCAGTATCTGTTTGCTGCAAATCCTGAATGAAAGTGAAATGTTAAACAGGTACATGTTAGAAATAGTAGCCATGCCTTCAGTCCAGTGGACTGGACACAGCTCTAAGATCCAGGCAGATTTAATGGATGAAGAGCAGCAACATTTTGGCTCCTAAATGTGCCTTTATAATTGACTGAAACATTGCCGCTCTTCAACCACTAAATCTTTCGGGATCTTAGACCTGTGCCCAGTCTTTTTCTTTGTTTGCTGCAATTCCTGAGACTTATCATCTACCACGATCTGAATCCAGACCCAGAAGTAACCAACATGCCTTCATTATTTTCAATGGAATGGAGCATATGCCATAATTTGTTTATCTGCTGAATAGCTGATTGTTGCATGATCTGATAGGGGAGTTAGTGCAGGTCACTTCCTCCCAGCTAAATAGAGAGCCGGCAGGGGGAGGCAGAGACGAGGTACAGACAGAGAGCCTGCTCCCACTCTACACTCCCATCAGACTCGGTCAGCTGCAGGACCTCCAAGAAAGCTAAAATTATACATGTGTGTGTCAGTTTGCGTATAAGTATCTTAGTGTGTTTATGTCATTGTGTATGTTGATCTGTGTAAGTATGTATGTATGTGGCAGTGTATATGTGTCTGTGCAGATATCTCAGCAATCAAATGCCAACACTACATGCAAACACACCCCTGCAATCAAATGCAAACATTACACACAAACACACCCCTGTATTAAAACGCCAGAATTGTATACAAACACAACTCATCATTCAAAAAACAATACTACATGTACACCCACATATAAAAGCCAACACTACATCCAAACACACCCATGCAATCAAACGTAAATACTACACACAAGTACACTACTGCATTCAGACATAGAAATACTCCCCTACATGCGCACACACACATACTCCATACAAAACAGGTGACCAAGACTAATATAGTGGTAGAGTTCTATCAGTCATGGGATATACATTGCGGATTCGGGCTCATGACACAATATTGGATATTTCCAGTGCCTTTAGATAGGGGTGAGTGAATTTTAAGTGCTAATTGGCATTTATGTGATATCTGTATCTATTTTTTCTTATTGGAGGGTGGATTGGGGACTCCTAGCCAACGTGTGTGTGACAGGGGGAATTGACCCTAATTTGTGGGTGCTTGACAAGGGTATGTCCCCCACCCTGATCTCATTTCATAATGCCCACCCAAGGCCCATGACTTAACATGTCCCTCAATGATTATTAAATTGTCCCATGTTTCTTACAGAGCCTGCATCTGCTGCCTAATTTACATTTTAAGCCCTCTCCCAAAGCCCATATGTGAGTGCACATGGGGGACCTGTCCCAGTTCTCCACTGTTATTTTAGAGGTGAAAGGGACCATTCTAGTGACATATTGATCAACTATTTGTAAAAAATATATATATTTTTTTTTTTTACTTTTTAGTGTGTCAGCTGACTAGCAAATGCTGACCAGCCATCACATGATTAACTGTAGAGAGTTTGAAAAAAAAAAAAAAAAACTAGCACCGCCAGCAGGCCAATAGTCTGGATTTTAAAAATCCAGGCCTTGATTTGAAGCATTCAAACTCGGCTTTTAACAATCCAGGTCTGTATTTGAGCTGTCCGGTAGCTTTATGTCCAGCTGAAGTCTGGACCAAATTCAGGCTCATTCAGAGTCTGCTTTGCAAAATCCATATATTGTTAGTCACTGTGAAAAAAGTCCACAGTTTCAGTGTGAATGTCACTGTACAGCAGCCAATGGTTTGACCCGTTTGGTATGGGGCTTTTCGGACTTCAATGAACAGGGGAGGGCTGGCAGCCTTAGGCCTCGGGGGCAAATCCAGTCAAGTGGCCCATTGCACCAAGAGGAGAGTATAAACACCTTTCCCATGGAGGGGGGGAGGGGTGGGCAGTCACCTAAACAAACACTCAATGACAGGCACACACACACACTTGCTGATTTGGCACACACTAAAAAACACACACTCACTGACAGGCACACAGGCACACTGAAAGACACACTGTTACAGGCATACTGACTCAGACAGACAGACATACTGACACACACACACAGACAAACTGGCACAAACACACACACAGACATACTGGCGCACACACACACACAGACATACTGGCGCACACACACACAGATATACTTACACGCACACACACACAGACATACTGACACACACAGACATACACTTTACACTTTAAAAAAACAGTAGACAGGGGCTGAGTAAGGGGGCAGGGCTTTAGTGGGGGGACAGGGGCTGTAGTGGAGGGTATAAGCTGTAATTGGAGGTTTAGGAAATGTAGGGCGGGGTAGGGGCTGAAGCAGGTTGATGGCTACAATTTGGGAAAGGGGCTGTGGTTTGGGTGATATGGGTTGCAATTGGGGAGAGGAGCGGTAGTGGGGATGTTATGGGGCTGAGGAGGGGGGGACAGGGGCTGAGGAAGGGGGACAGGGGCTGAGGAAGGGGACAAGGGTTGAGGAGGGGACAGGGGCTGACTAAGGGGAAAGGAGCAGAGGGGCTAAGGGCTGAGGGGCGGGATCAGGGGGCTGACTAAAGGGACAGGGCTGAGGGAGGGACAGGGGAGGCTGAGCAAGAGGACAAAGGGCTGAGGAGGGCTGAGGGGAGAGAACAGGGGGCTGAGGGGAGGGAACAGGGGAGGCTGGCTAAGGACGAGGTGCTGAGGGAGGGTCAGGGGGCTGACTAAGGGAGACAGGAGCTGAGGACAGGGGCGACTAAAGGACAGCAGAGCTGAGGGAGAGGACAGGGGCGAGCAAAGAGGGACAAGGAGCTGAGAGGACGGGGTTGGCTAAGGGGAAGGGGGGCTGAGGAGGACAGGGGCTGACTAAGGGGACAGGGGCTGATGGGAGCGACAGGGCTGAAGAGGGGTCAGAGAGGGGCGGCTAAGGGGACAGGGCGGGGAGGGACAGGGGCTGAAGGGTTACAGGGGCTGAGGTAGGGGACAGGGGCAGATTAGGGGACAGGGCTGGGGAGGGGGCAGGGGGCTGAAGCTAAGGGACAGGGGAGCTGAGGAGAGGGGCAGGAGGCTGAAGAGAGGGACAGGGGCTGACTAAGGGACAGGGAGGCTGGGAGGGGACAGGGCTGAGGAGGGACAGGGGCTGGCCCAAAGAGACAGGGCTGAGGAGGGGACAGCGCTGAGGAGGGGACAGAGCTGAGGAGGGGACAGGGACTAAGGTAGGGGACAGGGGCTGACTAGGGGAATAAAAAAAACTAAAGTGTATTTCCCACCTCTCTGAGTCTTACCTTAGGCCAGGGAGGGGTTGGCAGCAGCCGGGGTGGGCAGCAGCCAGCAGGAGCAGCAATCAGCAGCAGTCAGTGAAGTCGGCCGGCCTCTCCTGATGATGTTAGGAGGAGGGGGCGTGACTTCCTCTGCTCTTCTCCCAGACTCCCCAGAGGTCCTGGGAGAAGAGCAGTGAAGTCACGCCCCCTCCTCCTGACATCATCAGGAGAGGCCGGCCCACTCCACTGATTGCAGGCTACAGGGAGAGGGAGGTAAGTTGAAAAATCTGACTCCTCAGCCAGAGGCAGGGCCGGAGCCAGAGGCAGAGCCAGAGGCAAAGCCAGAGGCAGGGGATTCAGATTTTTCCTATTTTTGCTGGGTGTGGGCAGCCCTTGGTTTAGGGCGGCTTGGGGGGCAATTGCCTCCCTGCCCCCCTTCCCTTTGAATAACCAGCGTCCTCTGTTTCATCTGACGTTCAACTCAGACCTTTAATCAGGTTTGCAATGAATTTATAACTCTGTGATTTTGAAGCTGAGCAGTGTGTGTTCTCAGTTTTTGGTGAATTTCAGAGAATATAATTTAGTTTGAGGTATCTGACTGTTTTTTTTTTTTTTTTTTTACCAATATTATGTTACTTGCTTTCCTACGCAATATAACTTTTAGTTCTTTGCATAAATCACAAAATGTTATAATGTTAATATTATTATTGAAAGTTAGATTTTGATCAAATGTTGCACTAATGATTATTGGGTTTTATATCCACCCCTACAGTGTCTTAATGTGACTCAACTCTTGCTGAATTTTGGGCTTGACTGGGTTTCAGAAATTACTCCTAAACACTTCAGTCTGCTTTGTCCGGCTCTGCTCTACCAGATTGATAGCCGGGTGTGCATCCAACATAACGATGAATTGCAAACATCACCTGTAAACTCCCAGCAATCACTGTTGCAAGGTATTTAAACTATTTTACTATAATTAAAATATACATGAAAGACACCCACACCCACATACATTTGATATGAAATGCTACTGAAAATATCTACTAAATAAGATATATATATATATATATATATTTTTTTTAATCGTATTGTATTTGGTCAGCTGAGTGTCACTTTAAAGGATTATTCCAACCACCAAGACCACTGCAGGACTAGGGGACACTGTGAGACATGGGGACAGTGGGAGACTAGGGGCCACTGTGCCCCTAGTGTCTCAGGGTCCCCATGACCCCCAGTGTCTCAGTGTTCCCATGTCTCCCAGTGTCCCAATGTCTCAGGGTCCCCAAGTCTCTCACCGTCCCCATATCTCACAGTTTCCCCTTGTGTCTCTGTGTCCCCAGGTGTCCTATGTCTCCCAGTGTCTCAGTGTCCCTATGTCTCCCAATGTCTCAGTGTCCCCATGTCTCCCTGCAGCCTTTTCCCCCATCCCTCACTTACCTGAGCTGTAAGATTTCTCTGCAGGCTCGGAGCTGCTGTCTGGACTCTCTGTGCAGAGCTGCTCTCCCATGGATCAGTGAGTAGAAAGCGGCAGGGAAGGAGATGCTGTAACTTCCTATCCCTGCCTATCTCCACACACACAGCGACCCCTACTGACCTGCGCTGGTATTGTAGGATAGTCTCTGTTTATACTCAGACTGACATTTGTATTTCCGATAGTACTGCAATACCAGCACTGGCTAGGCAGCCTCAAATACCAGAGAAATACCTCTTTTTTTTTTTTTTTTTTTAAATCAATGGGCTTATTCCATGGGCATGGGCCTGGAGCTGCCCTAGAAAAAGGTTACCACCTCCCTCCATATAACTAATAACAATGATTGTATAACATTAAAGTAATAATACCAAATGGTGTAATAAAAGAATTTTCTCTGTAGCTGGATGTAGGTATAATGCTAGTGGGAACAAAAATGCCCCTGATGCGCGTTTCGCTTGTCAGCTCATCAGAGGGGAACCTGATGTTAGATCTTGCTGGTATAAAAAAGGGGGGGTTGCTTGAATCTGATTGGAACATCAACATTTGAATGTTCCAATAGGATATCAGTACGCCAAGGAATGTGATTTCAATCGTTATTGGTAAGGAGATTGTGAAAACACGGAGAAATCAACTAAACTGGAGATAGATTATTATGACGTGACACCCTGTGAAATTAATGTTACAGAGACACCTAGATAGTTGTTGCAAAAAGATCAAAGGATCAGAAGAAAAAAGGGAATGAAAGAATTATGAAATGAAAGAGTGTATTCGCTAAATATTAATAGAGGACCTAGCCCGCGAGGATCATGATTACCAGGTAAATGTGACCGCTGCCATGGTCTCCCCATCTAGCCAAACAGGGGGCCCCCGTCTGAAAGTATCAGTGCACAGATTTTCTATGTATGATGAGAAGAAGGATGATATAGATCCTGCAGGACTTTGAGCGGCAATGTGAGCTCAATCGCTTGCCGCCAGATGACTGGGTGCAAGTACTGGATGGAAGTCTGATGGGATGAGCCCTGGAGACCTGCAGAGCAATTCCAAGAGAGAAATTGGAGGACTGCCAGGTCGTGAAGCGAGCTGTGCTAGACTGGTACTCTGTCTACAGGGTAAAGTTCTGGGAGATCCAGCAGACTCCAGAAGGCACCTACCCAGAGTGTGTTTGGAGGTTGACACATGCCCTTGAGGGATGGTGGACCGGGAGTAAGGTGCACTCCCAGGAGAGCTGTAAGCAGATTGTGCTGCTGGAGCAATTTTGCCACCTCTTGCCAGTGGAGGTGCGACAGTGGACCCAGGACCAGAAGCCCACTACAGCCGCTGCAGCCGCGAATTAGCCCAGCACTTCCTTGAGACTCTTGGAGGAAGTAGCAGCCCCTGCTCAAACTGTGGAATCCAGGTGGGAGTGTTGCCAGGCCTTACTGTGGATGTATTATTGGGAAACGACCTGGGGCGCATGGAGAGCTACTTAGTCCAGGTCGTAACCTGGGCTCAAGGGGCTAAAGCAAAGAATTTCCTCCCAGACTGCATACCCCTTCAGCCACAGCTACTATTGAGCCACTTCACCCGTGACCAAGGAGACGCAGAAAGCGCCCTGCCACAGGGCAGCACTGGCACATACTCTGAGGATGTACCAATGGTGCTGGCAGCCGCCGTCCGAGCCAATGATTGAGTGAACCCTTCCACTCAACCCACCATACACAAGGTGGCACTCCCACTCTGGGAAAGGATTTGGAAAGAGCCAGTCTCAGAGCAGAAATACAACTTTTGCGAGAAGACAACATGCGCCTGCAGGAGGAATCCCAGAATGCATCAGCCAAGCTAAAGAAAGTTACCGAATGGGTTTTTAACACCATCGACATGAGCTAAATGACATTCTATAAGATCAGAAGGAAAACCTGAAAACTGTGTCTACAATCAATAACGAACCATAGGAGCTTTAACTTCACCCAAGTAAAAATGTACAGACTCAAAAGCCCTGTACTCCTGCAGCCTGTGACCCGAGGGGGAGAAATGTGACAAGAGACTTTGGTGTGTCACATGGCACAGGATGCAGAGGGGAAATGTAGTTTATATATCCTGATGCTGTTTGAAAATAAAGGCAGTTGCTGGTTGTCTCTTTCCTTGCTGTAACTATTTGCTTTTAATGTGAATGCTGGTGGGTAAAGAGACTCCAAGCCCAGGTCATAGCACTTAGTATAGTGATCAGCTGTGCAAGTTAATGGAAGTACCCACGGACGATATTAGTCTGTATCGTCACAGGATCACTTTATGCAATTTGTAAGCCGTCGCTCTATATTCTGAAAAAATATAAACATTTTAATTATATCAGCATGCTGATAATATAATTCAATGATATATTGGTGCTATATAAATAATAATAATAATAATTTGTAATTTGAGTTATTGATCTTTCCAATTCCTGTCTTTCAGTGTTGGGTTGGGGGGCACTTGCAGTCACGGTGGTCAGTGCCCCTTCTCTCCTGGCCATTGCTCTTGTTCCACTTCTAAAACGCCACGTATTCCGCTATCTTCTCAGGTTTTTTGTGGCCTTGGCTGTGGGGACGCTCTGCGGTGATGCCTTACTACACTTACTGCCACATGTATGTTACAAGCTTTCTTCTGATTATGTACTCAAAACAGAGAATAAATGCCTTGTGATAATGGTAACTGTATTCGGTTTAGATGCTTTAAGCTTTTAAAATACTTTGCTAAGCAAACACGAAATGTGTATTAGAAAGGTTATTATGATGTAACTTTTAATAGATATTGAAATACTTCAAATTTCTCAAATATAGGCCTTGAGTTAACTTTTGAAAAAAACTTTTCAATTGATCACAATCTGTTAGAAAAACTTTTCAAATGCTTTATCTACAGAATTCTAGGAGATCATTTTAAGTTAGTTTTTCTAACAGAAAAGCTTATCCAAAAATATTAAATAGAGGCCACAGAATGACATTTTTCCAAGAAGAATAAATCTGGAGTCGAATAATAAATGAGAGCAATGTGCAGCGTGTATATGACCATTGGCATATATGCAGCCGAAGACTAAAAAGGATGATATCTCCTTTTGGTTATAACTATTATCAATCAGAGAAACTTCATATTGAACATATATGCATCTACGTATGCCAACTTTACCATTTTCACAACTCTTATCAAACTTGTTTCCACTTTACATTCGCGATCTTGTTAGTTTTTTACTTTACTGTTCACTGGGATTGGACTTTTACTTCACTGTTGACCCTACAAAAGACAGACCCCCCCCCCTTGTTTCAGAACATTGATGTTCAGAATAATGATATGGTTGGCATTTACCGTGTGACTGAAAAAAGACTTTTACTACGTATTACTTGTCAATGCGTTTCATTTTAGATGCAACATGGGCTTTTGGTCCCCACCCTTCTCCCACTCTATTATCCCACTCCAATATTGTGAATATAAAACTTTCAGAGCATGCTCCTATCTGGATCCTGCTAGATACTCACCTTTCTTGCCCCAGCACTCTGTATTAGATAATACCTGCCAATTTCTACCCATAAAATGGTCTCTATGGACATTGGGAAAAAATGACAACCACCTCCTGCTCTGGGAATCATCCAGCGCTATCATGTGAGGTCACAATATTGTCGCCAGCAGGTCTGGTAGAAGAAATATACCAAGTAGAACTCCAATCTTTCTATTTCTAATACTGCTCACTCTGTTCTCCTACTGATGACAACAAACACAGCTGTTGTTTAAAATAAACAATTGCCAGAGTCTGAAATAAAATACACTATGATTAAATGTTGCATAAATACTATCATTGGTGAAACCGGTCTGGGTGGCAGATGGTCATGGTGGCTAAAGTGTACCATCCCTGTCATCATTAGCACTAGATTAAGACATTTTCTGTCATCTCTAGAGCTAACTCCACTATCCATTTTGTTTGTTGACTATTTTTGAGACCTATATTCACCTATGCTTGATGTAGTAGCAGAGGAAGACTCCTTTTTGGTTCTCCGTGGGCCCTTCCAAACTTGAACCTCAAGAAATGTGCCCATTAAAAAGTGATAAATAGCAAAGTTTATTAGTTACTACTTTAAAAATCTTCAAATTGCCTGGAACTGGTCGTCTGCATGTTGAGTATTTTAAACCAATGTCCCCACATATCCTTGAAAGTCAAACACCTCCTACAACGCAATATTTATAAAAAAAAAATCCTTTTCATTTACTTCAAAACTAGAAAATGTTTGCTGCCCAAACTTCCCTATAATTGTTATATTGCCCAATATAGCTATTGAACCAACATCAAATATTAACTCAAGTAATCGATAACAGATTGCTGTCTTACCTGCTAGAGCTGGATCTATTTACAGCACTTCACAAGTAGTTTAATAAGCTCCTAACATCAATGCAAACTGTGCATAAATCTCAAATGAATTTTCAGTTTGTGTACAAATGATTACATTATTATTAATTAAAATAATAGAATTGAGGGATTTTTGAGACACTATAAAGAACCACGAGATATAATATTAAATGTTTTGAATGTCTACTGTTAATTATATTTGTTCTGCAGGTGTTTCTATAAGAAAAAAAGTGACAAACAATGCTTTAATTGCCCAGCTGATCATATGGATATGTACCATTGCTTTTTGGGTTATCCAGTAATTGAAACATTCTGGGTGGAGATCAACACCATTTAATATTCCCATTAGGCCAGAGTGTTTAATGCTGGGTCTCATTCCCAACTACCATTACCCTAATGAAAAAATTAGTACAATAAACGCGGTGGTATTACAGGTCTGGAGCCAAGCAGACTGTTTTTCTGTGTTAATATTTCTGGAAAAATTGCATAATTTATTTAGAATGGATTGGCTCCTCACACTAAGATACACAGCTCAGTATTCTTATGTAGTGGTGGCGGGCTGCACACCTTTACCAATTTCAACATAATTAGCTGATGGTCTCTTCTCGGCTTTATTACATTTGGTTATATTGGGCTCAGAATATCATCATAAAGTTCAAAGAATCATTTTCAATTTCCTGTATAGTGGAAAGCTGAGAACGACTCTGTAACTCACAGATTGTGGTTTTCTGAGTATTTTTTTTTTTTTTTAATCAGTAGAGGTTGAAAATTCTAATTTAAATGGCTGCCTCCACATTTAAACATGTCATTTTTTTGTTTTTTTTTACTTTAAATTGAAGTTTATTTTAATCTATTTGCCTTATTGTTTTCAACTGATTTAAGGAAATATATTTTCAAGTGACCGCTCCCCACTAATGCAGAGTATTATATTTGTATTCACATACAAGCTCATGCTGCATTATATTGTATGTGTTTCGAAGCATATTTGATACTGCCTTTTGTTGAAAAGTAATTGACCTTTTGTAGTTTCATGAAAAGTTATAGGAAATGTTTTTATTTGAGCATAACTCAGTCTGTCTGAATATTAAACCACTCCCATAAAAGCTAGTTTCCAAGTCAGAAGTTCATAACTTCAGTTATTTTATTATAGGCCCAGGAAGAGTCTCAACATGGTGGGGAATCACATTCCATAGAGCCTGTTCTGAAAGGACTTACTGTACTTGGTGGTATTTACCTACTCTTTCTTATTGAAAATCTCATGGGCCTTATGAATCAAAGACGGAGAAGACGGAAGGTGAGTGCTGTGAAACTTTTGTAAGGTAAAGAGCAACAATCAGTCATAAATTTTAATCCTTTATATGTTAGTAACAAACATTTACAGCTCATAACAGGACAAGAATTTAAATATCAGGTGGAATTTCCATATAGGTTAGGCCCACTATTGTATGTGCTGTTTTAAAAACTCAAATGATCTTCTACAGGTCGTACAATAAAATTTTGTGTGTTTACATTCAACCTTCAGATAAATGCAAAGCGGAAAGTCCCTGTTCCAGTTGAGGACTGCACAACTGTGTTACGAGATCTTGGCCACTCAGTTGGTAAGTAACCTAGCTTGTTCCACAATGATATCAGTGTTGTGATAAACTAATGATGCTTATTGTATTGGGGATGCTATTAGGGATGTGCATGGGCAAAAAAATTGGTTCGGTTCAGCACTTCCGAAAGTTGGTACTTCGGCAATTCGGCACTTCTGAAATTCGTGACTTCGGGAATTCGGCACTTTGACACTTCCGAAATTCAGGACTTTGGGGATTTAGCACTTTGGCACTTCAGGAACACTGGACTTCGGCACTTCAGGAATTCGAGACTTCGGCAATTCCCTAACCCTACCACATAACCCTAACCCTATTCCTACCCCTACCTCTACCGCTAACCCTAAGGCTAACCCTACCCTAACCCAAACTCTACCCTTAACCCTAACTCTACCCCTATCCCTACCCTTAACCCTAACCCTACCTCTATCCCTAACCCTACCTGTACTCCTTACCTTTATCCTACCCTACTAGGTACTAGTTTACCTCCCTCTCCTGTTTTGCCACTTTTCAGTAATTCGAAGCACTTTGGTACTTCCGAAATTCGGCAATTTGGTTCTGTTCGGAACTTCCGAAATTCGGCAATTCGAGATCTAGGCACTTCGGTTCGGTTCGGCACTTCCGAAATTTCGAAATTCGTCACTTTGGCAATTCGGACATTCGGAAGCATCCGAATTGCCGAAACCAATTTTCACATGTCTAGATGCTATTTCACTGTGTGTGTGTCTGACTGATTTTAAATGTATTTATATACCTTTTTATATAGGCACCTGGTCCTAACTTTGACTTTCCTTTATTATGGAACAATATAAACTATAACCAGAACTATAGGAGAGAGATTTGAGATACACTGCAATCTCTATAATATGCAGTTTGAGCCGAGTTGATGTTTATTGGATTGTATTCTGGGAAATGTTTTCATTATCATTACAAATGATAGACATACCATGTTTGATGTCAAATACATTTTGTTCATTCCCAGATGTGATTAGATCCAATTACACTGAGAAGCACATCTACAGATATGTCTTGCAATGTAAGTTTTCAGCTTGGTATATATTTATGTGAAAAAAGATTAAAAAAATATAAGGGATATCGGGTGCTCCAGCCAAATAATGATACAAGTTCAGCCTAAAAACAATCAAAGTGTATTGTCACCAAGTACACTTATATAAAACCATAAATACCACAGAAAAAATTGTCAAAGTGCACACTGTAAAAATTATGATGGGTCTTTTCCTTGATAAAACTCTAAATCATATAAATACAAAACAGAGGAACCATAGTGTAGAATTATGCAATTCTCTGTCATTTACCAGTTTAGTAACTAACTTTGCTAGGTTATCCAATTCCAATCTAAGTTGACTATTTTAGCCTTCATTTTGCATATCAGATTTAATTTGCTAACATTTGAAAGCGTGGATATATATTACAGGGTGAATAGCTTGGAATTAAAAGTTTATTTTCCATTTTTGGCCAAATAGGGTAACTGGAAAAATTCCCCAAGGCACATCTAGTTTCAGTTCAGCTATTTTAGCATAAAATTTGAACTTCACTTTAAATTCCTGGCAAGTCCTCCTTGACTCCATAATGGCTGTAGCGGATCGCGTTTGGCTATTATCCACTGTCCTTAATTTTGGCTGTCCATAACTTTTATTGTTACAACATTATGTTCAATTTCCTATGGTTTGTTACTTTTAAGACAAGAAGTAACCAGGGAGCTGCTGAAGCATTCGTCTGGTTGTTCGGTAGGTACCAAATTGCCAACATGTTAAATATCTCCATTCGACAAAGGAGAGGAACGTGGCTCTAATTGACCTCCCCATCGTTATTTACACTATCCTGATTGAGAATCATACGAACACACTGTGTATACCCTGGGTGGGCGCCGTTCGACATGTGAACACGTGGTGGCGGCCATTTTGTCAAACGAACGCACCAGCAGTGTTTGGTCATTGAGTGTCTGGAACCCAAATCGGACACTCGACCACGCAAACAACGCAGAGACCTCCATGCCTCCACCAGTTCGTGGGAAAACACACAAACGGCACAACATTCGGTAAAAAGATACCCAAGAACAAGGGGATTCATACGAACCTAGGCAGAGCCCATTATATTGACTATTTTCGTGTTCTTCACCTCACGAACGGAGACCGACCGCAAGGCCAAAACACATGGAACTCCTTTCGGCTACTGCCTTGTGTGCGGTCGGTAAAATGAAGACCTCCAAGAAATTCCCGAACCCCTGATCCGATCTGGGTGATTTTTGAGTATGTTGCTCACCCAGATCAGGGCTATCAGGGGATATGTAATTTAGGGGTGTATGTCATAGTCTTGGGGTACATCCAGAAAACGGGAAAAAATGTGTGTTTCAAATGTACAGTTAATTGTGTTATCTCTCAGGCTAAGTGGAGGGGATGTGTGGGCTGTAACCAGTTTGTGATTGGAGAATGTATAATTTTCTCTGGGTGTCTCCCTTGCATAAAAGCAGGGTATGTGGCATTAAACATAAGTTCTGCTCCTGATACTGTGTGTCGTCCAGTTATTAGGAAAGGTGATGGGATATTTGTGGATTATTTTATTTACTACTTATGCTGTTCTTCCTAATAATAATAATAATAATTTACTTGATCCTGAGCAACACTTGGAATACTAGCGGAGAAAGTGTATGTTAAATTAGTGCTCCGCTACAATGGCAAACAGATTTCCCTATGATTCATCAGCTTGTTCAAATAGATATCATTTATATCCTTGAATATTCTGTTTAAAAAAAGCATCCAAGCCTTTTTAAAAACATATCTATAGAATTTCATAAGACAACTTGGTTAAGCAGAGATATTCACATCTTTATTGTTCTTCCCTTTCCTCTGCTTTACGTGAAAACGCCTTTATTCCAGTCTCAATTGGTGACCTCTTGTCTGTTGTATGTTCCTGCTAATGAATGGGTTAGCACAGAGTGGTTTGTACAGAGTTGTATTTATTTGTATACTACCATCATATACCCTCTGACGCAGGGGCGTACCTGGCGCATTTGGCACCTGGGGCGGATCCTATATTTGGCTTAAAAATGTTTTTTAAAAAACGCAAATTCTTTAAATGTATTTTTAGCACCAAGCAGTGTTTGCATTTTTTTAAATGTATTTAGCACCGAGCAGTGTTTCTGTGTTTGAATGTAAGCATGTGTGAGTGTATGTACGGGTGTGTTTGCACGTATTGGCATTTGAATGCAGGTGTGCATTTTTCTGTAGTGTGGTTTTTTTAATATGGTGGTGTGTTTTTATGTAGTGTTGATATATGAATGTAGGGTTTTATTTGTGTGTAGTGTAGGTGAAATGCTGAGATGTATGCGCATATACACTTATACTCACATATACACACACTGGCACACATACACAGACACATAGGTACACACATGCAGTTACATAGAAACACAGTCATACACAGATACAGAAAAACACAGACACACATGTATAAGTGTGTGTCTGTGTGTGTTTGTATAGTGTATGTAGTATGTTTGTATAGTGACTGGACCACCAGGGAAGGTATTTAAACCTCCTCATTACTCACTGCCCCCTCCCTCCCCCCTTCTACACCCTGTCACACACTACCCCCCACCCCTCATTTTTTTTATGTATTTAGCCCCCTGTCACACACTGCCCCCCACCCCTCATTTTTTTTAATGTATTTAGCATCGAGCAGTGTTTCTGTGTTTGAATGTAAGCATGTTTTTGTATGGAGTATGTGTGAGTGAATGTACGGATGTGTTTGCACGTATTGGCATTTGAATGCAGACGTGCCACTGCCCCTCTACCCCCCTAACTCCTGTCACTACCCCTCTTCCCCCACAACCCCTGTCAATGCACCTCTACCCCCCCTAACCCCGTCACTAACCGTCTACCCCGCTACCTCCTGTCACTGCCCCTCCACCCCCCTACCCCCTGTTGCTGCACCTCCAGTCCCTACTCCTTGTCGCTGCCCCTCCACTCCCCCACCCCCTGTCACTGCTCCTCCACCCCTCCACCCACCTAACCCCTGTCGCCCACACAGTGAACCCCTCACAATCATACACACTGTACCCCACACACACTGCTTGCCTCACAATTACACACACTGTACCCCTCACAATTACACACACTGTACCGCCCACACACTGCACCCCTCACAATTACACACACTGTACCCCTTACAATTACACACACTGCACCCTTCACAATTACACCACACTGTACCTTTCACAATTACACACACACACTGCACTCCTTACACGCTGCACCGCTCACAATCACACACACTGCACCTATGTATATTTGTATATATATATATATATATGTATGTGTGTGTGTATGTACAGTTGCAAGAAAAAGTATGTGAACCCTTTGGAATGATATGGATTTTTGCACAAATTGGTCATAAAATGTGATCTGATCATCATCTAAGTCACAAGAATAGACCATCACAGTCTGCTTAAACTAATAACACACAAAGAATGAAATGTTGCCATGTTTTTGTTGAACACACCATGTAAACATTCACAGTGCAGGTGGAAAAAGTATGTGAACCCTTGGATTTAATAACTGGTTGAACCTCCTTTGGCAGCAATAACTTCAACCAAACGTTTCCTGTAGTTGCAGATCAGACGTGCACAACGGTCAGGAGTAATTCTTGACCATTCCTCTTTACAGAACTGTTTCAGTTCAGCAATATTCTTGGGATGTCTGGTGTGAATCGCTTTCCTGAGGTCATGCCACAGCATCTCAATCGGGTTGAGGTCAGGACTCTGACTGGGCCACTTCAGAAGGCGTATTTTCTTCTGTTTAAGCCATTCTGTTGTTGATTTATTTCTATGCTTTGAGTCATTGTCCTGTTGCAACACCCATCCTCTGTTGAGCTTCAACTGGAGCTGGTAGACAGATGGCCTTAACTTCTCCTGCAAAATGTCTTGATAAACTTGGGAAATCATTTTTCCTTCAATGATAGCAACCCGTCCAGGCCCTGACGCAGCAAAGCAGCCCCAAACCATGATGCCCCCACCACCATACTTCACAGTTGGGATGAGGTTTTGATGTTGGTGTGCTGTGCCTTTTTTTTCGCCACACAGTGTTGTGTGTTTCTTCCAAACAACTCAACTTTTGTTTCATCTGTCCACAGAATATTTTGCCAGTACTGATGTGGAACATCCAGGTGCTCTTGTACAAACTGTAAACGTGCAGCAATGTTTTGTTTGGACAGCAGTGTCTTCCTCTGTGGTATCCTCCCATGAAATCCATTCTTGTTTCGTGTTTTACGTATTGTAAATTCGCTAACAGGGATGTTAGCATTTGCCAGTGACTTTTGTAAGTCTCTAGCTGACACTCTAGGATTCTTCTTAACCTCATTGAGCAGTCTGCGCTGTGCTCTTGCAGTCATCTTTACAGGACGGCCACTCCTAGGGAGAGTAGCAGCAGTGCTGAACTTTCTCCATTTATAGACAATTTGTCTTACCGTGGACTGATGGACAGCAAGGCTTTTGAAGATACTTTTATAACCAATTCCAGCTTTATGCAAGTCAACAATTCTTAATCGTAGGTCTTCTGAGAGCTCTTTTGTGCGAGGCATCATTCACATCAGGCAGTGCTTCTTGTGAAAAGTAAACCCAGAACTGGTGTGTGTTTTTTATAGGGCAGGGCAGCTGTAACCAACACCTCCAATCTCATCTCATTGATTGGACTCCAGTTGGCTGACATCTCACTCCAATTAGCTCTTGGAGATGTCATTATTCTAGGGGTTCACATACTTTTTCCATCTGCACTGTGAATGTTTACATGGTGTGTTCAATAAAAACATGGCAACATTTCATTCTTTGTGTGTTATTAGTTTAAACAGACTGTGATTGTCTATTGTTGTGACTTAGATGATGATCAGATCACATTTTATGACCAATTTGTGCAGAAATCCATATCATTCCAAAGGGTTCACATACTTTTTTTTTTCTTGCAACTGTATGTATATATATATATATGTGTATGTGTGTGTATGTGTATATAAAAATACATATACACACGGCGTGAGTTTGTGCTTTAGGGTGCACACCTTAACGCAACAGGCTGCGCACAGCTATGATCAAGATCGTATAGAAACGGGCCCCGGACAGAGCCATGAGGAACTCCACTTACCAGTTTTGTCCAATTTGAAAATGTTCAATTTACAAATACTCTCTGCACGGCCTTTCATATAAATATTTCAATATGTAAATGGAATGACTTACTCACGAGTTAGGACAAGCTGTGTGGTGTTAAGGACCATTTGTAATAAAGACACACGATATCATTGTTCCTGAAACTGTTAATGGCTCTTAATTTACAATTAATCTTTTCTTGTTTTTGTTTGCAGATGCTGAGTTCTGTGAGGTTACTGGTGCAGCTGATGATCTACAGGTTAGAAATGAATTTCATGAAGAGGGACTGAGAGACCATGAATCTCGTGCATCTGTGGATAACCATGGCCACTCTCATTCTGCAGGAGCAGGGGGCATTGCAGAATTTGTATGGATGGTATTACTTGGAGATGGGATCCATAACTTCACTGATGGATTAGCTATAGGTATGACACCATCTCAAACAGACCTAGTAAATACCTTTTTTTCCCATTTACAATGTAAATCTAATGTGACTGCAATTTGTGCTCTCTGTTATAGGGGCTGCTTTCTCTTCTGGCTTTTCTGGTGGTCTCAGCACTTCTGTTGCTGTATTCTGTCATGAGTTGCCTCATGAGCTGGGTACGTAATTTTTTTAAAAAAAAGCACATCATACATGCCTAAAATGAGGGAATGAACAAGGAGGGAAATCGGGCCGCTAGAGGTCTTGGATGTTGGTATAACAGGAAAGTAGTCAGTGGTTACTAGCTCTCACTAAAATAACAAGAGAAACAGAAAATAAGTCAAGATGAGCTCAACAGTTCATGAGTAACTGCAGCTGTTGGTGGTGAAGCTTGTTAGGTCTTGGTAGACCTAATCCAGACATTTGTGGTCCGGGTACAGCATAAATGTGGACCTCTCGAATTGTAATGGCGTCTTCCCCCTAGTGGCGTTGAGGGTAAGGGCTTTATTCTGCTGTGACTGGAAGTGCAGTATAAGGTCTGCTTGGGCATTCCTTGGTGCTATAGACGGCTTTGTCATTCTGAACAGGCCATCTAGCTTCACCGCCTTGGCCTGTTTTGGGGGCAACACAGTGTTGAACAGCAACCTTGTGCTTTAGGGAGGTTATCCTCGAGTCTTGGGTACATGTGGAGGCCTCCATTAGGGTTATCCGAGAGGTTGCGCCTTTAATGGCGTCCTTGAAGTGGGCAATGTCTGCATCGATATTAGTTCTGAGCTCTGCCAACATGCTTTTCAGCTGTACGGCGGTGACTGGCTTATTAGTGTTAGGCTGCTGAGGTGGCTGTGCTTTTGGCAGTCCACGTGTTTTGCTACTGCTCCCAGGTCAAAAGGAATGTCCTCCGACGATAAGGAGGATTCTTCATCACCCAGCGCCATTTTGTCCCATGTGGATCATTGGGAGTCTTGCAGGAGTTCCCGATGTCTTAGCTTCATGGGTCTTTATCTGTGTGGCAGATTGCCTGGTACCATGACTAGGTATCTCCGCCAAACACACTACCGAGCTATCATCAGGACACAAGCAGCACGCCAGCCCCTAGTTGCCGCAGCTTGACCGGGGTCTTTATGTCGCTTCCTGCCCTGGAACAGCTTCAAATGATACAACTTCAAATGATTAAGCTCTCCTGCAGAGAGTATAGCTTGTCCACACAAACACTAGTCGAGACTGAATGAAAGGTGAAAAATGTACTGATTTATTCAGGCCAGGTTGCCTGCTTATATACACGAACCCCAGCATGGGGTCTTTATTCAGACATACAGTAACCCTGCCCAGGAGTCTCTGTGTCTGGGAGATAAGTGAGTTTTTGCCTTTGCTTAAACTATGTTTTCTCCCAGACAAACAAAGTACAAACATAAAAACACCCCAAAACATGTATAAAACAGATAGGAACCCCACAAGTCCTACATCCCCAAATAGCTCTAATCTGAGTGCTCAGGTACATGCAGTGTAGGGGAATCACCACAAAGGCAAAGTTCTGACTGGCCACACACGTGGTCCTATGCCCAAAATAGTTTTTAGTACTTTGCCGGTCAACTTCCGGGAGCTCCTGCGGACTAACTACAGGGTGCATCTCCTGGCTCTCGGGAATGTTTGTACCTTACAGTCTTGGGCACCCTCCCTCCAAAAAGCGCACTCCTGGCGGATGGGCAAGGGGGTCAAAACACGGGACCAATATGACTGGGAACTGCAAGGTCACATAGCCTAAAACAGATCCAGAGTACCGCTGAAGTCTGTTCGGAAGTTAGTTCTTGCAAACGACCGTGAGCGTTTTGCTGAATTCAGGAGAGGGAAGGTACCGAACCAGGAGAACCGAAGAGAATTCTCTCGGGCCACAATCTGCCCTTACTTTTTTTTTTTTTTTTTTCCCATTAAACTTAAGTTAGCGGAGCAACGGTTTTAAAATAATTTAGGAAGTATTACTTTACAGAGAGGCTAGTCGACGCAAAGAATACCTTATATTTACATGACATCACAGGACACATCACCTGATGTTACGTTACATCTGGCTGAGTGATGTAAAAAGAAAAAATACACATCAGGAATGGGGGAAGTCCCGTAATCACTAATAAAATACTTACATTGTGTGTACTATATCTGACCGCTCATATAGTGTGTTGTGTGTGTATAATCTCTAAATGAGTGTGTGTAGCAGTGTGTCATTGCCTAAGTGTGTGCGTCTCTGTGCGTCTATTATGTTGTAATTGTGTGTATATGGCAATGTATGTTTCTGTATTTTATATATATATATATAAATAGAGGTGAATATTCTGCCTTTATTTCTTTAACACTCTCTGAGTGGCACTGCTAGACAGACTTCCACACCAGCCTGGTGGCAACCCTAATTCTGGTGGAAATGGCTAAAAGGGTAGAAGTCTATGAAAGGAGGTGGAGCACTCTAATTTGAGTATTTGTGAATAGAGTGGAGCCAGAAATGGATATTGAGGAACTAAGCAACATTTCCTAATACACAATAGAAACCTGACCGATTTTTCGTTCCGCTGTACATTTTGTGATGTAGCTAACTGCAAAGTCCGACTTATAAAGGGATTAACAGATCATTCATTTTATTGCGAACACCATTTATTTAAAAAGAATAGATTAGCTCTGACAATACATCTGATGTTGGATACAATTCCAGTTACTCTTAGCCAGCCCAACCTGTGAATTTGGGTCCAAGAAACGTCAAACGACAACACTACATAAAAACACACCTCTGTGTTAAAGCACCAGCACTATAAATAAACACAACCCTGCATTCAAAAACCAACACTACACACAAATGCATGCCATCATTTAAATGTCAACACTACATACAAACATGCTCTTACATTCAACAGCTAACACTACACAGAAGTACACCTGTCCTTTCAAATGCCAACACTACACACAAGTACACCTGTCCTTTCAAATGCCAACACTACACACAAATACACTCCTACATTCACACGCATGCTCCATTAAAAAAATGCTTACAATGAAACACACAAATCTTGCAAGGATGGGCAAATGGTAGATCCCCAGCTGGTAAAGTATTGTGGAAGTTGCACTACAACTTATAGTGGGTGAGCAAAAAACCTCTTCCACATTAGTTCTGCCAGTACCGAGAATTTGAATGTGCCCACATGTGCTGGAATTTAAGGGGCTGCCTATTGCCCCTCCTTCACCTGTAAAGCATATTTCCCTGTTAATCTTTGATCTGACCTGTTCCCCTGTAAATGTTTTGTTTTAGGTGATTTTGCCGTTTTGCTACAGACTGGAGTGCCAGTAAAGCGGGTACTTTTATTCAGCCTGGTTTCAGCATTCCTGTCATACCTGGGTTTGCTGACGGGAGTTTTGGTCAGTCAAAGCTCAGCTGAGGTCACACCCTGGATATTTGCTGCTACAGCTGGTATATTTCTCTACGTTGCACTGGTGGACATGGTATGTTTGGATTTAAATTACTGCAATCACAGTCTGTACATTGGTAGACATGGTATGTTTGGATTAACATTACACTGTCACAGTCTGTATATTGGTAGACATGGTATGTTTGGATTAGCATTATACAGTCACAGTCTGTACATTGGTAGACATGGTATGTTTGGATTAACATTACACAGTCTGTACATTGGTAGACATGGTATGTTTGGATTAACATTACACTGTCACAGTCTGTACATTGGTAGACATGGTACGTTTGGATTAACATTACACTGTCACAGTCTGTACATTGGTAGACATGGTATGTTTGGATTAACATTACACACTCACAGTCTGTATATTGGTAGACATGGTATGTTTGGATTAGCATTATACAGTCACAGTCTGTACATTGGTAGACATGGTATGTTTGGATTAACATTACACAGTCACAGTCTGTACATTGGTAGACATGGTATGTTTGGATTAACATCACAGCAGTCCAGGCTGTACATTGGTAGACATGGTATGTTTGGATTAACATTACACAGTCTGTACATTTGGTAGACATGGTATGTTTGGATAACATTACACTGTCACTGTCTGTACATTGCTACACATGGTATGTTTGGATTAACATTACACTGTCACAGTCTGTACATTGGTAGACATGGTATGGTTTGGATTAACATTACACTGTCACAGTCTGTACATTGGTAGACATGTATGTTTGGATTAACATTACACTGTCACAGTCTGTACATTGGTAGACATGGTATGTTTGGTATTAACATTACACATTCACAGTCTGTATATGCTATGACATGGTATGTTTTATTAGCAGTTGTAGACTATGGGAATGGTATGTTCTAGTACATTTAACATTACACTACATAGACATTTGGTATTGTTTCGGGTATATTTTGGAACATTACACGAGAATTTGTCTAGCAAAGCTAAATTGGTAGACATGGTATGTTTGGATTAACATCACTGCACATGTTTGTAAACTGCCACCACTCCCTTATTTTCAGGCCCACCTACACCGTCTTATATCAAAACGTTCAGCTATCCCTCCTGCCACTAAACATGTCGCGTGAAGCCATAGTCCTGATAGTTTCACAATATAATCATTTGTTTTGCAACTAATGCAGATCCATTATTGACTTTCATTGAAACTTCCTCTGCAAAGCTCAAATTTGAAGTGCAATTTCTAAACTGCGACTGTGCCTTTGATTTAATACTTCAGAGACATACTATGCATCAAAATGTAGGTCTGGGTCTTGTGATTCTCACAATATAAAGCTCTTCACTGTAGGGTATAGTTTTAAGATCACGACCGTTTGAAAGATGGCAACCACCAAAATACTCTGACCTGTGTCAAGCTGCAGCGGCAAGTGATGTCATAGACAGGGCCTTTTGAACACCTGCTAATGTTTTTATAAATGTATGGTTTAATGTAACTGTGCAACAACGTTGCAATTAAATGTGCTATGTAAATGATAACAGTTACTCCGCCCACTCCAGTTGTAGACTACAGATGGAGCAAAGAACACTTCACACAATTTCCCCAGAAATTGTAGCTTTTCTAGTTAAGTGTTCTTGCATAGCAAAATTCCATAATGTTATCTCACATATATATTATTATTATTATTATTATAGCAAAATTTGCCACCCTAACTCCTCCCACGGTTTTACTACATTATTAAAATTTGCAAAGCGTGCAGATTGTTTCGATGGTTGCTATTACTTTGTGGAACGTTTCGCCGAATGGTTCACGGAATATAGTCGTTCTTGTGGCGAAATTTATCCCATAGGAATGAATGGCAAAGCTAGAGTGGGAGCTGGCAAAAGCTGAAAAATCAAGACATGATTTCTAAACTGCCACCACTCCCTTATTTTCAGGCCCACCTACACAAATCTTATATCAAAGCGTTCAGCTATCCCTGCTGCCACTAAACATGTCAACGGCTAAGCCGTAGTCCTGATAGTTTTCACAATATAATCATTTGTTTGCAACTAATGCCGTCCATTGACATTCATTGAAACTTCACTCTACAAAGCTCAAATTTGAAGTACAATTTCTAAACTGCGACTGTGCCTTCATTTTTAATACTTCAGAGACATACTATGCATCAAAATGTAGGTCTGGGTCTTGTGATTCTCACAATATAAAGCTCTTCACTGTAGGAGTTATAGTTTTTAAGATACGACCGTTTGAACATGGTAACCACCAAAATACTCTGACCTGTGTCAAGCTGCAGCAGCAAGTGATGTCATAGACAGGGCCTTTTGAACACCTGCTAATGTTTTTATAAATGTATGGTTTAATATAACTGTGCAACAACGTTGCAATTAAATGTGCTAGACTACTGGTGGAGGCAAGAACACTTCACACAATTTCCCCAGAAATTGTAACTTTCTGATGTTCTTGCCATAAGACCATAATATTTATCTCACATATATATTGTGTATTATTGTAAGATTTGCCACCTAACTCCTCCCACAGTTTTTACACTACATAGACCAAAAATTTACCAAAGCGCAGATTGTTCCCGATCGGATTGCTATTACTTTGTGGAGCGTTTAGCGAATGGTTCCACCGGAATATAAATGCGTTCTTGTGGCTAAATTTGTCCCATAGGAATGAATAGCAAAGCTAGAGTGGGAGCTGGCAAAAGCTGAAAAATCAGGACATGATTTCTAAACTGCCACCACTCCCTTATTTTCAGGCCCACCTACACAAATCTTATATCAAAACGTTCAGCTATCCCTGCTGCCACTAAACATGTCAACGGCTAAACCATAGTCCTGATAGTTTTCACAATATAATCATTTGTTTGCAACTAACGCCGTCCATTGACATTCATTGAAACTTCCCTCTACAAAGCTCAAATTTGAAGTCCAATTTCTAAACTGCGACTGTGCCTTCATTTTTAATACTTCAGAGACATACTATGCATCAAAATGTAGGTCTGGGTCTTGTGATTCTCACAATATGAAGCTCTTCACTGTAGGAGTTATAGTTTTTAAGATACGACCGTTTGAAGATGGCAACCGCCAAAATACTCTGACCTGTGTCAAGCTGCAGCAGCAAGTGATGTCATAGAGAGGGCCTTTTGAACACCTGCTAATGTTTTTATAAATGTATGGTTTAATGTAACTGTGCAGCAACGTTGCAATTAAATGTGCTATGTAAATGATAACAGTTACTCCGCCCACTCCAGTTGTAGACTACAGGTGGAGGCAAGAACACTTCACACAATTTCCCCAGAAATTGTAACTTTTCTAGTTATTATTATTATTATTATAGCAAGATTTGCCACCCTAACTCCTCCCACAGTTTTTACACTACATAGACCAAAATTTACCAAAACATTACACATTCACAGTCTGTACATTGGTACACATGGTATGTTTGGATCAACATTATACAGTCACAGTCTGTACATTGGTAGACATGGTATGTTTGGATCAACATTATACAGTCACAGTCTGTACATTGGTAGACATGGCATGTTTCTATTAACATCACAGCAGTCCAGGCTGTACATTGGTAGACATGGTATGTTTGGATTAACATTACACTGTCACAGTCTGTACATTGGTAGACATGGTATGTTTGGATTAACATTATACAGTCACAGTCTGTACATTGGTAGACATGGTATGTTTGGATTAACATTACACAGTCTGTACATTGGTAGACATGGTATGTTTGGATCAATATTATACAGTCACAGTCTGTACATTGGTAGACATGGTATGTTTGGATTAACATTACACTGTCACAGTCTGTACATTGGTAGACATGGTATGTTTGGATTAACATTACACTGTCACAATCTGTACATTGGTAGACATGGCATGTTTGTATTAAGATCACAGCAGTCTAGGCTGTACATTGGTAGACATGGTATGTTTGGATTAACATTACACAGTCTGTACATTGGTAGACATGGTATGTTTGTATTAACATCACAGCAGTCCAGGCTGTACATTGGTAGACATGGTATGTTTGGATTAACATTACACAGTCTGTACATTGGTAGACATGGTATGTTTGTATTAACATTACACTGTCACAGTCTGTACATTGGTAGACATGGTATGTTTGTATTAACATCACAGCAGTCCAGGCTGTACATTGGTAGACATGGTATGTTTGGATTAACATTACACAGTCTGTACATTGGTAGACATGGTATGTTTGGATTAACATTACACTGTCACAGTCTGTACATTGGTAGACATGGTATGTTTGGATTAACATTACACTGTCACAGTCTGTACATTGGTAGACATGGCATGTTTGTATTAACATCACAGCAGTCTAGGCTGTACATTGGTAGACATGGTATGTTTGGATTAACATTACACTGTCACAGTCTGTACATTGGTAGACATGGTATGTTTGGATTAACATCACAGCAATCCAGGCTGTACATTGGTAGACATGGTATGTTTGGATCAACATTATACAGTCACAGTCTGTACATTGGTAGACATGGCATGTTTCTATTAACATCACAGCAGTCCAGGCTGTACATTGGTAGACATGGTATGTTTGGATTAACATTACACTGTCACAGTCTGTACATTGGTAGACATGGTATGTTTGGATTAACATTATACAGTCACAGTCTGTACATTGGTAGACATGGTATGTTTGGATTAACATTACACAGTCTGTACATTGGTAGACATGGTATGTTTGGATTAACATTACACTGTCACAGTCTGTACATTGGTAGACATGGTATGTTTGGATTAACATTACACTGTCACAATCTGTACATTGGTAGACATGGCATGTTTGTATTAACATCACAGCAGTCTAGGCTGTACATTGGTAGACATGGTATGTTTGGATTAACATTACACTGTCACAGTCTGTACATTGGTAGACATGGTATGTTTGGATCAATATTATACAGTCACAGTCTGTACATTGGTAGACATGGTATGTTTGGATTAACATTATACAGTCACAGTCTGTACATTGGTAGACATGGTATGTTTGTATTAACATTACACAGTCTGTGCATTGGTAGACATGGTATGTTTGGATTAACATTACACTGTCACAGTCTGTACATTGGTAAACATGGTATGTTTGGATTAACATTACACTGTCACAGTCTGTACATTGGTAGACATGGTATGTTTGGATTAACATTACACAGTCTGTACATTGGTAGACATGGTATGTTTGGATTAACATTACACTGTCTGTACATTGGTAGACATGGTATGTTTGGATTAACATTACACTGTCACAGTCTGTACATTGGTAGACATGGTATGTTTGGATTAACATCACAGCAATCCAGGCTGTACATTGGTAGACATGGTATGTTTGGATCAACATTATACAGTCACAGTCTGTACATTGGTAGACATGGTATGTTTGGATTAACATTACACTGTCACAGTCTGTACATTGGTAGACATGGTATGTTTGGATTAACATTACACTGTCACAGTCTGTACATTGGTAGACATGGTATGTTTGGAACAATATTATACAGTCACAGTCTGTACATTGGTAGACATGGTATGTTTGGATTAACATTATACAGTCACAGTCTGTACATTGGTAGACATGGTATGTTTGTATTAACATCACAGCAGTCCAGGCTGTACATTGGTAGACATGGTATGTTTGGATTAACATTACACTGTCACAGTCTGTATATTGGTAGACATGGTATGTTTGGATCAACATTATACAGTCACAGTCTGTACATTGGTAGACATGGTATGTTTGGATTAACATTACACAGTCTGTACATTGGTAGACATGGTATGTTTGGATTAACATCACAGCAGTCCAGGCTGTACATTGGTAGACATGGTATGTTTGGATCAACATTATACAGTCACAGTCTGTACACTGGTAGACATGGTATGTTTGGATTAACATTACACTGTCACAGTCTGTATATTGGTAGACATGGTATGTTTGGATTAACATTACACTGTCACAGTCTGTATATTGGTAGACATGGTATGTTTGGATTAGCAATATACAGTCACAGTCTGTACATTGGTAGACATGGTATGTTTGGATTAACATTACACAGTCTGTACATTGGTAGACATGGTATGTTTGGATTAACATTACACTGTCACAGTCTGTACATTGGTAGACATGGTATGTTTGGATTAACATTACACAGTCTGTACATTGGTAGACATGGTATGTTTGGATTAACATTACACTGTCACAGTCTGTACATTGGTAGACATGGTATGTTTGTATTAACATCACAGCAGTCCAGGCTGTACATTGGTAGACATGCTATGTTTGGATTAACATTACACAGTCTGTACATTGGTAGACATGGTATGTTTGGATTAACATTACACTGTCACAGTCTGTACATTGGTAGACATGGTATGTTTGGATTAACATCACAGCAATCCAGGCTGTACATTGGTAGACATGGTATGTTTGGATCAACATTATACAGTCACAGTCTGTACACTGGTAGACATGGTATGTTTGGATTAACATTACACTGTCACAGTCTGTATATTGGTACACATGGTATGTTTGGATTAACATTACACTGTCACAGTCTGTACATTGGTAGACATGGTATGTTTGGATTAACATTACACAGTCTGTACATTGGTAGACATGGTATGTTTGGATTAACATTACACATTCACAGTCTGTACATTGGTACACATGGTATGTTTGGATCAACATTATACAGTCACAGTCTGTACATTGGTAGACATGGTATGTTTGGATCAACATTATACAGTCACAGTCTGTACATTGGTAGACATGGCATGTTTCTATTAACATCACAGCAGTCCAGGCTGTACATTGGTAGACATGGTATGTTTGGATTAACATTACACTGTCACAGTCTGTATATTGGTAGACATGGTATGTTTGGATTAACATTACACTGTCACAGTCTGTATATTGGTAGACATGGTATGTTTGGATTAGCAATATACAGTCACAGTCTGTACATTGGTAGACATGGTATGTTTGGATTAACATTACACAGTCTGTACATTGGTAGACATGGTATGTTTGGATTAACATTACACTGTCACAGTCTGTACATTGGTACACATGGTATGTTTGGATTAACATTACACTGTCACAGTCTGTACATTGGTAGACATGGTATGTTTGGATTAACATTACACAGTCTGTACATTGGTAGACATGGTATGTTTGGATTAACATTATACAGTCACAGTCTGTACATTGGTAGACATGGTATGTTTGGATCAACATTATACAGTCACAGTCTGTACATTGGTAGACATGGTATGTTTGGATTAACATTACACATTCACAGTCTGTATATTGGTAGACATGGTATGTTTGGATTAGCATTATACAGTCACAGTCTGTACATTGGTAGACATGGTATGTTTGGATTAACATTACACAGTCTGTACATTGGTAGACATGGCATGTTTGTATTAACATCACAGCAGTCCAGGCTGTAAATTGGTAGACATGGTATGTTTGGATTAACATTACACTGTCACAGTCTGTACATTGGTAGACATGGTATGTTTGGATTAACATTATACAGTCACAGTCTGTACTTTGGTAGACATGGAATGTTTGGATTAACATTATACAGTCACAGTCTGTACATTGGTAGACATGGTATGTTTGGATTAACATTACACTGTCACAGTCTGTACATTGGTAGACATGGTATGTTTGGATCAATATTATACAGTCACAGTCTGTACATTGGTAGACATGGTATGTTTGGACTAACATTATACAGTCACAGTCTGTACATTGGTAGACATGGTATGTTTGGATTAACATTACACTGTCACAGTCTGTACATTGGTAGACATGGTATGTTTGGATTAACATTACACAGTCTGTACATTGGTAGACATGGTATGTTTGGATCAATATTATACAGTCACAGTCTGTACATTGGTAGACATGGTATGTTTGGATTAACATTACACTGTCACAGTCTGTACATTGGTAGACATGGTATGTTTGGATTAACATTACACACTCACAGTCTGTATATTGGTAGACATGGTATGTTTGGATTAGCATTATACAGTCACAGTCTGTACATTGGTAGACATGGTATGTTTGGATTGACATTACACTGTCACAGTCTGTACATTGGTAGACATGGTATGTTTGGGTTAACATCACAGCAGTCCAGGCTGTACATTGGTAGACATGGTATGTTTGGATTAACATTACACAGTCTGTACATTGGTAGACATGGTATGTTTGGATTAACATTAGACTGTCACAGTCTGTACATTGGTACACATGGTATGTTTGGATTAACATTACACTGTCACAGTCTGTACATTGGTAGACATGGTATGTTTGGATTAACATTACACTGTCACAGTCTGTACATTGGTAGACATGGTATGTTTGGATTAACATTACACTGTCACAGTCTGTACATTGGTAGACATGGTATGTTTGGATTAGCATTATACAGTCACAGTCTGTACATTGGTAGACATGGTATGTTTGGATTAACATTACACAGTCTGTACATTGGTAGACATGGTATGTTTGGATTAACATTACACTGTCACATTCTGTACATTGGTAGACATGGTATGTTTGGATTAACATCACAGCAGTCCAGGCTGTACATTGGTAGACATGGTATGTTTGGATTAACATTACACTGTCACAGTCTGTACATTGGTACACATGGTATGTTTGGATTAACATTACACTGTCACAGTCTGTACATTGGTAGACATGGTATGTTTGGATTAACATTACACAGTCTGTACATTGGTAGACATGGTATGTTTGGATTAACATTACACATTCACAGTCTGTACATTGGTACACATGGTATGTTTGGATCAACATTATACAGTCACAGTCTGTACATTGGTAGACATGGTATGTTTGGATCAACATTATACAGTCACAGTCTGTACATTGGTAGACATGGCATGTTTCTATTAACATCACAGCAGTCCAGGCTGTACATTGGTAGACATGGTATGTTTGGATTAACATTACACTGTCACAGTCTGTACATTGGTAGACATGGTATGTTTGGATTAACATTATACAGTCACAGTCTGTACATTGGTAGACATGGTATGTTTGGATTAACATTACACAGTCTGTACATTGGTAGACATGGTATGTTTGGATTAACATTACACTGTCACAGTCTGTACATTGGTAGACATGGTATGTTTGGATTAACATTACACTGTCACAATCTGTACATTGGTAGACATGGCATGTTTGTATTAAGATCACAGCAGTCTAGGCTGTACATTGGTAGACATGGTATGTTTGGATTAACATTACACAGTCTGTACATTGGTAGACATGGTATGTTTGTATTAACATCACAGCAGTCCAGGCTGTACATTGGTAGACATGGTATGTTTGGATTAACATTACACAGTCTGTGCATTGGTAGACATGGTAAGTTTGGATTAACATTACACTGTCACAGTCTGTACATTGGTAAACATGGTATGTTTGGATTAACATTACACTGTCACAGTCTGTACATTGGTAGACATGGTATGTTTGGATTAACATTACACAGTCTGTACATTGGTAGACATGGTATGTTTGGATTAACATTACACATTCACAGTCTGTACATTGGTACACATGGTATGTTTGGATCAACATTATACAGTCACAGTCTGTACATTGGTAGACATGGCATGTTTGTATTAACATCACAGCAGTCCAGGCTGTACATTGGTAGACATGGTATGTTTGGATTAACATTACACTGTCACAGTCTGTACATTGGTACACATGGTATGTTTGGATCAACATTATACAGTCACAGTCTGTACATTGGTAGACATGGCATGTTTCTATTAACATCACAGCAGTCCAGGCTGTACATTGGTAGACATGGTATGTTTGGATTAACATTACACTGTCACAGTCTGTACATTGGTAGACATGGTATGTTTGGATTAACATTATACAGTCACAGTCTGTACATTGGTAGACATGGTATGTTTGGATTAACATTACACAGTCTGTACATTGGTAGACATGGTATGTTTGGATTAACATTACACTGTCACAGTCTGTACATTGGTAGACATGGTATGTTTGGATTAACATTACACTGTCACAATCTGTACATTGGTAGACATGGCATGTTTGTATTAACATCACAGCAGTCTAGGCTGTACATTGGTAGACATGGTATGTTTGGATTAACATTACACTGTCACAGTCTGTACATTGGTAGACATGGTATGTTTGGATCAATATTATACAGTCACAGTCTGTACATTGGTAGACATGGTATGTTTGGATTAACATTATACAGTCACAGTCTGTACATTGGTAGACATGGTATGTTTGTATTAACATTACACAGTCTGTGCATTGGTAGACATGGTATGTTTGGATTAACATTACACTGTCACAGTCTGTACATTGGTAAACATGGTATGTTTGGATTAACATTACACTGTCACAGTCTGTACATTGGTAGACATGGTATGTTTGGATTAACATTACACAGTCTGTACATTGGTAGACATGGTATGTTTGGATTAACATTACACTGTCTGTACATTGGTAGACATGGTATGTTTGGATTAACATTACACTGTCACAGTCTGTACATTGGTAGACATGGTATGTTTGGATTAACATCACAGCAATCCAGGCTGTACATTGGTAGACATGGTATGTTTGGATCAACATTATACAGTCACAGTCTGTACATTGGTAGACATGGTATGTTTGGATTAACATTACACTGTCACAGTCTGTACATTGGTAGACATGGTATGTTTGGATTAACATTACACTGTCACAGTCTGTACATTGGTAGACATGGTATGTTTGGAACAATATTATACAGTCACAGTCTGTACATTGGTAGACATGGTATGTTTGGATTAACATTATACAGTCACAGTCTGTACATTGGTAGACATGGTATGTTTGTATTAACATCACAGCAGTCCAGGCTGTACATTGGTAGACATGGTATGTTTGGATTAACATTACACTGTCACAGTCTGTATATTGGTAGACATGGTATGTTTGGATCAACATTATACAGTCACAGTCTGTACATTGGTAGACATGGTATGTTTGGATTAACATTACACAGTCTGTACATTGGTAGACATGGTATGTTTGGATTAACATCACAGCAGTCCAGGCTGTACATTGGTAGACATGGTATGTTTGGATCAACATTATACAGTCACAGTCTGTACACTGGTAGACATGGTATGTTTGGATTAACATTACACTGTCACAGTCTGTATATTGGTAGACATGGTATGTTTGGATTAACATTACACTGTCACAGTCTGTATATTGGTAGACATGGTATGTTTGGATTAGCAATATACAGTCACAGTCTGTACATTGGTAGACATGGTATGTTTGGATTAACATTACACAGTCTGTACATTGGTAGACATGGTATGTTTGGATTAACATTACACTGTCACAGTCTGTACATTGGTAGACATGGTATGTTTGGATTAACATTACACAGTCTGTACATTGGTAGACACGGTATGTTTGGATTAACATTACACTGTCACAGTCTGTACATTGGTAGACATGGTATGTTTGTATTAACATCACAGCAGTCCAGGCTGTACATTGGTAGACATGGTATGTTTGGATTAACATTACACAGTCTGTACATTGGTAGACATGGTATGTTTGGATTAACATTACACTGTCACAGTCTGTACATTGGTAGACATGGTATGTTTGGATTAACATCACAGCAATCCAGGCTGTACATTGGTAGACATGGTATGTTTGGATCAACATTATACAGTCACAGTCTGTACACTGGTAGACATGGTATGTTTGGATTAACATTACACTGTCACAGTCTGTATATTGGTACACATGGTATGTTTGGATTAACATTACACTGTCACAGTCTGTACATTGGTAGACATGGTATGTTTGGATTAACATTACACAGTCTGTACATTGGTAGACATGGTATGTTTGGATTAACATTACACATTCACAGTCTGTACATTGGTAGACATGGTATGTTTGGATCAACATTATACAGTCACAGTCTGTACACTGGTAGACATGGTATGTTTGGATTAACATTACACTGTCACAGTCTGTATATTGGTACACATGGTATGTTTGGATTAACATTACACTGTCACAGTCTGTACATTGGTAGACATGGTATGTTTGGATTAACATTACACAGTCTGTACATTGGTAGACATGGTATGTTTGGATTAACATTACACATTCACAGTCTGTACATTGGTACACATGGTATGTTTGGATCAACATTATACAGTCACAGTCTGTACATTGGTAGACATGGCATGTTTCTATTAACATCACAGCAGTCCAGGCTGTACATTGGTAGACATGGTATGTTTGGATTAACATTACACTGTCACAGTCTGTATATTGGTAGACATGGTATGTTTGGATTAACATTACACTGTCACAGTCTGTATATTGGTAGACATGGTATGTTTGGATTAGCAATATACAGTCACAGTCTGTACATTGGTAGACATGGTATGTTTGGATTAACATTACACAGTCTGTACATTGGTAGACATGGTATGTTTGGATTAACATTACACTGTCACAGTCTGTACATTGGTAGACATGGTATGTTTGGATTAACATTATACAGTCACAGTCTGTACATTGGTAGACATGGTATGTTTGGATTAACATTACACTGTCACAGTCTGTACATTGGTAGACATGGTATGTTTGGATTAACATTATACAGTCACAGTCTGTACATTGGTAGACATGGTATGTTTGGATTAACATTACACAGTCTGTACATTGGTAGACATGGTATGTTTGGATTAACATTATACTGTCACATTCTGTACATTGGTAGACATGGTATGTTTGGATCAATATTATACAGTCACAGTTTGTACATTGGTAGACATGGTATGTTTGGATTAACATTATACAGTCACAGTCTGTACATTGGTAGACATGGTATGTTTGGATTAACATTACACTGTCACAGTCTGTACATTGGTAGACATGGTATGTTTGGATTAACATTATACAGTCACAGTCTGTACATTGGTAGACATGGTATGTTTGGATTAACATTACACTGTCACAGTCTGTACATTGGTAGACATGGTATGTTTGGATTAACATTATACAGTCACAGTCTGTACATTGGTAGACATGGTATGTTTGGATTAACATTACACAGTCTGTACATTGGTAGACATGGTATGTTTGTATTAACATTACACTGTCACAGTCTGTACATTGGTAGACATGGTATGTTTGTATTAACATCACAGCAGTCCAGGCTGTACATTGGTAGACATGGTATGTTTGGATTAACATTACACAGTCTGTACATTGGTAGACATGGTATGTTTGTATTAACATTACACTGTCACAGTCTGTACATTGGTAGACATGGTATGTTTGTATTAACATCACAGCAGTCCAGGCTGTACATTGGTAGACATGGTATGTTTGGATTAACATTACACAGTCTGTGCATTGGTAGACATGGTATGTTTGGATTAACATTACACTGACACAGTCTGTACATTGGTAGACATGGTATGTTTGGATTAACATTACACTGTCACAGTCTGTACATTGGTAGACATGGTATGTTTGGATTAACATTACACAGTCTGTACATTGGTAGACATGGTATGTTTGGATTAACATTACACTGTCACAGTCTGTACATTGGTAGACATGGTATGTTTGTATTAACATCACAGCAGTCCAGGCTGTACATTGGTAGACATGGTATGTTTGGATTAACATTACACAGTCTGTACATTGGTAGACATGGTATGTTTGTATTAACATTCACAGTCTGTACATTGGTAGACATGGTATGTTTGTATTAACATCACAGCAGTCCAGGCTGTACATTGGTAGACATGGTATGTTTGGATTAACATTACACAGTCTGTGCATTGGTAGACATGGTAAGTTTGGATTAACATTACACTGTCACAGTCTGTACATTGGTAAACATGGTATGTTTGGATTAACATTACACTGTCACAGTCTGTACATTGGTAGACATGGTATGTTTGGATTAACATTACACAGTCTGTACATTGGTAGACACGGTATGTTTGGATTAACATTACACTGTCACAGTCTGTACATTGGTAGACATGGTATGTTTGTATTAACATCACAGCAGTACAGGCTGTACATTGGTAGACATGGTATGTTTGGATCAACATTATACAGTCACAGTCTGTACATTGGTAGACATGGTATGTTTGGATTAACATTACACAGTCTGTACATTGGTAGACATGGTATGTTTGGATTAACATTACACAGTCTGTACATTGGTAGACATGGTATGTTTGGATTTACATTACACTGTCACAGTCTGTACATTGGTACACATGGTATGTTTGGATTAACATTACACTGTCACAGTCTGTACATTGGTAGACATGGTATGTTTGGATCAACATTATACAGTCACAGTCTGTACATTGGTAGACATGGCATGTTTGTATAAACATCACAGCAGTCCAGGCTGTACATTGGTAGACATGGTATGTTTGGATTAACATTATACAGTCACAGTCTGTACATTGGTAGACATGGTATGTTTGGACCATGAACCAGTACCCCTCTTTGGCACTATTATGTATTCATTCATCTTTTTTTCTCTATTTATCTATTAACAAGCAATGCAATGAACACAATTTCTGTTTCTCTCAGCTCCCCCAGATGTTAAACCGTGGGACCTCTGATCTTTCCCAAGGAAAGGATATCTTCATCCACGGTGCTGGTTTCTTTCTTGGAGGTGTCATAATGCTGTGCATCGCACTCTTCCAGGAGGACATGGGGTTTCAAAATGTATAAGAATTTTTTTTTACTTCAAAATAAAGTGTACTATGAAATTTCCATTTCTGTAAATGGCATGAAGAAAACAATTCAGTACCTGTGACATTCTATACAGCCATCATCATCTGGCCCTTCTATCATAGGAAACATAGAATTCTTAAAGCAAGGGGCTAAACTCTCACACTGCAGAGAATAAGAATAGCAGTGTTCCTAGCAGATACAGCAGCTGCTCTTTAAATGTAAATGCTAACCGCACAAGTAATGCAAGCACGCGTTAGACATGGTGTATGAAACTTTGCATCGAACAGGCATTCCTGAAAATACAGGGATTTCTGGCCATGTGTACAGCTTGTATGTGATTCAAAAAGAAACATGGATCTATAAGCTTACACTATTGTTTTTATTTATAATTTTATACTTTTAGCTAGCATAAAAACATCTGCAAACAGATTGGTTATACGATGACTAGGATTTGGCAAAAATCGATATTTTTTTAAGATTCCCTTTCACCCCTTAAGGACCAAACTTCTGGAAAAAAAGGGAATCATGACATGTCACACATGTCATGTGTCCTTAAGGGGTTAAACATAAGGGAGCACAACATTGCACTACGTTCAGTTTCCATAGAATTTTCCCAATTTGATCAACTCTAAACATGCTATTTATATGGCTGTCTGGGACAAATAATGTATGTACTATTAACACACACTGGTGATAAGCACAGGGGCCACTACTGCTGCATTATAAAGATTTATTTTAATGAAATAAGGCCTTGAATATGATGACTACATACAACATGCTACAAAGAGGGTTAAAACACTCCTACTTCTGACTTCTACACACTGTTAAAATTAAATGGTCAAAACAGATATAGGTATGCAGTTTTCTAAACATCTGGCTTGATTCATGTTTTGCAATTTAGTATTTCTTCCCTTTTTATGATTTAAAGTTCATATTTTAATTTATTGACATTAACCCTGTCTCCTCCTGAGAGCATAAATCATGTTTCAGTGGTTGTTATACTTGCTGTAAGACACACCTCTCCTGTTTGGGCAGCACAGACTTGCTTGCACCTTATGTTAGCTTTATGGTATAAAACCTGTTAATCTGTTCTCTCTCCCTCCATTCTCACATTGCCTGTCCAAAGTGCCTGCAATACATAATTTCTGGCCTTTTCTCTCCCTGCTGCTGCTCTCACACAAAGCATGCACCTTCCCCTTTTGCAGGCATAACTTTCTCTTAGACCAGGGGTAGGCAACCATCAGCACTGCAGATGTTGTGCACTACATCTCCCCTGATTCTTTGCAGCATTATGGCTGCAAGAGCTCTATGGGAGATGTAATCAGTGGTGTATCCTGGTTGTGTGCTGCCCTAGGCATGACAAAACTCAGGCGCCCCCCCCCACGCCATCCCACCCTGCCCCACCTTCTAAAAAAACACACACACACACACATTCACTGACAGACACGCATACACTAGCTAACAGACATACACACTCACTAACAGACACACACATTCACTAACAGACATGCATGCACTCTCACTAACAGATACACACATAGTAACACACTCCCTAAAAGGCACTCCCTGACACACACACACTTACATTAACACACTCATTTAAAAAAAAAAAAAAAAATGTAATTCAACCCCCCCCAGCCTCCTTACCTTTGGGAATGCTGGGGGGGTCTCCCTTTCCCTGGGGTACAGAGGCTGCTGGGTGGGCGGTGCGCGAGGGAGCTGAGCAGAGAGCTATGGGGAAGGTATGTTTTCCTGGCACTATAGTGGTCCTTTAATCAATTCAGCCTCACACAAACTCTATCTCTCTATGTATGCATGTACTGCAAGACTATATATTGTAATATAGGGAGGACCATTTAAAGCTCGAAAGTGCATCTTTAAAAAAAAAACCAAAAAAAACTAAATATGACAGTAAAAAAATAAATAATTCAAAGCAATTTATAAACCGGCCATGTTTTTCATTACCCTATATGAAAATAAAAACATTTCCTTTCCCTTTTTTTCCCCAAGTTTGAATTCTTCTTATTTCTTTGCCATTCAGTGACATTATTGGGATTGTAGCCCTATATTCAGGGCTGGACTGGGGATACAAAGCAGCCCTGGAAAAAAAAAATCTATGCCAACCCCATAAGTCATTGCGCCATATATTGCCGTATGTAATATGTAAGGCAATGTCTTGCCACCCCAGATGGTTAAGTAATTATAATATATATATATATATATATATATATATATATTATAATCTCTTGAATAGATATAGCTTTTTCTAATATATAATATTGGTCCTTTCAGAGCAAAATGTTTAAAGGACCACTATAGTGCCAGGAAAACATACTCGTTTTCCTGGCACTATAGTGCCCTGAGGGTGCCACCACCCTCAGGGTCCCCCTCCCGCCCGACTCTGGAAGGGGGAAAGGGGTAAAAACTTTCCTTTTTCCAGCGCTGGGCGGGAGCTCTCCTCCTCCGATCCTCTTTCTCTCCGCCCATTGGCTGAATGCGCACGCGCGGCAAGAGCTGGGCGCACATTCAGCCGGTCGCATAGAAAAGCATTCACAATGCTTTCCTATGGACGCTGGCGTGCTCTCACTGTGAAAATCACAGTGAGAAGCACACAAGCGCCTCTAGCGGCTGTCAATTAGACAGCCGCTAGAGGCTTTGGGGGAAGGCTTAACCCATTTATAAACATAGCAGTTTCTCTGAAACTGCTATGTTTATAAAAGAATGGGTTAACCCTAGCTGGACCAGGCACCCAAGTGAAGTGGTCTGGGTGCCTAGAGTGGTCCTTTAATTATACAGTAAGCATACTCACATGCAGACAGACACACACGCTCATTGATACACAGCCTCATAGACAAACAATGTCACTGATATACATAAGCTCATTGGCATAAAAACACAAGCTCACTCACTCACTCACGACAGCATTAGTAAACAGCGATAACAGTGTAGAACATATATATGACATGAGAAAGTGGCACAGTTTTTAAGTATATTAATACACAGGCTAGGCTTGCTTGTTTAACTTTATAGGAGTGAAGGTAGATGCAGGTATAAAACAACTGATGGTAAAGGCCTCGCTTAGTATGTGTTGCTCGATAAGATTAATTATTAAGTCATATACATTGTTTGTTCAAACCGTTTAGTTGTATTAGCTAAGTTAGTAGGCTCATTATAAAACAATAGATAACGTATAAGCTTTTGCTGACTAGTCTCGCTTATCTGTCTGGGTGTTTAGATTGAGTCTGCAGTTCGCTGTCCAACAACAGGCTTGTGAAAAGGAAATGAAAGCAAAGACTTAAATCATAGTTAAAATAGTTTAGGTACACATTTTGCATTACTGAGTTGGCAGACAACATGGTAGGGTGCACTCGATGCACTCTCATGGCTAACAAGGTACTGGGCTATGAAGTCAGTGGGTTACACACGAGTTGACAAAGCACCTATTGCAAAGCTACAGAAATGAGACAGACATAGAAAAAAAAAATCAATAGGTGCTAAATAGTAGAAATCAACGAAAACCTTGCTCATCTGCATGAAAGAATCCTTAGCAGTCAGGAATTAAGCATGGCAGCAGAATGGGTAAGATCAACAGGTGTCCCAATGATGCTTATAGCGGGTGCGGGACCTAGGTAGCCAGTTTTATGTTAGCTACTCAGCCAACGCCAGATCTTGAGGCCCGCAGCTCTTTAGCAAGGATCCGCTCTGTGACCGTGTGGCCCGCTGCAAGGTTGTGCCTATGCTGGGCTCTCCACCATCTCCCGGCTTCAGTGGGGGCTTGCTTCCCTGATCCTCGGGTTTGGGTGTTCCCAGGAGCCAAGACCCTGCGCCGTCTGGAGACAGTAGGGGGTCTAGCCGTAAAGGACCGTCGGCGGCGGGCTGTCTTCCGCTTTTGAGGTGAAGTCGCTGAGGCTTTGCCTTTGGGAGGTCTCGGCACTGAAGGGCAGGCATTGAGTTGAACTGGTGTTGCGTGTTTGCCTTGAGGAGGGCTGTTCGGTTTTGTTAGGATGGTTCCCATGCTGGCTGCACGGTGCTCAGTGATGGGAGCTTGTGCCCGTTCATGTATACGTGCCCAAAAGCTCCGGAATATTTTGTCCAGCTTGTGCAGTGTGTGCTCCAGTGACCCAGGGTGAGGTGGTTTAGGCAGGCCCAGTGCTCCTTGTGCAGTGGAGGGGGCGGTCGCCATTTTGCCTGAGCCACGTGGTCGGAGTTCAGCTCTTCTGCAGCCAGAAAGCGTAGGTAAGTACAGCTTGAATCACATACGATATGCCCGTGAGGACCGGGATAACCCCCGCCGGTCCAAGGGGTGGGGGATAGCAGTTAGAACGGGCCCGAGGTCTGGAAACAAGGAGAACGGCCGCTTCTCCCAGTCTCCCCTCCAATAGGCCGCAACAGAGGTGTTCCGGTTCCCCGCCGGTTACAGGCCTGAGTAAGGTCTCGGATTGTGCAGTCAGGTACCGGGGTTCAGAAGGTGCCGTGGGTGGGTTTGGTCGTCTGTTTGTAGGGTTTTATTACCCCCAAAACACACTTGAGATGCGGGACCTCTGATTCCCCACGTCTGCTCAGCTCTGAAGCCAGGCTCCGCCCCCTATACAAATCCTTTTATACTTCTTGAATATTCCACGCAATAGTGAGTTGCGTTAGAATTGAAAAAAAATATTATTTATAATATTTTATTGACTTTTCAAATGTGAAAGCACATTGAGAAACATGAAATCAATTGTAAAAACACATGCTAGATACTTGGTAACACCAAATAAGTAGCAAGAAACTGGTAGAAAAAATATACATGAACTGTATTCAAGTATAAAGGAAAGGAAATAATAATAAAGTCAAAGTAAAGAAGGTGGGATCTCTCTGGAAGAAATAATACTACATAAGGTTCATTGACATTGAAGCTGAGTATTTAGAACATTTACCCAATTGTAGAGTGTCAATGTGCATTTGTAGGTTGGGTAGAAATATAGACCATGAAGGTTCTTCAAATAAATGTCCTTATATGTGTTAGAGATGCTATGTTTAGAGGTAGCAAAGTCAGTAAATGGGTTTGCTATTGAAAATTGTCTGGGAAAGTAAAGTAAAGGTGAGTGAAGTAAAACGGAAGGGAGAAATGAGCATAACCATGATATGAAATAAGTAAAAGCAATGGCGTCATGGATAATTGAAATCACCCTTTTACCATTATCAGTGTCAATATCGCTTGGAGCAAGGAATGCTTACTGAACTGACTCGCATGAGAACCTGCACAAATGATAAATAACCATGCTAAAGCAGTACTTTCTGTATTCTGATGGTTGGAACATGGGAATAGTTGCTAGATTTTGTTTTCAGGTGATAGTCATAGTTTTGTCATTTTAATAAGTGTAGAAGTACATTTAATAAAAATAAAAAATAAAATTCACTAAAGTATGAATGCAATGGGAGTTTTAAATTTTCAGAACAAAATAAACAAACTTGAAAAAGTGTCCAAACAAGCTTTATTTTCATTCCTGCCTAACAATTTAAATTCACACTTTGGTGAATACCTGTTCGTGAATCATAGAAACATAGAAACATAGAATGTGACGGCAGATAAGAACCATTCGGCCCATCTAGTCTGCCCAATTTTCTAAATACTTTCATTAGTCCCTGGCCTTATCTTATAGTTAGGATAGCCTTATGCCTATCCCATGCATGCTTAAACTCCTTTACTGTGTTAACCTCTACCACTTACTGTGTTAACCTCTACCACTTCAGCTGAATCGTTACTGGCCGTACATTCAGTAAGGGTCATCTGTCAGGAGATATTTAAGTAGACTGGGTAATATTCCCCATGTTTCATACTTCCAGAAACCGTCATTTTTCTACTTGCATATTTTATGTTGAACAACCAAAACACCAGAGTACCTGACTGTTCCGTTATAAGGCCATTAAGCTCTCGCATGATATCTATGAAAATATCAGACAAGCAACTAGAAATTCAAGAGTTGGGAAAATATTTTATTTAAGATTTTAGAATATAAATAAGAAAGTTCACTGATTGAAAAAGCCCTTATACAGGGTAAAACGCGTCTTGGGAAGGAATCCATGTTGGACAGCATACACTCTTTTATATACAGAGTTTTTATTTGTTTGCAAGTTTTTTAGTATTGTAATAAATTCTTTTATACATTTAAGTCCTCTTTGAGTCCTCCAATTTGCTGCTACAAAGAAGGGTGGTGCCCTCTTTACATTCACCTCAGCCATTCCACCCAGAGCCAGGTTCATCGCCTGTGAGCAATAACTTGCACTTAATACCTCCATATCTATATTGTAACCTAGTACACCAGAAAGAATTTTCTATTCTACTGCTTTTGTCTTATTCTCTGAGAATTATTTGAATTAAAGGGGAAAGTGCCACCAGCCAGCACTACTGCTAAAGAGATTTGAGCCTGTCCTATCTGAGGCTCTACTCCATGTGACTTGTTAACCTGCAACGTAGATACGTTTCTCACCCTTTACCATAGAATTATGCTATGTATTTTTATTTTCTTTCATACATGCCTTGATATCCACTGGATTAAAGCATCATCCAAGCTTGGTAATATCTGATACACCCCCATTTAGGGAAGGTGGTTACATTTCCACCATCTTTCGCTCGCTCCACTCTTTTTTTGAAATTCACTTTTGTAAATAACCCTGTGAGATAGTTTAATAGGGTTATTCACTAAGTGAGAATCACCGGGAATTCAAAGTGAAGCTGCAGCAATCGCCTGAATGCATTTGGTATCCGATTAAAATTGTTGCTTTTGCATCTGAATCCTGTACCATATGGCAGGTGTCTGGGGGCGCAAATGTTTGGGTTACTGGCAGGAGGGAAGCACGCAGCTCACAATTAAATATTTGCATCTCTGCCTCAGATTGAGCTCTCCTAGCAGGGAAACTCCTTATAAAGGCTCTCATTCTATGTCAGCTACTATATTGTGTGGGGAAATTTGCCGTGTTGTAAGCCAACCAATTATAGTGCTCTGAGATGCTAGTCTCGCTTATCTTTTTTCTATTATTTATGTAGACTTTTATATACTACTTATCCTGTGTATCAGAAGACTGTGGAATCGTTGTATGCTTTATCTAAAGGGGAGGTATTTCCCTTTTTACAATATACCACTATGTTTGGTGGCTGTTTATAGGACTGTGTGCACTATAGATGTTGGTTTATTTATATTTTTTTGTGTGTGTGAGACACTTGTTATTTAGAGCAGCAAGCTAGATATTCTGCTAATCATTTATTAAAGCACTTTATAACATTATCTGATGTTATTTATATTTTTGTATTCTCAATCCATAATTAAAGTAACACTATAGGGTCAGGAACACAAACATGTATTTCTTAAACTATAGTGTTAAAACCACCATTAAGCTTTTTAGTTAAAACCCCCGGGTTCCCCCTAAATATAGTAAAATCTTACTTTTGTTTAAGGCTACAGCTACTGGTTTTGCACCTGATGTGCTTGCTTTGCTAACATCATCAGAAGTAATTCTCTGAGCTAGTTACAATGTTTTCCCCTAGGAATACCTGAGACTGTCAAGAAGGTAGATCAGGGGCAGAGCCCACATAAGCCAAACACAGCCCTGTCCAATCAGCCTCGGTGACGGTAGTCACCGTCACTGGGAATGGAAGACAGACACTAGATGTAGATTTCCCAGTTTACTCTGGTGTTTTGGTCACCCTGTGCCAACTATTAGTGCAGGGTATGGTTAACCCCTTAAGGACAGTGGACGTATGAGGTACGTCCGAACCCAAAAAAAAAAAACGGTCCTTAAGGACCGCGGATGTACCTCATACGTCAACGGTAAATTGTATTAATATATATTTCTCGATATCGAGGCATCAAGGAATACCCTCCACACTTGCACGTGGTGCAGGGCCTGTACTGAGTGCCTTAAGGGGTCGGAGCCCTCTGTTAAAATAAATTTTAAAAATGAACTAAACAAAATTAACCGTCCCTCTCCCTCCCCATGTATTTACCGATCACCACCATTCCCCCGCCAGTGATCGGTCTTCTTCTAAGTGAAGAGCACAGACAATCCTCCTTTAAGACCCCCAGGGGCCATGTGACTGCTCTAAAAGAGTGTCCACATAGGTGTCAATAGGTGTCCACAGTGCTGCCAGCAGGGGGACTGCCTGAACTGACAGGCAGTCCCCTTGCTGGGGAAAAAGTAAAAAAAAAAAAGTTTAAGAATTAATAAATATATATGTATATATACACTGCTCAAAAAAATAAAGGGAACACAAAAATAACATCCTAGATCTGAATTAAATATTCTTCTTAAATACTTTGTTCTTACATAGTTGAATGTGCTGACAACAAAATCACAAAAATAAAAAAATGGAAATCACATTTTTCAACCCATGGATGTCTGGATTTGGAGTCACACTCAAAATTAAAGTGGAAAAAACACACTACAGGTTTATCCAACTTTGATGTAATGTCCTTATAACAAGTCAAAATGAGGCTCAGTAGTGTGTGTGGCCTCCACGTGCCTGTATGACCTCCCTACAACGCTTGTGCATGCTCCTGATGAGGTGGCAGATGGTCTCCTGAGGGATCTCCTCCCAGACCTGGACTAAAGCATCTGCCAACTCCTGGACGTCTGTGGTGCAACGTGACGTTGGTGGATGGAGCGAGACATTATGTCCCAGATGTGCTCAATTGGATTCAGGTCTGGGGAACGGGCAGGCCAGTCCATAGCATCAATGTTTTCGTCTTGCAGGAAATGCTGACACACTCCAGCCACATGAGGTTTAGCATTGTCTTGCATTAGGAGGAACCCAGAGCCAACCGCACCAGCATATGGTCTCACAAGGGGTCTGAGGATCTCATCTCGGTACCTAATGGCAGTCAGGCTACCTCTGGCGAGCACATGGAGTGCTTTGCGGCAAAGAAATGCCCCACACCATTACTGACCCACTGCCAAACCGGTCATGCTGGAGGATGTTGCAGGCAGCAGAACGTTCTCCACGGCGTCTCCAGACTCTGTCACGTCTGTCACATGTGCTCAGTGTGAACCTTTCATCTGTGAAGAGCACAGGGCGCCAGTGGTGAATTTGCCAATCTTGGTGTTCTCTGGCAAATGCCAAACGTCCTGCACGGTGTTGGGCTGTAAGCACAACCCCTACCTGTGGAGGTCGGCCCTCATACCACCCTCATGGAGTCTGTTTCTGACCGTTTGAGCAGACACATGCGCATTTGTGGCTTGCTGGAGGTAATTTTGCAGGGCTCTGGCAGTGCTTCTCCTATTCCTCCTTGCACAAAGGCAGAGGTAGCGGTCCTGCTGCTGGGTTGTTGCCCTCCTACAGCCTCCTCTACGTGTCCTGATGTACTAGCTTGTCTCCTGGTAGCGCCTCCATGCTCTGGACACTACGCTGACAGACACAGCAAACCTTCTTGCCACAGCTTGCATTGATGTGCCATCCTGGATGAGCTACACTACCTGAGCCACTTGTGTGGGTTGTAGACTCCATCTCATGCTACCACTCGAGTGAAAGCACCACCAGAATTCAAAAGTGACCAAAACATCAGCCAGGAAGCATAGGAACGGAGAAGTGGTCTGTGGTCACCACCTGCAGAACCACTCCTTTGTTGGGGGTGTCTTGCTAATTGCTTATAATTTCCACCTGTTGTCTATCCCATTTGCACAACAGCATGTGAAATTGATTGTCACTCAGTGTTGCTTCCTAAGTGGACAGTTTGATTTCACAGAAGTGTGATTGACTTGGAGGTACATTGTGTTGTTTTTGTTTAAGTGTTCCCTTTATTTTTTTGAGCAGTACATACACACACTATATATATATATATATATATATATATATATATATATATATATATGTGTATGTATATATATATATATATATATACACATACACACACAAACACAAAGATAAATCACCGCGCTTACAGCAGCAGTAGCTTAGAATCTAACAGCTTAAAATACATAGTAAAAACAAAGAGAACGTTACCTGCGCCCTGCTCTAAATCCCCATGTGCATTTAAACAGAGAGCCTCCATTTTGTTTAAATGTACATGGAGATATATATATGTATATAATTTCATACTAAGTAAATAAAATAAATATATTATGCATATATAGATGGTTCTCATTTAGCGACCTACCTGTTTTATGACGGCGCACACTTACAACCAGGCGCATGTGCGAGCCGTCATGGGGATTCCCTGCTCCGGTGCGCATGTCTATGTTCAGGGAGACTTCCCCCGAACATAGACCAACGCACCAGAGCAGGGAATCCCTTAACTCCTCACTTACCAACCGATTTGTTCTACGACCGGTTCGTAGGAACGGAACCTGGTCGGTAAGTGAGGAGTGTCTATATTATATAAATATATATTTTAAAATAATTAAAGCATTTTATAATATAATATACATATAGAAGTGTACTTTGAGATATATACACACCTATCTCTCAAAATACACTTATAATGAAATCATATATATGCATTATATATGTACAGGTGATACTTGAAAAATTAGAATATCGTGCAAAAGTTCATTTATTTCAGTAATGCAATGTAAAAGGGGAAACTAATATATGAGATAGACGCATTACATGCAAAGCAAGATAGTTCAAGCCGTGATTTGTCATAAGTGTGATGATTATGGCTTACAGTTATTGAAAACCCCAAATCCACAATCTCAGTAAATTAGAATATTGTGAAAAGGTGCAATATTCTAGGCTCACAGTGTCCCACTCTAATCAGCTAAGTAAGCCATAACACCTGCAAAGGGTTTCTGAACCTTTAAATGGTCTTTCAGTCTGGTTCGGTAGTAATCAAAATCATGGGGAAGTCTGCTGGCCTGACAGTTGTGCAGAAAACCATCATCGATACCCCCCATAAGGAGGGAGAGCCTCAAAAAAGGTAATTGCGAAGGAAGTTGGATGTTCCCAAAGTGCTGTATCAAAGCACATTAATAGTTATGTGGAAGGGAAAAGTGTGGAAGAAAAAGGTGCACAAGCAGCAGGGATGAGCGCAGCCTGGAGAGGATTGTCAGAAAAAGGCAATTCAAAAGTGTTGGGGACTTTCACAAGGAGTGGACTGAGGCTGGAGTCAGTGCATCAAGAGCCACCACACACAGACTGATCCTGGACAGGGGCTTCAGATGTCGTATTCCTCTTGTCAAGCCGCTCCTGAACAACAAACGTCAGAAGCATCTTACCTGGGCTAAAGAAAAACAGATGCCGCCCGCTGCTACAATGTCCCAGCCAAAAAGTAAGAGGACCGGCGAGAGGGGTGAGAGAAGCAGCTTCTTTGCCTCCAGAGCAGGGCAGGGGAAGGCCTCAATCCAGGCAGAGCACTCACAAGATGCCGCTGGAGGGGAACTGGAAACAGAGACCCAGGCTGGTGAAAATGAAAGTGACAACCCACTGACCCACAGCACTCTGAAAAAACTGCTAGAGGAAATGTCCGATAAGATTGTGGGGAAAATGGACAGCGTTATCAAAGATCTCAGAAGAGAACTACAGGATATAGGCCAACGTACATCACATACAGAGGACCAGCTCTTGGAGATGGCAGAGGCCCACAACTCCCTAGCAGACAAGGTAGAGGGGCTAGTAACAAGACTGGATAACCAGGACCTCAAGATTGCGGATATGGAGGACCGGGCACGCCGCAACAACTTGCGAGTAAGGGGAGTTACGGAAGAGGTAAAAACAGAAGACCTCACCGCCCACATCACAGGCCTGCTGAAGGAACTGGCTCCAGACCTGCCACAGGACTTGTTCCTGTTAGACAGAATCCACAGAACCGCCAAACCAAAATTCCTGCCAGCAGACACTCCAAGAGACATCCTGCTACGAATGCACTATTACCACGCTAAAGAAGCAATACTCAACGCTAGCAGGAGACGGAAAGACTGGCCTACGGCCTTCAGAGGAGTTACCATATATGCGGATATCTCCTCATTCACCCTAAAGAGAAGGAGAGATTTCCGAGACATAACTACACAGCTCAGAGACAACCATATCCCGTACAGATGGGGTTACCCCACCAAGCTCCTGGTGATGAGAGAGGGGAAGACCACTGTCATCGGATCCCCGGAGGACAGCCAACGAATCATGCGGGATTGGAACATAGAAATTACTCCATCGACGGACCAAGGGAGAAACAGAGCCAAGGCCTCACAGGAATGGAAGAAGGCGAAAAAGAGATAAAAGACAGAGACTGTGAGTGGGAGTGCTCTATAGCACCTAAAGAGACAAAGACTACCTACCGAGAGGCAGGGTAATGTACGAAACTACATCACACCCATAGGGTAACTTAAATGCTCCAGACTGAGCAAGGGGACAGGTGGGGGACTCCATACTATAGAATAGAGGGACCAAAAGAATTAAAAACCATAGCCTAGTAAGCCCCGCCCAGACTAACAGGCCGAACCACGTCAGCATAATTTACCTGCCGACTAAGAGGTGATCAGCCGTAGAGACACCCACACACATTCTCTTAACATATACCTAAAATAGACACAGGGGAACTGGGCCAGATCAATGCTATTAACTCAGGAAAAAAAAAAACACTTAACAATACAAGCAACATATTGGTATATACAACCAGTTTCACTTTCCTAGGCTATAGCCTACAGTTGGGACCTCCCAACGAGAAAAACAGAAATAGCCGCAGAGGGAGACAGCTCCCAATGGACGAGAGGCAATGAGCCTCCTCCATCCAAGGCACGACCATGCAGTGCCTAGCCGACCTACCGGCACGAACAAGGGATATGTATGTTTATGTAAATACTTTTGTTAATGTTATTGTTTTATTGTATGTTGTTGTATGCAATGTTTATACCCCACAAGTTTTGCGTTTTACCAACAAACAGAAGATAGGGTTAGTGGGTAACCCAACACAAACCGCCACGCGAATACTAGGGCGACCAACAAAAGACAAGACCATGGTCCCAGACTGCTCTGCAAGCCCAATAGGGACAATGCCCATCACACAGGGAGCCACACTGCTCAGCTCGACAAAGCTAGGGAGAGCAGGGACCCCTCAAGTCATAGACTACCGCGCGAGAACTAATGAGTACCACAACCATAAACCACCGTGAAGATCTGCTCTTTTAATGTCAGGGGCCTCAACGCACCAGTCAAAAGACACCTACTTTTCAGGGAGGCTAGAGCCCTAGGGGCAGATATACTATGCCTCCAGGAAACCCACTTTAAGCACAACGACCACCCACCTATTCTGACCACCGACTTCCCACATCAATTCCACGCCACATCACCCACGAAAGCAAAAGGAGCATCCATCCTAATACACAAAGCCGTCTCATTCGCACTACACTCAGCAGACATAGACCCGAATGGCCGCTACATCATACTCACGGGGCTGTTTAATGACATGTTATATACCATCGCCAACATATACTCCCCGAATACAAACCAGAGAAATTTCTTGCATGAAATCTTGACCAAAATAGACCAAATCCAAACAGGTATTACAGTAATAGGGGGAGACTTTAATCACATAATGGACCCACAACTAGACACAACTCTCCCACCACACCGGAAACACCACCGCCCCCTCAAGAGACAATGTAGAGCCATAGCGAAACTCCTGCATGACCACCATCTATATGAAACGTGGAGAACCACTCACCCGGTAGAAAGGGCATATACCCACTACTCAGCGGTACATAATTCCTACTCTAAAATAGACGGCTTCCTAATCTCAGGGTCAGCGCTAGACCAACTCCTTCATAGTGACATACAGCAAATCACATGGTCAGACCACGCAACAGTAACCATAGAGCTAAAAAATAATTACGATTTTAAACATCGCAGCCTGTGGAAAATCAATAATTCCCTACTGAGGGATGATGAATTTGTAGACTCCCTGAAGGGGGGCCTTCAAACATATTTCCAGAAAAACAACACAAATGATACCACAGACGCAACTCTATGGCTCGCCCACAAAGCAGTAGCTCGAGGACTACTAATACGCAGGGCAACATATATAAAAAAGACACGCCAAACACAACTTAGGACATGGCAAGCAGAACTGTATGAGGTGAACAGACTGAACCAACACACCCCGTCTACAGAGACGAAAGCTAAGATAGCCCAGATCACAAAACTCATACACCAGCAGGCGTTAGCCATAGTGACCTCCAACATGCAAAAGCTCAAACTAACCCATTACATACAGGGCAACAAAGCAAGCAAACTACTGGCACAGCGACTAAAAACAAGACAGGCGGCTCAGAAAATATATCTTACCTCACAGACGAAACAGGCACTAAAATCTCCACCCCTAAGGGAATAAGCGAGGTATTTGCAAAGTACTACTCGTCGCTATACAACATTCAGGAAGACGCGCAAACAAAACACCCAACACAACTTGGTATCACGGAATATCTTGACGAGGTAAAGCTACCCAAGCTCACGCCCCAACAACAGTCGGCCCTTATTGAACCGATAGAAATCCAGGAGATTAGGGACCTAATTAAAAGCCTCCCATCGGGAAAATCCCCAGGACCAGATGGGTTTGACAACCAGTACTATAAGCAATTCAGCACAATACTAGCGCCCTACCTAGCCAGAATGTTTAAGGAGGCAACCCACAAGGGCGAACTCCCTAGAGAAACACTGGCCGCCCACATCGTCACACTCCCTAAACCGAACAAGGCCCCGACAATTCCGCAAAACTTTCGACCCATCTCCCTCCTCAATACAGATGCGAAGTTATTCGCTAAACTGTACGCAAATAGGTTGGGAAAAATACTACCACACATAATTCACAATGACCAGGTGGGCTTCGTCAAGAGAAGACAAGAGGCAGACAATACCAGGAAGGTTATTAACATCCTCCACCACCTGAAAAATCGGCGTCAGGGGGGACTGATGGTCTCCCTCGACGCCGAAAAAAGCCTTTGACCGCCTCCATTGGGGGTTTCTTAGAGCAGTGCTGAACAAATTAGAGATCCCCTTGGGGTTTGTGTCGGTGGTACAGGCCCTATATAGCAAGCCCTCAGCAAGAGTACTCAACACAGGATTTCTGTCCGAACCGTTCCAACTCACGAATGGCACAAGGCAGGGCTGCCCCTTGTCCCCCCTGTTATATGTCCTAGCGCTGGAGCCGCTGGCGATCAAAATACGGGAAAACACTGTGATACACGGTCTGGAGATAGGAGCTAGAGAGTACAAAACAAATTTGTTTGCAGATGACATACTACTCACACTTACATAACCGCACATATCACTACCAAATCTCCTGCAGGAAATAGAAAGATATGGGGAGCAATCATACTACAAACTAAATGTCACGAAAACCCAAGCTATGGGGATAGGGATACCACATCATACCATAGAACACCTAAAACTTTCATTCCCATTGGACTGGAGAGATGACCACCTCACGTTTCTGGGTCTACGGATCCCAAAGACCCCACAAGGTCTTATGGACCTTAATTATGGCAAACTACAGGGGGAAATAAGCGACACACTGAAGAAATGGGAAGACAAATATATGTCATGGGTGGGGAGACTGGCGGCAGTGAAGATGATGCTCCTACCAAAATTTCAATACTTAATTAGAACTCTACAGATCCCCCTACCAAACACATACCTGAGACGGCTGCAAAATACCATCACTAGCTTCGTCTGGGCACACAAAAAAATACGTGTAGCCACGAAGATTCTCACTAGAACCCTAGCTCAGGGAGGGTTGGGAATGCCAGAGTTACAGAGGTACTACAGAGCGGCTCTACTGACCACAGCCCTACAAGCACACACTGCCCAAAACCCACCACAATGGATAGAAATGGAATCAACCTGGACTTGTCCCAAAGGTCTTAAATACCTCTTCTGGGTACCACACAGGCTACGCCCTCCGCTCCCAGAAATACCAGCCACCACTGATATCCTATTGAAAACCTGGGATAAATCTAAGCCAAAGCTCGGATATACCACCGACTGGGCGCTGGCCACTCCCATATATAGCATACATTTAGCATACCCTGCTTTCGACCACCGTACGTGGCTGAAAAAAGGATGTACCCTAGTTCATCACCTGTACGGGCAGGGACAACTAAGACACTTCCCAGAACTACAAATAGAGTACAACCTTCCGCAAAGAATGATATTTTCTTACCTGCAACTAAAGGGAATATTAACACATGACACCTCCCTAAACGTCCCGTAACATACACAAAGTGTAGAAAGAGCGTGTGTATCGATGACCATGCCTAAGAAACCACTCTCACTACTATATACTCTGCTCAGTGACTCCAACCAACAATTACAGACAGACAATTTTAGAGACGCATGGCACAGAGACATAGGTACAATATTCTCAGATGACCAATGGACCCTGGCTTTTACGGCTCATAAAGGCAGATCCAGATGTGCATTGCACTTAGAGCTCATGCGCAAGATACAATACAGATGGTATCTGGTGCCAACGAGACTGGCGACCATTTACCCTAACTCCTCCAAATTATGTTGGAGATGCTTAGCAGGGGAGGGCACAATGTACCACATCTGGTGGACCTGCCCAAGGCTCAAGGAATACTGGAATATGGTGGAGGCAACAGTTAGGGGGGCATTAAGAGTCGATACTAAGCTAAGCCCAGAATGTGCCTTACTATTTATAACACTGGACTCCCACCCAAAGCCACAAGCGGGCCTATTATTTCACATCTTGACAGCAGCAAACCTCCTGTTAGCCAGGAGATGGAAACAGACACAGACACCCACTAGGACTGACCTGATAGAACAGACGTCACTCAACCTGATCTACGAAATAGGGACTAGCCAGCAGTTCCGCCCAGCAAAACATATCATACAAGCCAAAGATGAGTGGGAAACCTACATAACAAAGACGGGGGAGGAGATATAGACAAGAAAAAAAAACAAGGGAGGCTGGACTTAGAGACACAAGATGGAGAGTGCAAGACGAGTAAGTCAACCACTAGAATGGAGGTCTAGAGAAGAAGGTCCCCACAAAAGAACGAGATATCTGGGAATTGCCCAAACAATACACCAGCGCTAGGGCGTGGCGGAATATGAACCCACAATGTACATAGTTCGAGGGGTAAGGACCCAAGCACCACGCTGCAAATAACAAATGAAACGTGACAAAGAAACAGGAGCAATACGTGAATGGTGCCGGGTCCACACACCCTCCTCACCTTCTCTCCATACCCACCTCTCCCAATCTCCACCCCCCCCCCAACTAAGGCGACAACAACTAGTCATAGGGAACGCAAGATAGGATAGGGCACCACAGGTCGAATGGCTAGACCTTGACCCACCCCACTAGCAACAAAACACCACCCATATAAGACCAAGTTCGTTAGGAATGTCTAACATGTATAAGCATGAATATGAACAATGTACCCTAACCGCTCACCCTCCCCTTCTTCTTTTCTGTACCCCCCGCTATATTATATGCACAAACAATACAAACCTGACAAAAACAAAAAACAAAAAAAACAACAAGAAGTTTAGGGGAGAAGATTCTCACGCTATAAGGTAAAACTGTCCTAATCTAATTGCACGGCTCGAGTCGCATCTGACACATACTGATCCCCTAGCTCGATAATCAAACTATACACCTCCTAGTATACTGAGAGCGGACACGGAAACATAATGGAGTGGGTCCTCCACCACTAGACAGGAATGTTCCTAGACAAAGACCACTTAGCAACCAACTGTGTAAGATGTACAACAGAAGAACACTTAAATATGCCTAGTGTGTCAAATGAATAATCAATAATACAACACTTGTTCTGTATCATTTTATTGTGCATGTATTAATGTTTACCCCATCCCACTTTTCCTTTCTGTACCCTATCATCCTATGAAAGACAAATAAAAATTGTCAAATTGAAAAAAAGATTGCATATAGGGTAAGGGATCTAGCGTGTATCTGGAGTGTAATGTGTGTAGTGGTGCAGTTTGAGCGGTGCTGTAGTGTGTGTGTATATATTTGGACATATTGTATGTGTGAGGGGCGCAGTGTGTGTGTATGTAAGAGGGGTGCTGTGTGTGAGGGTTTTTATCTGCCGTCACATTCTAGGTTTCTAATTTTCTTTGTCTGTTACCTCACGGAGGGTAATTTTACAAATACATATATATTTTTTATTTTTATAGAAATCCTTGTTCCCCGCACTCATTTGAACCGTTCTTGTTACTTACCTCGGTGCGAACTCCAGCCACTCTGTATAATCCACAAAGAGTGCACCCATAGGGCTTTTAAATTCAAATTAGTGTTTTATTTGAGCAAATAAATGCATGTAAAGTCAACGTTTCAGTCCAAACTGACTTTTATCAAGACAATTTACAACAGTGCAACAACTGTTTAAATATACAACTATTGAAATGTGATTGGAGAGTGAAAAATGAAACCGAGGTTCAGTGATGTCACTGACGACGTGTAAGGGTGCGAAAAACATAATATGGTACTATTAACCCCTACAGGAGGAGTGAATTGCTGGTGAAATATAGAAGTGAAAGAACCTTATCTACAGATCTATATATATAGGAATATGTACAAGGGATTATTTACAAGTCACAGAAAGTATAGATGGAGAAACCCGAGTCCGCTAGAATTTAGTGGTATAGACCAAGTGCATATAAATATAAAAACAAAATGCACGAGCACCCAGTCCCTCCACCTATCATACAGGAAGAACCTTATTACACAACGAGAGAAATGTCAGTTAAAAAGTCAAAAGTTAACTGAATACATAGAGAGGTGCAAAGCTACAGACTATACAAGCCATCATATACAGTATCCAAATCGTAAAAATCACAAAGATCTAGGTGAAATCATCATGGTATACTATACACTGTAATCAAAATAGAACATGATACATTCAATGTCTCGGGATGAAACAGTGTAGCGGATTCTTCTCATTAAGTCCATATGGGGAAAGAGTCCCCAGTGTATAAATCCAATAAGCCTCCCTCCTCAAAAGCTGGTTATCCCAATCACCTCCTCGGGGTGACTGGGGTACATGATCTATACCCATGAACCGGAATGATGGTAGGGTATGTCCTGCCTCCAGGAAATGTCTGGCAACCGGAGTAGTGGCAGAGTCACTCAATAATGCTAGCCGGATGGCTGAACTTAAAAGCCCTATGAGTGCACTCTTTGTGGATTATACAGAGTGGCTGGAGTTCGCACCGAGGCAAGTAACAAGACCGGTTCAATTTCGGGGAACAAGGATTTCTATATTTCAAGACCCATAAGCCAGGTCTTTACCCACGCACCAAACCCAGAGAGAGTGATTGTGCCACAGAATAGTATTTCATGGAGGATTTTCTTCCCAAGGCGGGAGCGTATGTGGAGCATGCAGAGATTCTTCAATTCACTGAGGAGCAAGCAGCTGCAATTTTATGGCCATAAACAGATTCAGATTTACCTGCTACATCAGAGCCCAAGGTTATTATCAGAAATCTGCAAAAATTAAAACAGAGGGAAATTGATCTGGAATTGCATGCGACCTATCTCTCAGACTACTATCGGATGAGAAAGATCCCAAGAGGTTTTTGAATCAAAAACGTTCCTACAATCGGAAGAAATAATCCTGAAGTTTGCTGTAAGTGGATCGGCATATTGAATAAATGTTCCTTAGACCTTATGTTAGTGGTCATCGAAAAGGTAGGTTGAGAACTTAAAGTAACCAAGTGTCATGCGGTAACACTTCCGGGTTCGGCACTTCCGCGATGCGGAGCTGACCCCGCTCCCCTCTGACGCGGCTCTGACTGTACTTAAGCAGTCCGCGCCAGAGAGAGGGCGCTTGGTGATTGTGTGACCTACTTCCGCCATACTCGCCGCTCCCGAGGCTCTGACATTGTGGGACCGACTTCCTGGTATACACGCTGGCTCCATAGACTCTGACAAGCCGTTCTAGCCTTTGAGCTAATGCATGGATGATACTGCATGCCATGGAGGATTACTGGAGAACTGATACTTGTTAATTATCAAGTGGACTATAACTTTGAACTCTTGGAGGATAACTCACCTTAACCTTAAGTATACCTTTCAGCTATTCTCTGCTATCTCATTTATGGATTTACTATTTACTGCTTGCTTAAACTTCACTGCTTCAAGCTACTAATTATATGGAGGACAACTCCCATCAAGCTTAATCACTAGGAATGGTTTCTTGCTTTGCAAATACTTTGCTACCTGCTAAATATCATTATTGAAGATTATTCCTAGCAACCTAATGAATCTTATTTAATATATCTCTGAGGAAATACTTATTGATGAACTTTGTATTGTTTAATGACTTTCACTTATTCTTATTAGATTATTGCCTAAATGCAATTCATTAAGTTTAACAATTATTAAAACTTCATTTGATTCTCAAAGTGCCAGCAAACCTCTCCTTTCTTAAAGCTACAGTATTGATACTTTAAAGATTCTCCGTTTCTTCACTATTGTAATTAGGGAGTTTTACAAGCTGCAGTTGAGTTCCAATCCAAATCACCCAAATAGCATAACACCAAGTTTAAAATTTCTGACTTTGAAGTTAAACATTCTGTGACCATAGCTGCACCTAATTATGACTCCTTAATTCAAAAATTAACTGAAGATTTGAAACAATATAAGAAGGATCTAGTGAGGTTTAAAAGAGATAAACTGGATAAGGTACAGGCTGATTATTCCGAACGCCGGGTGTATAAATGGTTATCCGGGGAGATATTAGATCTTACCAGACACCATACAGACCCCGTATTAGAAAACCACTTGTCTCCACAGTCGATAAAACTTCAGGGGAGTCTGCCTCTGAATCTGAATTGAGTGATCCATCCAAGAAGTAACAATTGAACAAGAGTGATACCAGCATCACTTTAGAACCCGGTCTGGGTCTCACCAGGGAACCCGCAAACAGAGATACGTCTGCAATAGACCATCCATTTCCAGCAGATACACTACCAGGAGGGGCCAGAAGGGGAAAAAGCACTGGTCTCAGAGGATGACCACCGAGAAAATAACAGATAACCCGATTATTAATTTATCAACTAGAATATTGACCAACACAGAGATTATGTTATTATCCAAAGGATTGTCTTTTATCCCGATTTCTGGGATCAATGAATTTGACTGGGAGATTGATCAATACAAATTTACACGGAAACTTCGTTTGGTCGAATATTTTAAAACTCAACCAACAAATATCCAACACAGTGACACATTGCGGCTCCGTAGTACATTTGATCCACCATCTACTAGCGCATCCCTGAAGGTGTTTTCGCCAAATTTAAAAACTGACAGCACTATGCTATTAAGCAAAGAGAAGAAGGATTTCTCGAACATCTCTAAAATGGAAAGAGAAGCTTTGAACAGTTTAGCAAGTGATATGTCAATTTCTATACGACCAGCGGACAAAGAGGGCGCTATAGTGATCATGCAATATGAAGACTATAGAGCAGAGATTAATAGACAATTATCGGATGAACGAGTGTACCAAGTCACTGAACATGATCCTGTGACAAGCTTTAGTCGTATCATACATAATACCTTACAACGAGGCCTCGAGGCAGGCTCTTTGACTTCTACAGAATATGAATATCTGTTTCAGACTAGCCCGAGATGCCCAATAATATACACATTACCTAAAATTCATAAACTCCTTAGTAAGCCACCAGGACGCGCAATAGTCTCTGCTATGGGTGGTCTTCTAGAACTGATTGGCAAATGGCTCGATTTGAAATTTAAAGCACCGGTATTGGCACTACCTACATGTGTTAAAGATACAAAGAATGTCATTGAAAAACTCAAATCTATTGCCCTACCTGAAGAGGGCATTACCCTAGCGGCTTTATATGTTAACAGGCTATATACGGTTATCCCACATGGGGAAGGGATACAGGCCATGAAATAAGTTTTACAGCAGCATAGTGAAAAAGACAATACCCCCTACTGAATATTTGATGGAACTTCTGGAACTATGTTTGAGACTTAATTACTTTAGATTTGAGGCAGATTTCTATATACAATGAACGGGCACGTCGATGGGGGCACCTATGGCCCCTATGTATACTAATGCATACATGTATAAGTATGAAACAGAAAAAATACTACGAGTATATCGTCAATACATTCTAGGATACTTTCATTACATCGACGATATCCTGGTAATATGGAGAGGAGGGCAACAGAAACTGCACCAGATGTACAAAGGCTGAATAATCTTGTGTCACCAATACGATTCACTTACCAACTGCATGATGAACAGATGGACTTTCTTGACTTACGTATATACGTTGATAAGAATAAACTGTGTTACACACTTTTCTCTAAACCTACCGATCGGAATACAATCCTACATGCTACAAGCTTTCACCCCCAGAGCTTGAAAAATTCACTACCCGTGGCACAGTTTGCAAGGGTAATGAGGAATAACTCGGATCCAAAGAATGCTGAAGCACAGCTTAGGGATATGTCCAAGAAATTTATTGAGCGAGGATATTCCAAATATTCCATACAGACAGCATTATCTAAGGCAGTGGAATCAAGCACAGCTCAATCATTGACAATGAAAATCGGGAATAGATTCATCTTCCCTCAAGCATTACACACTCAGTCTCGGGCAGTGGGATCAATGATACGGGCTAACTGGGACACCTTAAGAAAAGATCCTTCTCTCCCTGCTCAATTCCAACACCTCCCTCCCCCCCGTTATGAGTTACAGGAGGGGCAAAATTTTGAGAGACTTTTTGATACACACAGACCAATACACACAAATACAGGAGCATACATTAAATAAGAACCTGGGATGCTATCAGTGTCTCAGATGTATGGCATGCAGCAATATGATCCCAGGGAAAGTATTCCCTTACCCAAGAACAGGGAAAATCTATAAGATCTGCTACAAGATTACGTGTACTATGACCCACGTGGTATACCGTATTATATGCCCATGTGGCTTGGTCTACATTGGAAAAACTTCTAATGACCTAAGAGAACGCATGAGACGTTGAATGTATCATGTTCTATTTTGATTACAGTGTATAGTATACCATGATGATTTCACCTAGATCTTTGTGATTTTTACGATTTGGATACTGTATATGATGGCTTGTATAGTCGGTAGCTTTGCACCTCTCTATGTATTCAGTTAACCTTTGACTTTTTAACTGACATTTCTCTCGTTGGGTAATAAGGTTCTTCCTGTATGATAGGTGGAGGGACTGGGTGCTCGTGCATTTTGTTTTTATATTTATATGCACTTGGTCTATACCACTAAATTCTAGCGGACTCGGGTTTCTCCATCTATACTTTCTGTGGCTTGTAAATAATCCCTTGTACATATTCCTATATATATAGATCTGTAGATAAGGTTCTTTCACTTCTTTTTTTCACCAGCAATTCACTCCTCCTGTAGGGGTTAATAGTATCATGTTACATTTTTCGAACCCTTACACGTCAGTGACATCACTGAACCTCGGTTTCATTTTTCACTCTCCAATCACATTTCAATAGTTGTATATTTAAAAATGGTTGTTGCACTGTTGTAAATTGTCTTGATAAAAGTCTGTTTGGACTGAAAAGTTGACTTTACATGCATTTATTTGCTCAAATAAAACACTAATTTGAATGTAAAAGTTGTGTGTGTGTGTGCTGTTAGTGTGAATGTATTTTTTATTTAAATTTAAAATATAATTTTTTTGCCCGGTGTGCCCGATGGCCAGTCCGGGCCTGCTACAGGTCATCACAATCTTATTTCGACACAGTGCTGCTAAAAGGTTGCCTACCCCTGGACTAGACATACCCCATTTTGAATACCGTGGGTTGTCTACCTTTACAAATGGTATGCCATGATGGGGTTTATTTTCATTCCTGTGCTGCTATACGGTCTCAAAAGGCAACACAGGCCCAGCAAACCAATCTGGCAAATTTCAGTGTGCAAACATGGAAAAGGGGAAAGCCCTACAATTGACCCCGGAAAGTTTGCAAAAACCCATATACCTGTACATTGGGGGCACTGTTGTACTCAGGAGATGTTGCTGAACACATACTGTGGTGTTCTTTGTCAGTAACACATAACAGGAACTGAGAATCCATGCCTAAAAGTATAATGTGAGAGAAAAAATAACAAAAAAAAATGACTACCCAAAAAGTTGACAAAGACTGGTGGTAGAATTAGTGCATAAAAAGTGTTAAAATACCACCATTTGAAATACCCTAGGGTGTCTAGGTTTCAAAATATATGGTTTGATGGGGATAAATTACATTGGCCGGCTAGAAATATGTCCCCAATGGAACATGGATGCATGATGACCAGTTGGAAAACTAGAATGCACACCCTCCAAATAAGGTATTTTAAAGCTTACTGCTTTGTCCCTCCTCAATCTCCCATCAGTCCTTGCCATTGTCTGACCACACCCTTCCCTATACTATAGTACTCTATGAACCCTAGTGTATGTTTATTAGACTGTTGGGGGTTTAAATGTGTGTGTTATGTCTATTAAAGGGACACTCCAGGCACCCAGACCACTTTGGCCAGTTGGAGTGGTCTGGGTGCCAACTCCCCCTACCCTTAACCCTGCAAGTGGAATTATTGCAGTTTTCATAAACTGCAATATTTACCTTGAAGGGTTAACTCCTCCTTTAGTGGCGTCCACTAGACAGTCACTAGAGGGCACTTCCGTGTTTACAGCACATGAAAAGTGTGCTATAACGTCGCTGGATGGCTGACAGTGGGGGAGGAGCGTGGGTGGACCCTGACCCAGCGCCGAGGGACATCTAAAGGTAAGTCAGTGAAGGGGGTTTTAACCCCTTCAGCAACTTGGGATGGGATGGGATGTGGGAGGGAGAGGGGACCTGCAGTGCCAGGAAAACAGTTTGTTTTCCTGGCACTGGAGAGTCCCTTTAAAAGTTAGTTGCTGTTTTAACCTTCACTAAGGATCGCCTGGTGTTTGGGGAAATCTGAGGATGGAAAGTGTGTCCAGGACTATATACACAGTTGCCTGGTCCAGGGAGGAAAATGCCCTCAGAGATCCCAGTCAACTGGGTCTAAAGTGCTCCAGGGTCCCTAATAGCTACCAGGAAACAGACTTGGCGGAGGTACTCTATCAGAGTACTGGAGCTTCGTCACAGCATCTCCTCACAGAGATGAATTGAATTCATGTATCTCAATGGGGAAAGTTCAGTGTCTGCATGCAGAGGGTGGAGACATTGAATGGCAGTACTGCTCAGTGTGCAGCACTGCCCCAGGAAGCACCTCTAGCAGCCATCTCAAGAGTGGCCAGTAGAGGTATCCCTCCAGTGATAAGTAAACACTGCATTTTCCCTGAAAATACAGTGTTTACTGCAAAAAGCCTGAAGGGAATGATTATACAATAAACTGATTATTCTGAGGACTATAGTGCCCCTTTAACCTACCTGCTGTTGAGGGTATTTAACAATTTTGCCCACTGGCTGCTAGCAGGGAAATTGCATTTTTTATATTTTTAAAATTCAGGCCTGGATTTGAAACATGCGAGGCTGGATTTCAGCAGGCTGATGGCACGGTCTATATGAAATATGGTTTAAATTCAGACCCTCTCAAGGAAGAATTAAAAAACCCAAACATTGTTAAATAGTGTAAGCAATGTCTGGATTTGTCATTCGGGATGGTTTTGCCTCATTCCAGTGATGGCTAACCTTGACACCATAAATTGTTTCTGGACTAGAGTCTAAAAGCTAGCTGAGCATCAAGGGAAATGTAGTCCAGAAACAATTTATGGTGTCAAGGTTAGCAATCACTGCCCTATTCAGATAATTGTAAAAATTAAAAATACATGGTTATTCTCTACTGTGATTTACTTTTGTGAGCACAATGTTAATGTGATTTATAATTGCGAATTCAATGGAGTATTGGAAACACATAAGAGTGGAGTGGCCCAGCACACCAGAATTGGTAAAAGATTGCTTTGAGCATAGAGTTGTGAGAGAACAACTTGTTTTATTTCCCCACATTGTTGTCAAAAGACTTTGACCATGCTCCGTTCGGGTGTCCATAACCCCTTTGTCTGTTTCCCCGAACGAAGACTCGTGTCCTCTTATACCTCCCGAACCCAGAACCACCCCCTCCGGCTCATTAACTTCAAAATAAGTTAACTCGAAGAGCTCTCTTTGAGTGGCTGCCATTCATATGACCAAACGCAAAAGCTTTATGGAAAGGCAACCACGTTGTCTCCCGAATACATGCAGCAGCACTTGGTTGAATGCCTGGAACTAATTCCAGATACTCCAACTTGCAAACACCAGTGAAATTTTACCACTGTCTGCTCCTCTCACAAACAAACCAGGAGAGGGGTTTTTTTTTCCAGGGAAAATGCTTATTCCGATGAGAGCAGCATTCGCTCCCTAAGAGCCAGGGGGAGCATTTAGTTTTATTCGCAAAGGAACTCCCGAAAGTTTCCTGGCCGCTGCCTCTTTCTCCCTGGAACAGTAAGATAATTGAGTTACCATTATTTGACTCAATTATCTCCCAGACACAGGGACGCTGGGAAGGGTTTATGTTATTTTGCATGAAGACCTCATGCTGGGGGTCAATGTATAAATTGTTTATCCTGCCCAAATGAACCAGATATACTCCCAGCATTAAGGCTCGACTAATGTATTGGGGGGAAGCTTTAATCACTGTGCTGTGCTGACACATAGTGTAAGAGGGAAAGGACAACCTTGATGGTGAGGAACGTGAGTGGCAGTCTCCTGAGTGAATTTTTTATATCGAGAAAATATGGAGTGTTCCATCTTTATTGCATTTCACCTTAAATTGCAGGTATCATATTCAATAGGCTATTTAAACCCTTGGGGACCATCTGTTTTGCAGGGATGCCATACCTATGGTTCTTAAAAGGGTTATGGACCATCATTTACCAGTGTTTCTCGATGTAGGTTTCCTTACCTTGAGTGGGAGCATTATTTCATTACTGCAAAAATAGTCTTTGCGAATCGAACTCACTCAGCCAGATTGATGCTGATTGTATTTACTCTCTCCAGTTATCAGAGTATGGGAGTAGATTTATACACAAGAAATACAATTAACCGTGGCAGAATTTATTCTCCCTCTCCTTTTTTTCTCCCCCCTTTCTCTTTTTGAGTGGTTGTGGAGCAAATTATCACACATGCCTAGTACATACAGGTGGGTCCAGTTGTAACACTTTCACTGTTCTAGTTCCATCCCTTTCTGCTGTGAGGGGAGGGGCTTAATAGACTGATGCTGCTATGGTGAATTATCAGGAAAATAAAGTTAGGTGTGGAAACAGCCTTATTCCGAATCAATCAACACGGCGGCATTACGTTCCCCCCCACCTGTAGAGAGTTGTCAAGCTAGTTACATAGACTGAGAGCGCCGGCTCTGTTAATACTGATTTAAAGTGAAACTATAGTGCCAGGAAAAACTTTTTCCTGGGAGTATAGCTTCCCACTGCATCAAGACAGTTGAAAACCCCCTGCTGTCACTTGTCATGAACACACCTTACTCCTACAGTGTGCGTGACGTAGTTGTGGTGGTGGGGAAAGGGTTAAAGTTCACTAGTTGTCTGCACTAGACCGTAAAGAATGAAAATCCCACTTACCATCACCTACACTTAACCATAAATAATATTAAAATTTTAACGCTGGCACCAGCAAGACAATTAAATGGGGTGCCTTGGTCCCCCAGGTAACTTAATAAAAACTCGCCAAATACAACTTAGCACAATATCTATGTAATTGCACAACACTAAATTAGTCTCTTCGGGTAAGGTGATTCTTAACCAAAGGCAGAACTTAAAGAAATATTTATTATGAGCAAAAAAGTAGTCATAGGGCATACAAAAAAAAAAAAAAAATTATATATAAACACATTTTCGTGGCCATAGATGGCAGCATCACATATGGGTAAGCAGCTCCTCCCAGCTGTCAGGACTGTTATAATTAAACAATGAATCCGATAAAAGCCCCCTCCCCTCTAGACCCCTCAGTCTTTTTTCCTGTCCCAGTTGACAGACAGGGATTTTGAGGTCCCTTTAAACAATCTTTTTTTTTTTTTCTGGGCTCACTTCCGTCTTTAGCATGGTTCTTCCAGGGGGAGATCAGCCTCTCTCTCCCCCTGAAGAAACCAGTAAACAGACTGCACTGGCAGCACTAACTGGTTTGAGTCTCTTTTTCGTAAAAGAGACTCCATTGTGGGAACTATCACCAACCCTATCACCCCCACCACTGTAAAAGGTAAGATAGCTTCCCACCCTCCCTAGACAGGGGTAAAAATGGACTACTAGACAAGTGTCTAAGAATCCATTTTTACCCTTGTCTAGGGAAAGTGGGAAGCTATCTTACCTTTTACAGTGCCTCCACAAGGTCCAAGAAGGCATGATTCCGGTTTTCGGTTGGCATGCAGTTTCGGCAATGTAACCACCAGCATCGCGACCGCGGGACTTTCGCGCATGCGCGGTAAACTATTATAGCCGCGCGGGTGCCATCTAGTGGTATAAAATTTAGACGTTTGGTTAACTGTATGCTGCCTTGGTATTCTGTATTCATCCACAAGGTTAAAGCTGGAAAATTGCTAAAATTTACATGTGAAATATTTTAAATATCTCTGGAAAGGTTCTAATTTAGTTACATTGTTTATATTAGATGGATTCTTCTCCCACTTCTCATAGAAGCGTATCTAGGAAAAAAATAAATAAATAAAGTGTGAGTCCAGTTCATGGGGGTACAAAAAGAGTGCACTGACGGCATGAAAGTATTAACATATGGCCTTGGTTTTTTCAGCCCTAGAACCGCTCAGGATTCATCTCCAAGGAAGAAGAAGACACAGAAAACCAATCGCTGCATGGGCTGCGGTTCAAAAGCCCCAGAGGGGAAGAACCTGTGCTTCCAATTTATGGAATAAGTAGAGGCAAACTAAGTCTGTTTGGGGTGAGCTTCTTTTAAAGAAATGGATTTCAGATGCCATCTCTGAAGGATTTCAGTCATCATCTAAAGGGGCAACCAAAAGGTATAGAGAAGCTTCTGTCTCTTCAGGATCCAGCCTGGAGCTAAATGACCCAGAAGATGAGGAGTACTGTGAATACTGGAAATCTCTGGACTCCAGGAAAGCGGACAAACTAATATCTCTGGTTAGAAGCACATTAAAAGTCCCAGAAGATAGCAGGGAAGTATCAGCTTCAGATGTCTTCTTCGAAGATTTGAGATCTGCCAAACCTACTTTTCTGCTGCATTCTACTATAAAAAGAATTGATCCATTCTGAATGGTCCAAACCAGAAGAGACTCATGCTGCAAGCGAAAGTAAAAAGAATGTACCCGTTTGCATCAGAGGAAGTAAGCATTGGGAAACCATTCCAAAGATTGACGCTGCTGTGATCCGATTAGCAAAAAAGACCATACTTCCTATTGATAGCATGGCATACCTGAAAGAGCCCATGGAAAAAAGAATAGACTCTAATCTGGTCAAACAATATCTGGCAATAGGATTGGGTTTATACCCAGCGGCAGCTTTAACATCAGTAACCAGAAGCAAGAAGATCTGGATTGGGAATCTAGAAGAAGACATAACCAGTGGCACAAGCAGAGAGGACTTCTTGCAATCCCTGAAAGACATAAAACTGGCAACAGACTTCATCTCTGAATCCGCTTTAGAGGTCACAAAAGCTCTCTCAAAAAGCCTTGCGTTATCTGTGGTGGCTAGAAGAGCACTGTGGCTCCATTCCTGGGGAGCAGACTACGCCACCAAAGCCAGCCTTTGTGCATTGCCTTTCCAAGGAGAAAGATTTGGTAAAGTCCTGGATGATGCCATTCAAAACGCCGCGGATGGGAAGAAAGCGTTTCTACCACAGTCACATAGAAGACCCTACAGCGCACCCTATAAGGACAAGTTCAACAAAAAGAGGTATTTTCACGATGATCGGTCATACAAGCCAGGAAGAGAATATGGTAGATTCTCTCACTCCAATAGAGGATCTAGAGGGAGAGGTACCAGCCAGAACACAATTATGAAGGTCAGGACGTCCAGACTGGAACAGTGGGGGGCAGTCTAAAACACTTCTTTCCGGTATGGGCAACATCCAAAGATAAGTGGGTCCTGAGCATAATCAAAGACTGATACAAACTCGAATTTCGAAGAATTTAAAAAAAAAAAAAAATCATGTTTCATCAATCAAGGGTGTCAGCAGGCGTAAAACGGAAGGCAATGGAGAACTGCTTTCAGCAGTTGATCACTCAAGGTGTCATCAAGCAAGTCCCGCGAATGGAAGAATGCAGAGGATTCTCTTCAAATGTATTTTTGGCTCCCAAACCAAACGGAAAATGGAAACTTATTCTAGACCTGAAGAGAATAAATCTATACCTCAAGAACAGGTCTTTCAAGATGGAGTCTATCACATCCATAAAACATAAGTATACATCAGGGCGACTGGCTAACATCGATAGATCTGAAAGATGCATACTACCAGATCCCAATACATCCTTCTCATCAGAAGTTCCTGAGGTTCTGGTTGTCGGGGAAGCACTGTCAGTTCTAGGGCATGCCATTTGGTCTAAGTTTGGCACCAAGAACATTTTCGAAGGTTCTTATAAGAGTTATTGCAATCCTAAGGAAGAGAGGAATCCAAGTATTCCACTACTTGGACGATATCCTGGTAGTAGCACAGGAATACCACACAGCAGACAGAAGAGGTGAGTTAACACTTGGGTGGCTCACACAAAAAAAAAGCAATCTCATTCCATCCAGACACTGTGTTCCTGGGAGCAAAGATAGACACAGAAGTTTCAACTCTCTCTCTATCCCAAGATCGCATTGCTCGGATCAAGAGCAAGATTTTAGGAATATTTCCAAGGACAAGACTTTGAGCAAAAGATTATATGAGTGTCCTGGGATCCCTCACGTCGACCATAGGCCTGGTCAGATGGGCATATTGGAAGACGAGACAGGCTCAGATGAATTTCCTCACACAGATCAACAAGTCAGCAATGAACTGGGACCAATGGATTATACTTCCTCAAGACCTGAAGCTTCACCTAAGGTGGTGGACAGAAGGATCTAACTTGACCAAGGGTTTCCCCTGGAAGATCCCCAACGGGAAGTTAGTACTACAGGTGCAAGTACAAGAGGATGGGGAGCTCACTACAAGAACCTTGTTGCGCAAGGAGTATGGAACAACCAGACCAGTCTTCACTCCAACATCCTGGAGATGAGGGCAGTCTTCAAAGCACGAAGGGGAAGAGGCTGCTGGTAAGAACAGACAACAGGGTGGTTGCTGCCTACCTGAACCATCAAGGAGGCACGAAGAGCCATCAGCTGCTTTTACAACTACAACCGATTATGCATTGGGCCATGATTCACCTGAAAGCGGTATACTTAACGGGAACAGAAAATACCTAAGCAGATTTCCTGAGCAGAGCAAGTATGGAATCAGGGGAATGGTCTCCAAACCGGGAAGTCTTCCTTCAGGTAGTAAGGACATGGGGGACACTGCAAATAGACTTTATGGCAACTCGCAAACAAGATTCTACACAAGATGGAAAGACAACCAAGCCGAAGCCCAGGATGCCCTATCCCAAAAGTGGGAGTTCGAACTGGCTTACATTTTTCCACCAATACCACTAATCAAAGTATTGAGGAAAATTTGCAAGGAAAATTGCACGTGATCGCAATCATCCCATCATGGCAGAGGAGACCTTGGTTTCCGCTCCTGTTATAATACTTCCCAATAATACTTCCAGTGGGAGGGGATTTGCTCGTTCAGGGTCCAGTGGTGCATCCAGAACCCCAGTCACTTCAGTTAGCGGCATGGTTCTTGAGGAAAAACAACTTCTTGAAATCGGGCCTGTCAGAATCTGTCTCTTAAATTCTAGATCCAGGAAATGCTCTAAGTCAGCCTCCTATTATAAAATATGGGAAAAGTTTTGTTTCTGGATGGTGGATAAGGGAATACCTTGTGATGCTCCTAGCGTGGCAGACATCCTGAACTTCCTTCAAGAGGGTCTGGATAAAGGACTTGGTCTGAGCACTTTGAAAGTCCATGTTTCGGCGATTTCACCCTTAAATTCTAGATGGGCTCTGGATCCTCTCATGAGATTTTTTAGAGCAGTTTTGAGGATTAGACCACCTACAAAACAGTTGGCGCCTCCTTGGGACTTACCCCTAGTACTTAAGGCTCTCATTAAGGTTCCATTTGAGCCACTAGAAGAAATAGGAATTTACTTGCTCACCATGAAAACTCTATTCCTAATAGCCATTACATGGGCCAGAAGAGTATCAGATCCAAGCATTGGGCTTAAGAACCTTATTCTGTGTTCCATCAGGATAGGGTGGTGATGGTTACTAAACTTGACTTCCTTCCGAAAGTTTCTAAATTCCACATTCAGCAAGAAATTGTTCTACCTTCATTCTTTCCGAATCCGACTAACAAAGTAGTAGGATGGAGCAAAATGGATGTGATGAGATGCCTAAAGGTCTACTTACTGAGATCAAAGAACTTCAGAAAATCTGACAAGCTTTTTATTTCACCCTCAGGCAGTAAAAAAGGTGAAGCAGCATCCACTACAACATTGAGAAGATTGCTTTCTCTAGTCATTAAAAGGGCTTACACTTCCCAAGGCCATCAGGCGGCGTGCGTCATCAAACCACACTCAACAAGAAAGCTGGCTACTTCATTGGCTTCAAGAGCGGAGGTGCCGATTGAGGACATCTGTAAGGCAGCTACATGGTCCTCTCCGATAACATTTGTCAAATCACTACAAACTAGATTTGTCTTCCTCAAACGAGGCTCGCTTTGGGAAGAGTGTTCTTGCTTCGGTAGCAGGAAATGACGAATAAATATTTTGAAAATTTTCAGCCTCAATAAAGCGACTGTATTCACTACCATTTGTTAAGACCCCACCCTTATTCAGAGCTTGGGTAATACCCATATGTGATGCTGCCATGTACGGCCAGGAAAGTAGAATTTTTTTTCCATACTTGCAGTTATTTTCTTTTTCTGGCTATTATACATGTCAGCATCACGCTCTCTCCCTTCTGGATTCTTCAACTAGGGCCATTTAAAGGGACACTCCAGGCACCCATACCACTTCTGCCCATTGGAGTGGTCTGGGTGCCAACTCCCACTACCCTTAACCCTGAAAGTGTAATTATTGATTATTTTTTTTATAAACTGCAATAATTACCTTGCAGGGTTAACTCCTCCTCTAGTGGCTGTCTACTGAACAGCCACTAGAGGGCACTTCCATGTCTATAGCACAGGTTTTCTGTGCCCCAGCGTTGCTCAAATCCCCATGGGAAAGCTTTGAAAATAATTTTCAGTGCTTTCCTATGGAGAGCTCTAATGCGCATCATTGGCGCGCATACGCATTAGGTCTCCCCGGCGGGGGAGATCAGTCTCGCCCACCGGCTGATGTAAGGAAGGGGAGGAGCAGCGGCGACCCGAAACCACTGCCGAGGGACATCGGCGGGGGTCTAAGGTAAGTGACTGAAGGGGTTTTCACCCCTTCAGCAACTGGGGATGGGAGGTGATCTGCAGTGTAAGGAAAACTGAACTGGCACTGGAGTGTCCCTTTACCAAGACTGAGGGGTCTAGAGGGGAGAGGGCTTTTATTGAATTGTTTAATTATTCCTGTCCTGACAGCTGGGAGGAGGAGCTTACCCATATGTGATGCTGCCATGTATAATAGCCAGGTAAAAAAAAAATAATGGTAAGTATGGAAACTATTTTCTACTATTTACACCAACAGATGAAAAACAAAAAGGATAAAATAACAGAAGACCTAATCACTCTGGTTTTCAAAGTAAAACTTCAACCCAGGGGGGTCTCTGGCAAGGAAGATGGTGACTTGCACAAAATCTGATTTTGGGCCCCATGCAAGTCCCAATACATTTCAGAATCATTAGATATATACCATGTGGATTACCAAGTCTTTCCCAGAGTTAAGGCATACATACATAAACAATAACTTTGCAATTACCACTTTTATTAAATAAGTTTTGCACAATTTTAATCTTGTCCTAAACTAAGCGCTCATATACATACTTTATGAGGGTGTAGTAAACGGCAGTAGGAGTTTTGTTACTAGACTATAAACTGACTGGTGTTTTACACTCAAAGACTACTATTAGAGAGGTGCAGGTGGCATGTATAATTTGCTTGAAGAAATAGAGACAGATGTTAGGTGCTGTTTGCCTGTTCCAGAAGTACTGACAAAGATACACAGGAATTAAGATTTAAGACCTACTGATAAGGGGCTCTATAAGATACCAAAATGCAATGTTCAATTTCAATAAAGAGAAAGATGAAAATGGGCTGCCAAAGGGTACTCAAGTGAAAAAGGTTGGGAGCCACTGTATTACATCAAATTTTAATAACTGTTAAAATATGCTTATTTTCTTTGGGCCCAGTTTTATACTGCATGTACCTATGGATTCAACCAATCATCTAGGTTACAGAATTGTCCAATTGATTGGATTCAACAAGGTAGATGTATGCGCATACTAAAAAGCAATCATTTTGTGAATAGCTTAGGACCCAAATTTAAACTTGTCTTTGTACCCACCAGGCTAGAGGATCATTATAGTGCACATTTAAAGCAGATCTGGGGTATTTCACTAGGCAGTTTGGCATATCAGCCCAATAGCATACCTTACAATTTGTAATAATGTGCTTTACACAGAGTATTACATTCCGTTTACAGTCTATTTGGTGTTAGTACAAATCTATATAGAAAATTGTAATACCAACCATGCACTCAACAAGGCATCCACATATTAAGAAACAAAAAAAAAAAAAACAAGCGACACATATTAGAAGCTAAAGCTTTTTAATAAACAGAATTGATTCAAAGCCACAATATGAGCAGCAGGACTTGGGTTGCAGGGAACTTTGTAGAAAAGTGATCATGTTTTGAATGTATTTTCCTGTATTGTAAATCCCAATTTACTACTCTGTCAACAAATAGATGGAGATTTGTTCACACATTCACCTATGTTCCTCCCATCTTGCACATCTCCCACCCACTCCCCTCGAAAAACACTTTTTTAAAGAAGACATTTGCTTTTGGAAAGGCACAACCACAGCAAGGGAGGCCACATGGTTTTAACCAGTTTACATTGACAGCCTCTTTCTGGTACATCTGGTAACCCAATCAGCATGTGGCAAAAAAATAAATTAAACAAAAAGCAAAGCCATTATCCAGTTATAAACAACTGACTTAATGGACCTTGAAGAATGAATCATTGCTAGTACTTACTTTACAATTTCTGTTAAGTGCTCAAAAACAAACATTTGGTAGACTGATAACTAGTAGTGGTCCTTGAGATCTATAATTGTAACCACCAACTAACTGGAATAATGGGGACCAATGAAGAAAAAAAACAAAAAACAGACTCAGTACATGATTAAAACCCTTCCACGCCAATAGAAACAGTATTCAGTCTGGCAGAAAGGTGTTAATAATCACTTCATAAGACTGTGTCCCCAAAATAAAAAATAAAAAATTTGCATCCCCAGGTCCAAGTTATTCCTGTTTGTGGGTTAAAAGGCAAAAAGGTGTTGTCTGGCAATATGTGTCAATGTATGTGTTCTGGGAAAGGCGGGATGTTCTCAAGTCAACATTGACAGCTTTTAAGATTACTACAACTACTACTGTACATTAAAACAAAAATATATAATTTGTCCTGTGGCAAGGTGGAATAAATAATGCGAAAGGGGTCCATCACACACCAAACATTTTTATAGTAGAAAACGCATTTGAGAGACTCACAATGAGGGGTACTTCAGGCTAGTGCATTTTAGTCCCTAAACCATTATCATCTAAATCCTTTGAGTGGCACTCAATGGTTATAATCTTTGATTCTGCAGACAGAGAAATACAACACAAAACAGTCATCTTAACACTTACACTATAGATCAAAAAGGAAAGAATTCTCAAAA
>OW240912.1:332594269-332609691 GCA_933207985.1 Pelobates cultripes | reverse complement strand
AATCTGGATTTGTCCCTAAACGCGAGGCCAAACATAACACAACAAAACTGCTAAATCTCATTCACCTCTCCCACACCACTCAAGGACAGAGCCTACTGCTATCTATAGACGTGGAAAAAGCGTTTGATAGAGTAGACTGGACAATGCTGAACGCCACCCTTCAAGCCATGGGTTTTGACCTAAATTGGATGAAATGGTTGGGAGCCATATACTCCAAACCAACGGCGAAATTGACGGCCAACTGTCAAGTTCAGTACACATTAGAAATGGCATGAGATAGGGGTACCCTCTCTCCCCTTTACTCTTTATCCTCTCTCTAGAACACTTTCTGCAGGGAATACGAGACCACAACACCATTCACGGCTTTACCGTCCACCAACAGGAGTTCAAGGTCTCCTAAGATGACCTATTGTTTTCCATCACTGACCCGCTCACCTCCTTGCCACCTCTGATCGCTGAATTGACGACATACGCCAAACTGTCCAACTTTAGGGTCAACTACACAAAGAGCGAAATCTTACCCCTCCGACTGGACAGACATACACAACTTGAGCTTAAAGTCACGTACTCCTTCACGTGGGCTAAGAGGTCCATCTACCCAGACACCTAAAGCACACATATGATCTGAATTTTATACCACTCCTTACCACAATATCAAAAGATCTCGGGGACTGGCAGAGGCCCGTCTTCAGCTGGCTTTGTAGGATCAACATATTGAAGATGAATACATTGCCTAAAGTGTTATACCTCTTACAAACACTCCCCATTGCGATTCCCCCTTCCTTTTTCTCCAAACTCAAACAAATGTTCACGACTTTCATTTGGGCGAATAAGCGCCTGAGAATAGCCTACTCAGTCCTGACTAGACAAAAAGGACGGGGAGGACTGGGCCTACCTCTCATGGAATGCTACTACCAAGCGGTCATACTGACTAGAATATACGAGTGGACCGCAGTACATCTGCTAAAGCAATGGGTACACATAGAAACCTCAATGTTCCAATCCCCACTATACACAGTTCCATGGCATGACGAGGGACATACACTCCTCCTGCCGCAACACTCGCATCACCCAACGATTCTACCCACAATACGTCAGTGGTCACGCATTAGATCCCAGAAAGACATCTCACCACATCCCTCACCCTTCTATCCTCTGGCACACAACCCAAAGTTTTTACCAGGCATACGCCCCCAATTCTTCTCTCTATTCCCACCAACCCAAAAGACAAGATACCCGATGGTTGGCACGGCTGTGACACCAGCAGGAGTAGCTCCATTATCTATGTTAGCCTCCACAGACCGCCCCTCTACCAAACAACATTTCCAATACGCTCAGTTGGCCCACTATCTGAAGGGGGACTTACACCTTCTCCAGGGACCAAGAACACACACCACTTTTGAAACCTATTGCACCACTCATAGCCTCCAGACCAAGCACCTATCTATATTTTACAAACTCCTTAGCACCACAAGCCACGCTCTACCACCCACATTTACGGCGGCATGGGAAGCTGAGCTAGACCACCATTCCCAGGAAACATGGCATAGAATATTCACACACGCCCATGCCACGTCTATCAGCACAGCAGTAAGGGAAAGCACGTACAAAAGAATATCCAGATGGCATTACTCACCCACTAAGATCCATGCAATCTTCCCAACAGTGCCTGATATATGTTGGAGATGCGGGCAACCTAAAGGAACCACAGCCCACATTTGGTGGCTATGCCCAACCATCCAAACTTATTGGCAGAGGCTGAGAAGGCTAATAAAATCTATCACGGGTCATCAGTTATCACATTCATCTGAAACTTTCCTATTTCTCATACACACCACCCATATACCAAGTCACCATTGTAAGCTCGTCAACCATATGCTGACACCAGCAAACATGTTGATACCATTAAAATGGAAGAGCACTAACGTTCCATCAGTACGGGAGTGGATACAGAAGGTGGAATTCATACAGATCATGGAAGAATTAGACGTATCATACTCAAATAAATATACCGTATACACCCTAACATGGCAACCATGGTTGACCTATCTAGGTCGATAGGGCCATTTGAGTACCGTTCATATATGACCTTCTCACTACTTACACCATTTCTACCCCACCCATCCATCCCAATTATGCACTGCCAAATATACAACACTACGAGTTGAATATATGCCTTCTGACCAAATTTGTATTATGCTCACTGACTAGATTCTCTAGAATTACATTCTGTTACTTTACTTTATGTTAAAATTGTGAAAAAGAAAAAATGCGCAGATTCTGATGCCTGCATATCCTGGAATATTGATTGTTATACTAATGTGGCGTCTGTCATCCATGTCCTGTAATATTTTATGCGCAATAAAAAAAAAAAGTTATCAACTCTTATCCAATTTGCACCCGCTATGTTACTTCGAGGGCACTGGTTTTCAACAAGAGCACCCTAATCCAGTGCAAGCACATAGACCTCAGGGCTGTAGCAGTTTGAACGTAATGCTTAAAACTGTTTGTTTAATAAAGTGTCAGCTTAAAAATTTGGATTTCCACGTGAATATATTTTTAATACTAATGTGAACATTTTGCTAGGAGAAAACAATTCTCTAGGTAGGCTATATGCAAATTTAACATTTGTAAGCTGCGGAAGAAGATACAAAGAAAAAAAAAAATACAGTTGTGCCTTGGAAATGCTGTTATTGAAGTGGGTCTTGGTCCAAAAATGTTTGGAAGTCACTGTTCCACACCATACCACTATCCAATTATAGGCCTACCAAGAATCCTGCATAGCACATTCAATTAAAGTGGCCTAAGCTTCACTTTATGGCACAGCACTGTGGATCCACCATGGCTGAGAACATTTTGCATGGCCGAGGAGCTACTTGCAATATGTAATTACATATTTTCACTGGATTGATTTTTGGGCATAGTGCATAGACAGGTGTAGTGCCTGTCCTGGGGGAGCGGGTTGGCAAATTGGACCTAACAGGGTGAGGGTTGTTGTTACATACACCCCTGATGTTCCTTATTGCTCCTCCTAATTATAGTCACTATTTGTCTTTTACTTTATCCTCTTTTTTCTGAGAACAGTCTCTCACTCGTCAACTGCCCTCTAACCATATATTTTAGGTGACAAGTGATGATGTTGTTTTGTAATTTCTTTTTATTCATTCAATCCCCCTTTCTTTTTCATGGTAGTTATTATTACCATTTATATAGCACCAACATATTATGTAGCACATGATTTTTCAGAAGAAATAATTGACATACAAATTATTTACAGAGACAAGAGTTTAAGAAGGCCCTGCTCATACAAACTTACAATTTATTTATAGTTCTTGTTTTGAAACATTACCTTTAATGAAACATGATTTTTTTTTTTTTTTTTAAACGAATATACATTTTTTACAAATGACTTTTATATCTCGCTAAGCAGCCATGTTGGGTCACACTCTACTGTTGATCAACTGCTGCTTAACCTAACTTATCTGCTGCTATGATTGCCCTGTATGTAACTGCAGCAGTAGGAAAGTAAGGATGAGCAGCAGGTAACAGAGTCTGACCCAACCTGGCTGCTCAGCCAGATTGAAAGAAAGAAAAAAAAAAAACTGGTTTTCTTTTTTCCTCAACAAAATCAATATACATAATTTAAAAAAAAAACATTTGTTTACATGTAACAAATTTTTTTAAAGCTGGAGTGATCAAAAGTATTCTGGTCTTAACTCCAAATAAACACAAAAAGATAGGGAATTGGGGGTGGGGATTTTTCAATAGTGGTGCTTATGTAAAACTGTATATTATTTGTACTCTGTTGCCTTCATATACATATATTTTGGATCTGTATGGCAACACCCCTATTAAAAAAAACGCATGTTCTGTGTGTGCGCACCCCAATTACCCTGTTTATGTGTACATTTTAAGTCCAGACCAGATTCATTTTGGGTTGAGAACTCGGACCCTCCACTGCAGGTGCCCTTTGGAAGTGCCACAAAAAGCATGTAAAGCAGGTGTGGAATTAATTAACCAGGATGCTGAGTAGCTATCATCAAAAGACTATTTTAAGAGAGATATGCATAACAGTTGCAGTTATTTTTTTCCTGAGGAAAGCCCTTAGCAAAGTGAAATGTGTACGGCGTCTTGGGAACATAAGAAGGGGGACTAGACAATGACCTTCCAGTGACCCCTTGTTCTTTAAAATGAAGACCCCAACCAATGCCCACGGGTAGAGGTAGGGCAGGGGTGTACATTACTAGCGAGTGGGCCATTGGCTGCATGCTATTTAGCGGTCATATGATTAACCCTTGCACTGGCCAAATTGGTTTCCAGAACTGAAATTCAGCCAAATCGGCACATTGCAGAGCCTGACACGTCCTCTACAACGTTTTCAATTCTGAAAACTTTAAAATCGTAAGAAACAAAGAATTGTACCATGCAGAAGTCTAAATTTAGCAACTCACCAAAATTCTATTTTGCAAATATAGGTTAAACCTAACAAAACCTGTAACTTGGGACTACAAGACAATTCCTTAAGAACTACAAGACAAGTCCCAAAGGACTGAATGCCGCCAGCGATTTCCCTGCTGCATAAACCTCTTTCATACATTAGCTTTAGAGTATAGTGAAACAAACAAGTAACAGTAATAATGTGTGCATGAAGTTTTTATATAGACAGACTGCTTCTTTTTTTATTGAAATAACTGTGTTGCAAAGATAAAAGATCTTTAGTTAGCCTTTGAACATAGGTTTGAATTGCAGTCATAATTTGTAACGTCCACAAAATCATACATGTAAGAATGCAAATAATCTCAATAAAGTATTCCCAAACACAGTAACTTCCTATTGGTAATGTATTTACAAATGTTAAGAAAATTAGGAAGGTGAAACACTCTACCACCCAACATAAAGGAAACCCAGGGTATCAGATATGACTGCATTGTATTTAAGAAGGCGCATTTCACAGTCGTTAAATGGGCAAACTTTTATGCTTAAAATATTCACTTTTAGTCAGTCAATGCCTTGAAAACTATCCACAGAAATAGGAAACGTTTTACAGTTATCTATTGCCAGCATTCATTATTTCCATGGTGACTTCCTTGACACATTCTCATTTGTTTCAGCTGCTTCTTTAATAACTTGAAGTACCAATTCATTTCGTTTCCGCACCTCGGCCAAAGTTGCTGGATTCGCTTCTGGATAATTCTTGAAATGAGAAAAGAAAATGTACTTTCAGCAGAGTCACATTTAAAACGTTTCCTTCTTTTTACTGTGTATACTATTTACAACTATTAATTTATTAACTATTTAGATTGATCATTCCAAAGAACCCTGAAAAACAAGTTGCAATGTCATGCAATTCCAAGCACTATGACCACAATAAACTGCTGTAGTTTTTATGGTGCTAGGAATTCCGTGGTGCGCACTACTTACTCACCCCAATGTAAGTAGTTAAACTATTTCTGAACAGTATGAATTCTTAACTTGTGGGCACCACTCACTGCCTACCTTTATAGTAAGCAGTTCTCAGCTACACCAGGTTGTGCACAGCTTAGCACTCTGAGAGTGATCAGACAATGAGCCATACCTGCACTGCAAGGTTCCGCTGAGGGGAGCTAACTGAAGCACAATACAGCTCCTTCCAAATCCATGGTAAGAGGCAACCAGTGTCTGGCACACCCTTGGTATGTTGTCAAAATGGTTTTACTACGTATCCTGTGAGGGTTCCATGGCATTCTTGGCACCATAACCATTACACCCATATGTAGTTATGGTGCTTGGAGTATTTCTTTATAGAGCCAGAACCACTAATGCATTCAACGTGGATCATTTATAAACTACACAAAACAGAATAAAGACATGAGAAATGTGCATGAATATGGCAAAAGAGAATGGGACCACTTACAACAAGAACTATATGGCCATTTGCAAAAAATATGTAATCAGACCCCCTGTATCAATTAACATCTGGAACACATGTTTTGTCTTGTTATGTCCTTTTTGTATGTGAGTTGTTTACAGTGAGATCTTTAAACAACATAGGGGTTTTACTAAATGTAACTATACCACTTCATGCCTATGTGGGTAAAAGTAATGTTTACCGATATGTGTGTCTTACTGTATATGTTATATATGGGATGTTTTGTTAATTGTATCTTCTTTTTTTGTCAAACTCTATTGTGTTAAAAAAAAAAAAGTAAAAAAGTGGAGCTGATATCTCCGAATAAAGATTATAAATTGAAAAAAAAAACACACATCTGGAACACATCTGCCGTATGTTATTTATGATTACCGGTTTTATTAATGCAAAGTTAACTAAAGTTATATGCCAGTGTAGCAGACGCATTATAACTCCTGCTAGAAGCTATTACAAAATGTTCCTCTGCTGTGAACCTAGAATGTATGTAGTGGTTAGTCCTTGGTTGCTTCAGCTCTGACGTAACAAGGAAAACTATTTATTTCCCTGGACTTAGTAACACACTATGATTTAATTTATTAACTTATTGTTGCCATCCCACAATAGGTGGGATAACAGTTTGCCTAGTTTTACATGAGACAACCCAGCGGTGACCATATATGCTAGAACACCACTGTGCACTTTAACTCATGGCTACCTCTTCATATTTTGTGGACCCAGGACATACTTGAAAACGAGCGAAATCTCAATGTATCTTTCCTGTTAAAATATTTTATTTTTTTTAAATCATATTTGATTGGCCTCCAATAACACAGTGGCTAAGCTTCTGTTTATTTTCTATTTGGCGCATAGTTACACATCAGGAGCGCTTGCTATTTAAAGCTACCATAAAGACGCACTGTCAGCATCTTACTACATCGCTCTTACTGCAATATTCATAATAGAAGCTACCAGGGCCCATTTATTGTTGCCAACCTTCACGAGTCACATGCACTTTCATGGCTAGTCTCATTGGCCCACCAAAGGTCTGAGACAATTTTATAATTAACTAGGGATCGACCGATATTGATTTTTTAGAGCCGATACCGATACCGATAATCTGCAAACTTTCAGGCCGATAGCCGATATCTTGCCGATATTCTGTACATTTACTATTTTGAATAAATAAACTAATTCGAAAGGTAAACGCATAAAATATACATGCCACATGTAGTGGATGAAGTGTGTTTAGACAGGGGAACTGTGTGTGTTTGTGTAGTGTGTGTGTGTGTGTGTAGTGGATGCAGAGTGTGTGTTTGTGTAGTGTGTGTATAATGAATGTAGTGTGTGTATAATGCAGTGTTTTTGTGTGTGTTTGTGTAGTGTGTATGTGTGTGTATGTAATGCGTGTATGTAATGCAGTGTGTGTGTGTAGTGTGTATGTAATGTAGTGTGTGTATGTAATGTAGTGTGTGTATGTAATGCAGTGTGTGTATGTAATGCAGTATGTGTGCAGTGTGTTTGTGTAGTGTGTGTATGTAATGCAGTGTAGTGTGTGCAGTGTGTGTGTCTGTAATGCAGTATGTGTGCAGTGTGTGTGTGTGTTTGTGGTGTGTGTAGTGTGTGTGTCTGTAGTGTGTGTATGTAATGCAGTGTGTGTGTGTGTGTCTGTGTAGTGTGTATGTAATGCAGTATGTGTGCAGTGTGTGTTTGTGTAGTGATGTAATTTGTGTAATTTCTTATTTTAATATTTTTTTAATATTTAAATGTTGTTGTTTTTTGTTTAGTCCCCCCCCCCTAGTGTGTGTTTGTGTAGTGTGTGTGTAATGCAGTGTGTGTGTCTGAGTAGCAGTATGTGTGCAGTGTGTGTTTGTGTGTGTGTGTGTGTAGTGATGTAATTTGTGTAATTTTTTTATTTTAATATTTAAATGTTTTTTTTTTTTTGTTTAGCCCCCCCTCCCTGCTTTTTACCAGGGAGGGGGGATATAGTATTCCCTGGTGGTCCAGTGGCTTGTTAAGTACAGTGGTGGCTCAGCAGCAGCAAGCGCTGACTTACCTTGCAAGCAGCTCCAGCAGCTCCCTGTGTAAATCTCGCGGCTCTTAGTGCTGCGCGGAGCGTTGCCATGGTACCCCGTGGCAACGCTCTGCGACCGCGGGTCTCGCGAGATTTACACAGGGAGCTGCTGGAGCTGCTTGCAAGGTAAGTCAGCGCTTGCTGCTGGCCCCCACAGGACCGCCGGGCTTGTAATGGGCACGGCGGTCCTGTTATATATAATCGGCAATATCGGTATCTGAATTGGCCGATACCGATATTGCCGAAAATACCAAATATCGGCCGATAATATCGGCCAGACCGATAATCGGTCGATCCCTATAATTAACACAATGCATCTCGATATGTTTTTACATGTCTCTTGTTCATTTTTATTATGCCGCTCCAGTGAGCTGAGTCTATCCCAACATATGCTCCCTATCCAGGGACGTATTAGCCGCGAGGCAAACAAGGCATTTGCCTTGGGCGGCATTTTCCCAGGGGGGCGGCAAAAAAAGTCGCCCACAAATGCCCAGGGCAAATGTCGTTAGCCTCGCGGCTAACTGACAAGCCGGTCGAGCGGCGCTGGAGCACTTTCCTCTGAGCTCTCTGCTCAGCATCCTCACGCGCCGCAGAGTGAGGCTGGGAGCCGGAATATGACATCATATTCCGGGTCTCACCAGCCTCACTCTGCGGCGCGCGAGGGAGCTGAGCAGAGAGTTCAGAGGAAAGTGCTCCCTCGCCAGCGCCGCCCGACCAGCACCTAGCCAGCCCGCCCAGCAGCCACCGGACCCCCAGGGAAAGGAAGAACCCCCCCAGCATTCCCAAAGGTAAGGAGGCTGGGGGGGTTGAATTTAAAAACAAAAGTGAGTGTTAATGTGAGTGAGTGTGTGTCTGTTAGTGTGTGTGTGTTAGTGAGTGAGTGTGTCTGTGTTAGTGTGTGTGTGTTAGTGTGTGTCAGTGAGTGAGTGTGTGTGTCTGTCAGGGAGTGTGTTACTATGTGTGTGTCTGTTAGTGAGAGTGTATGCAGGTCTGTTAGGGAATGTGTGTCTGTTAGTGAGTGTGTATGTCTGTTTGCTAGTGTATGCGTGTCTGTCGGTGAATGTGTGTGTATTTAGAAGGCGGGGCAGGGGGGAAGGGTGCCTGATTTTCGTTATGCCTAGGGCAGCACAAAACCAGGATACACCACTGTCCCTATCCTTACATGAAAGCTATTCACAGCAGTAACTCTTATAATTTGAACCAATCATAGGGACCATCTCATTGATAGAGATATAGATAGATAGATATATATCACTGTCAAGACATCGCTTGCTACTGGTAAAGCTACCACCTAGTTAACCATGCAGAGTTATGTGAATCCGCTATCCGTGATGCCTACAAGCAATTGTTTATTTCTCACGGCTTATCCTCAAGTGTCAAAAGTAGTGTCAGGATTTGTTTAACTAGCCTTACGAGGCTCTGTTAGAATACTGCTTTTTCAATAAAATATGTAATAAGTTGAGTGCATGGTACTCTACCTATCAGAGAATTCCTAACAATTACAAAATGCATTTTGATTTTAAGATGGTTTGACTTCATATCTGGCATCCATTGGACAACATTTCTGGCTTTCAGGAATTAAGTTCATGCCAAAATTAGTAGGGGGTTGAGGAGCAGTCCTTAAGGGACACTCCAGGCACCCAGATCACTTCTGCCCATTGGAGTGGTCTGGGTGCCAACTCCCACTACCCTTAACCCTGCAGCTGTAAATATTGCAGTTTTCATAAACTGCAATAATTACATTGCAGGGTTAACGCCTCCTCTAGTGGCTTTCTACTAGACAGCACTTCCTGGTTTCTAACACAGGTTTTCTGTGCTACAGCGTCACTCCCCCGCCGGCCGCTGCGCATGCGCGATCGGTCTCCCCCGCTGGATGACGTCAGCAGGGGAGTAGTGTGGACGGACCCAAAACCGCCGCCGAGGGACATCGGCGGGGATCTCACGTAAGTCACTGAAGGGGTTTTCACCCCTTCAGCAACATGGGATGGGTGGTGGGAGGGAGAGGGTACCTCAGTGCCGGGAAAACGGTTTGTTTTCCTGGCACTGGAGTGTCACTTTAGCAGACCTCAGAAACTGCTATGTTTACATCTGAAGGGTTAAAACCTGAGGGACCTGGCACCCAGACCACTTCATTGAGCTGAAGTGGTCTGGGTGACTATAGTGTCCCTTTAAGTTGTTTATAACCTCAGGTAAACAGGTAAGAGGTCAAATCGTTCTACAATGGATTGCCTACTCAAAAGAATATAAATGTTTATACTTAAATAGCTGGAATTTAGAATAAATAAGTACATTGCTGACAAGTTATTTTCCAGTTCAACTAATCTGTCCTAAACAGTGAAATTTACATGAGACAGCCCACCACAGAGTGAATAACACTGTATGGGTCAATTTCAAAAAATTTACTTGCTAAAAATAATTTAAGGAACGCTTCAAGCACCATAATCACTACAGTGAGTCCCCAATGCAAGTAGTCAAACGGTTTCACTTCTTTCCAGTTCCATAAAGTAGTAATAAACAGTCTGACTGCTTTCAATAAGGGGAAGGGGCACCAGGGTTCTCCTAGCACCATAACTACTTCAAAACGGCGTTTCTCACAACACGTGTTTAAGGCAGCTTGACAAAGTCTAAAAGACGTGCAATTCTCTCCGTGCAAAGCACAGTCAATGAACATTTATCATCAAAGCAGATTTATTCTTTATCTTTAAATTACTAGGAGTATTCTTATAGAATGAATCCCGAATGACATCAGCGACCTCTGCCGTGATACAACATGTCCGCCAGGCTCACAACAGCCTGTTACACAACATAACCCGTACCTTGCTCATCTCTAACCTGCGCTGCTCTCCTGGGGCTACCAGGAGCCACAATACACCTCCGACCCCACCGAAAGCACCCAGGGTCAGCGTCGTAATTACAATCCGCCGCACCGTCTCCATAGCGACCTGCTGCCGCCAAGCGAAGGCACCGTGTGATGGGATAGAATGTTGCTTTCGGTATCATCGAGACTAAAATACGGATAGAGCGTCGCAACTTACATAATAGAGAGAAAAGTCGAGATAGAATGTCTCTTGCATAAGGGATGGGAAACTAGTGTGTTCTAGGCTTTCATGTATTAAATGTGTGGGAATGGCTGACCTGGAGGAGGCTCTTTGTAGGGGTTATATAGGATTTTCTGCTTGTTGTTTTAGCCTGTTTACCATTACATAGGGATGTTTTATATTCTCATAAATCCAATAAGGCACTGCCACTGGGGTCCTGGCATATTTTGTCAATACTTTGACCAGGCATGTCTCCCAAGTGTCCCTATTTAGGGTCCAAATCCCTCTGCCCCTATTTTGTATCCGAATGTCCCTCTTTTTCAGGAGCTCCATATTTTTGGTGTTTCTGAGACTGTATAACAGAGCTCTGCAGCAATAATACAGTAATGTGTCTTTAAACTACAATTAAAGGATCACTATTGTGTCATGAAAACAAACTAGTTTTCCTGACACTATCGTTCCCTAATGGTGCCCCCACCGTGATGGTCCCGCTCCCTTGACGCTGAAGGGTCTAAAACCCCTTCAGCTACTTACCTTAATCCAGCGGCTTTCTTGGCGCTGGTGACCTCTCCTCCCCTGCCGACCTTGGCAAGTGCCGCGCGTGCTTTCAAACAGTCCATAGGAAAGCATTTCTCACTGCTTTCCTATGGACGTAATGCACGCTGGATGCGCCTCTAGTGGCTGTCAGGAAGACAGCCACTAGAGGCTGGATCAACCCTGCAATGTAAACATGGCAGTTTCTCTGAAACTGCTATGCTTACATCTGAAGGGTTAAAACCTGAGGGACCTGGCACCCAGACCACTTCATTGAGCTGAAGTGGTCTGGGTGACTATAGTGTCCCTTTAAGTTGTTTATAAGTAATAAATAATAATACGTCAGTAAATAAAATTCCTTGTTTTGTACGAGCATATTCACTAGGGATCGACTGAATTTTTTTAGCGATTATTTATATTTATTGATAGCAAAATAGACAGTTTAAACACCCCCTTTAAATAAATGGGGTAAGATGAACTGTTTAGAAGGGGAGAGCTTGCAAAAGTTTCAGCTAATAGATCTTTAGTATTTGCAAGCTGTTGCATTTTTTTTTAATTTGGGGTATATATGCTAAACAGTGATTTTTATGTATTTCTTTGTGCTTGGGCAGTGAAGTGTCCCTGCTCATCTTTCTCTGTCACTGTAAGGGTGGGGGGCAGGCTTCCCTTATCTCTCTAGTAGCTCTATACTGCCAGGTACTGACACAATACTGACTGTATATATGGTAATAATTTAATTATACATTGTTGTGGTCAGTGATTTGCTTGCATTTAATGTGGAGGGGTGATAAGTAAACACAAGTTTTTAGTGTTACTTTAATCTGTGGTATGCCCACTCATCCTTGACGTATCACATTGTTTTGTATAATAAATTATAATTTATTTTAAAGAGGAAATGTCACTTCTCTTTTACCCTGTGACTATGTCCCCTTTAATTAAAAATACTATTAGTTAAAAATACTATTTGTGCCTTTTGGGACTTGGCACAATGGTTCTTCGAACTTTCGAGTGGCACTTCGGATACAGTCGAAGTGGCTGACATTCGACATTTAAACACGTGGCGGCGTCCATCTTATTTGGTCGAATGTGTTCCGCTGTGTTTTGTCGTCGAGCTCATGGAACTCAAATCAAATCGGACACGCGACGGCATGAACCCCGCTGAACTGTTACCTTCCAGGGAACTTCGACTATTCGAACGGCGTTCGGTGAGTCGAAGCCCACGAACAAGGGAGACACATTGACGGTGCTCATTCACCATTCCATTCGGTAATTCGAACAGTACTTTGACTATTTAAAATACACCGGCCGCACAGCCTAATTCTCTGGAACTGTTTTGGGCATGAAACCATGCGTGCGGTCGGTCAAAAAGAGACTTCCAGGAATTTCCTGAACCCCTGCTCTGATCTGGGTGATTTTAGATACGTTGTTCAACCAGATCAGGGCTATCAGGGGATGTGACCCCCCTTTGATACAAGACTTCTGCAGCTGTTCCTGGATGTCCTGAGGAGTAATTATGTCAGGTCCCCCGCCCCCACGCCGCTCGCGGCGACCTTGCTTACCTTACCACAGCGAGCACTTCATCTGGTCCCTGTCTTCAGACTGGCAGTGTGTCTGACGCTGCAGAGCAGCTTCCTTATATGTGTGATGCACCCGGTCATGTGACCCGGCACACAGTGATGACCTCAGAGACCACAAGGGAGGGAAGAAACTCCTCCCACGTGTTGTGGTTAACACTAATTGGAGGTTAGCCAATCAGACACACCCTGTGTGTATATAAGCTAACCCCTCCCTTTGTGGGGATATTTATGGGATAATAATAACAGTTGAGAATTGCCCACTAATTCAATTCTCAGATCCCAAAGAACGTTTATCGTGTTAAGTGGAAAGTATTTCATATAAATAATCACAATGTATAAAAATAGATTTTATTTATGATAACCAATAATTAACAAATAATATTATGTAACATGCATGACAATAATCAATGAATATTCAGTATAAAATGGTATGCAATACAAAGGAATGGGTATTACGTTTCAATGGCTATTACAGCATTTTCTGTCAAGACTTTATAATTTATGACTATGCTTACACAGACATAGTGAAACTTTTCACAGCGAAGAACAGAATTCCTCAGAGTGCAGCGTAAGGTCGTAAAGTTTAGCTGACAGTTAGAATAATCCTTTCAATGCTGGCTAGATCTCCTAGGTAGTTAAGATTTATTCTTATGTAATTTTAAATAAAATAACATTTAACCCAGTTCATTAGTCATTTCCTGAAATCATCCAATAAGAGAATCTACCATATTATATAAGCAGATTTTTAATTTGTCTAAAAGATATCTATCTTAATTTAGAGCAAATCAATACACCTGGATAAAACAGCGGTATGCTAACACGTGATAATATCACATCAATATATAATTATTCTTAATTCCACCTGCAGAATGGAATGTTTATAACTATATATTCTTTAGTTAACTAAGATTTCTTAATATGGAAATCTGACCGTGCTTTATCCTAGTCATATATCATGCTATTAATGCATTTTAATTAATTTAATTAATTAAAACCAGTATAATTACCAGTTGAGTAGATATTTCATCCGATTGGTAGTCTCAGGAACTTATTTGGATGTCTCTCTGCATGGAGGTGTTGGTTAGAAAGTCAGTAAATTCTAAGTGTTAGAGTTTTAGGAGTAGAGTGTTAGTCTCAGATGTTGTCCGAGTTGGAATCTCCAAACTTCCAATTCCTCTCTCCTCTCCTTTGCATCTCTTGCATCTGCCTCCTTGTCTTCCCTTTGTCTTAACTTTTAAAGGGCCAGACTCTCTGTACGTCATCAGTTGATAACCCAATAGAAGCACTAGAGGTGTGGTTATCTTCCAGATCACAAATTAGTTATTTGGTCTATAGAGGGCAGTCTTGTCCCACTAAACATACCTATCCAGGAAAGAGTTAACTTTTCCTGGTGGCTATTTTGACGTCATTTTGCTTATCTCAAATGACCACTATAACTTACGTATCCTTCAAAGATCAAAGGGTTTCTTAAATTTTGTCCAGACTATGTGTCTGGCAATTCCTGCCATAATTTCTGATATGGCAGATCATGAACTAAGTTTACCCTTTTCCATACAATGGTACCTTATACATATAGACAGTTAAATATTAAATTATTTAATCTTCTCTGTCACAATTGTCTGGGTTTAGATTTGATTATATTCTTCTTATCACTTGTTTATACTATGCATTCATTAGCTCTGGCAAAGAGGCCAGTCTTACAGAAAGAATTTTGTGTCTTTTTGTTAACTTGGAATAACAAAATGGAGTCTGATCTGTTCAGAGTGACTCAGAATATACACTTTTAGTTTCTATCTTAGCACAAAATGTCTGCCGATATAAATACTCTGACATAACCCCCCTTTAGTGCATTTCATAGCCAAAATTAATTTAGCTTATGAATAAGCACTATAGAAGTTACCAGACATATTGTGCAATCACATCATTTCTAACATAGTACATTATTTTCATTTGAAAAATGTCTTTGAGAGTTACATATGGTATGGCCAATAAAAAGCAAATCTCCATACGTTCCGGATCAATTAAGAGAGGTATAGCGCTCCCCATCTCAAAGGCCAGATTTAATTGCATAGGCTCAATTGTCTCTCCATCCACATTGGCAAGCATCACATGAACAATATCCTTGGATACAAAGTACAGAGGTATGCGTCCCCCTGCCAATTCGATCATTCCAGTTTGCACTTTGTCGAGAAAAGCAAGTGTGTGGAACAATATTGGGTCATGCAGAAATAGAAGTTCACGCTTAAATAAGTCATGACTTTGGTGCAACTCAGTGGTTTTGGCAATTAACTCCGAATGCAAATTTGTTGTAACAA
>OW240912.1:332486656-332590494 GCA_933207985.1 Pelobates cultripes | reverse complement strand
TTGCCAGAGGAAACGGGTGTGACTGTTGAATAAGAACGCGTGCATAGTATTCGTTGTCAACGACGTTCCATTGATAAGTATAGGCGCGTCAGAGTCAACGATTTCGGATCCCTTAGGTTGTATGGTAAAGAATTTTAAAAAGGGATTCAAAACATGTGATTTTGGGGTTAAAATGTCTCCTGTACGTTTGGTCACTTTGTGCACTAGGGAGTGGCCTACCTTGGTTGCGGCATGGCCGCCGCGTGGCAGTTTGGATCCAACCCTGGTACAGCGTGTACACGTGGCTGTATCAGGTAGGCCTGAACTTTACGGACAGTTTCCATACATTGATTGTTGGGGGCAGGCCGTAAACGACTTGCCAAAATGGATCCGGATATGCCACGAGGAGCAATGTCGCCTCATGGTGGCCAGGACTTGTTTGTCCACTAGGACTGGTGTTAGGCCCATTTTGGACACGCCCCCTGAGTTCGAGATCCCTTTGCCGCCCCCTTACTTTCTTTTAAGAGGAAGTGACGCGAATGCAGGAAGTTCTGCACCCCTTCCCCTATTGCCCCCATCCACTTCCGCTTCCTCCTCCAGTACAGAATCCCCCCCCCCTCGTATTAAAACTCCCCTTCCGGAACCAGGACCAACCCCCATTAGATCTGAATATCCTGATTTGGCGCCACTTCAAACTTCCGGTCAAGCTTCTTCTAGCTCGGCTCGGAGTATACTATTCACTAACTTTTCCCAAAATCAAGTTCCCACATCCTCATGCCCTATTACCTCTCGACCGGAACCTTTAACTGGCGCCCCTCCACGTAGCCCCATACTAACCCGACAACTGACCGGTACCCAACAATTAAAACATTATCAGATGCCTCTTCGTCTGAATCCTGGGTCAGCCTATATCGATGCCGCAGGTCAAATGGCACATGCTGACCCAGTCTTCGTATATGTCCCGTTCACGACTACCGATCTCTTGAATTGGAAGGCCCACAATTCCTCGTACACTGAGAAACCACAAGCTATGACCGATCTGTTCACCTCGATAGTTCAGACACATAACCCGACATGGGCTGATTGCCAGCAGTTATTAATGACATTGTTCAATAATGAGGAAAGGACAAGGATTAACCAAGCGGCCATTAAGGCACTAGAGGAGAGAGCCCGTGCTTTAAATCAAGCCAATCCGGCAGCATGGGCCGCAACACATTACCCTAATACCGATCCTGACTGGAATGTAAATGGCGCAGATATGGCTCAACTTAAAGCCTATAGAGATGCTATAATTGCTGGCATGAAAGCCGGAGGGAAGAAAGCTATTAACATGTCGAAGACGGTTGAGGTGATTCAGAAAAGTGATGAAGCGCCCAGTGTCTTTTATGACCGATTATTGGAGGCATACCGCTTGTATACCCCCTTTAATCCGGAAGACGCTGATAATTTCCGAATGGTAAACTCCGCCTTTGTCAGCCAAGCTTACGGAGATATTAAGCGCAAGCTACAGAAATTAGAAAGGTTTGCAGGTATGTCTATCACCCAACTAATGGAGGTAGCGAACAAAGTATATATGAATAGGGAAACAGAAAGTAAGAAAGAGGAAGAGCGCAAGATGCGTAGAAAGGCAGATATGTTAGCGGTAGCGATTGCAGGCGTAGATAGACGGGGGTCAGATAGAGGCGATGGTAGATGGAATAGAGAGCCTTTGAGTAGGAATCAGTGCGCGTACTGCAAGGAAGAAGGGCATTGGAGGAATGAGTGTCCGCAAAGAGAGCAGTATGAGAGAGACTTACCCAGGGCAGGTTATGGAAACTTTAGAGGCAGAGCGAGAGGTAGAGGAGGCCCCGGAGGGAGTAATGGTAATAGAGGGGGTAATGGGAACAGAGGAAGTGTAAGGGAAGATAGGTACTATCCAGCAGCGCAAAGGTCCCGCGATAGAGAAGGTAGGGACTTTGTGGGATTGGCTGACACGGTCATGGAGGACTATTGATACAGACCGGGCTCCATCCCCCTTGGTCGAGCGGAGCCTATGGTCGATGTATCAATAGGGGGAAAAAGGAGTGCGTTTATGATCGACACTGGTGCTGAACATTCGGTGGTGACTAATCAATTTGCTCCTCCATCTGGAAGAACTATTACTGTAATAGGAGCAACTGGAAGAAGTGCTGAAAAACCGGTTCTTAAAAGTCGACTCTGTACATTGGGAGGCCACGTAGTAAAACATCAATTCCTTTATATGCCTGAGTGTCCAGTCCAATTGCTGGGGCGTGATATGCTATCCAAATTACAAGCGCAGATTACGTTCCTACCAAATGGAACAACATCCTTAAAGTTTAATGGACCTTCAGGTATTATGACATTGTCCTTACCAAAGGAAGAAGAGTGGCGACTTTATACAGTGTTGACTAGCCAAAACCCGAGGAGTGATGAATCCTTATTTAACATACCAGGAGTTTGGGCAGAGAACAACCCACCAGGACTGGCCCGCAATATTCCACCTATTAAAATCGAAATAAAACTTGGGGTTTATCCAGTAAGCCTGAGACAATATCATATTCCGCAGAAGGCTAAGAAGAACATCCAATCTTATCTGGATAAGTTCATACGGTATGGTATCCTAAAATTCTGTACTTCCCCTGGAACACCCCATTGCTGCCTGTTCAAAAGCCCGGTACAGATGAGTATCGACCTGTGCAGGACTTGAGAGCAGTCAATGATGCGGTTGTTAGTATACATCCAGTCGTGCCCAATCCATATAACCTGCTTGCTTTAATTCCGGGCGGGGCTACTTACTTTACAGTCTTAGATCTCAAAGATGCCTTCTTTTGCCTCCGAATTGCCGCAGAAAGCCAATGTATCTTCGCTTTCCAATGGGAAAATGCTGTAACGGGCTCGAAACGCCAAATGACCTGGACAAGATTGCCCCAGGGGTTTAAAAATTCACCTACCCTATTTGGTTCAGCTCTAAGTCAAGATCTACTAGATTTCGAGTCTATCCCAGGAGAGTGTGTATTATTACAATATGTAGATGACTTGTTGATAGCAGCAGTTACAAAGGAAGTATGTCAGCAAGCAACGCACGATCTACTACACATTCTCTGGAAGGCAGGATACAAGGTGTCAAGAAGGAAGGCTCAGTTGTGTTTGCCAACTGTCAAATATCTGGGATTCCATATCTCTGAAGGTCAAAGAATTATGGGGCCAGAGAGAAAAGAAGCTGTGTGCCAAATACCGATACCCAGGAATAGAAGACAAGTGCGAGAATTCTTGGGGGCAGCAGGCTTCTGTAGGATATGGATTCCCAGCTACGCGATACTGGCAAAACCTCTGTATGCAGCTATCAAAGGTACAGAGCACGACCCCTTCTTATGGACTCAAGAACAGCAAACGGCATTCGAAGATGTGAAGAGGGCTTTGATGAGTGCCCCAGCATTAGGTCTACCTGACCACACACGGCCATTCTACCTGTATGTACATGAGCAAAGAAGAATGGCTGTGGGAGTATTGACACAGTACTTGGGATCATGGCAAAGACCTGTTGCCTACATGTCTAAGCAACTGGATGCAGTGGCCAGCGGACTTCCACCTTGTCTAAGAGCTGTAGCTGCAGCCGCCCTGCTAGTAGCTGAAGCCGATAAACTCACTCTGGGTCAAGAACTTTATGTACGAGTTCCACATGCAGTACAGACGTTGTTGGATTACAAAGGAAATCATTGGTTTAGTAACAGCCGTATGACCAAGTATCAAGCAATGTTGTGTGAAAACCCAAGAGTGCATTTAGAGACTGTAAATACCTTAAATCCAGCTACCCTTTTGCCACAACCTACTGAAAGTCAACATGATTGTTTGGAAGTAATGGATGAAGTATTTTCAAGTAGACCAGATCTTCGTGATTTTCCCATCCAGAACCCTGATGTTCAATATTACACCGACGGCAGTAGTTATGTAAAAGAAGGGATCCGCTATGCAGGATATGCAGTAACAACGATAGACAAGGTGATAGAAGCTCGGCCACTGGCAAAAGGAACATCAGCACAAAAGGCAGAATTGATAGCACTGACACGAGCGTTACAATTGGCTGAAGGTTTAAGAGTGAACATCTACACGGACTCCAAGTATGCGTTTTTAACCACTCATGCCCACGGAGCTTTGTATAAAGAAAGAGGACTATTGAATTCAGAAGGCAAAGAAATCAAATACGCAGCTGAGATCCTACAACTATTGGGAGCCGAAAGAAGTCGGTATTATACATTGTCGGGCGCATCTGAGAGGAGATGGTGATGTAACCAAAGGGAATCGGATGGCAGATAGTGCAGCTAAGCGTGCTGCTGAATCAGGAAGACAGGAATATGTGGGGCATATAGCTGCTCTTATACCAACTCCACTGTCTCAATGGACTCCAATTTATACAGCTCAAGAAGAGGAGTGGTTAAGGACTGAACCTGGAAAGTATTTGGAGAACAAATGGTATCAGTTAGAAGATGGAAGAATAGTTATTCCAGCATCACTAGCGGTAGAAATTGTCCAAAACTATCATAACGGGACACATTCTGGGAGAGACAGTACAGAAGAATCTCTCAGAAAACATTTCTACATACCAAGATTGTCCAACTTGACTCAGGCCATTGTACGTAGATGTGTAACGTGTGCTAAAAATAATGCAAGACAAGGACCAGTAAAGCCACCAGGAGTCCAGTTTATGGGGGGACTTCCCATGTCCGATTTACAAATTGACTATACAGTGATGCCTAAATCGGGTGGACATCGCTACCTGCTGGTAGTGGTGTGCACCTATTCAGGCTGGGTAGAAGCATGTCCTACTCGTACAGAGAAAGCAGGAGAAGTCGTGAGATTCCTGCTACGAGAAATAATACCCCGATATGGACTACCCTGCTCTATAGGATCGGACAATGGTCCAGCTTTTGTTCATCAGTGCCTACAACAATTGACTCATATGCTTGGTATAAAGTGGAGGCTTCATACGGCATATAGACCCCAGAGTTCTGGTAAGGTAGAGAGAATGAATAGAACTATTAAGAATCAGTTGGCTAAAATGTGTCAGGAAACCCAACTTAAGTGGAACGTTCTCTTGCCCATAGCTCTATTGCGAATCCGTAGTACACCTACCAGAAGGATGGGCCTCTCTCCTTTTGAAATCATGTACGGGCGACCACCTCCCGTGCTTGGTAACTTAAGGGGGGATTTGAGTCAGTTGGGAGAAGGAATTACCCGGCAGCAGGTTGTAGAGTTGGGTAAGACTATGGAGGAGGTACAGAAATGGGTACAAGATAGATTACCTGTGAATATTTATCCCCCAATTCATAGTTACCACCCAGGCGACCAAGTGTGGATTAAAGAGTGGAATAATGTGCCGTTAGGGCCCAAGTGGAGAGGTCCTTATGTTGTTCTTCTGTCTACCCCTACAGCGATAAAAGTAGCCGAAGTGGCTCCGTGGATACATCACTCCAGGGTTAAACCAGCAGCAGCCGATTCCTGGCAAGTTACAGCAAATCCAGAGAATCCCTGCAAGATCCGGTTAAAACGCACGACTCAGTCGGAGTGACGAGGAACCTTGTAGATTACAAATTTTATTGTTTCAGAGACTTGGTAAGTGAGTGAGAAGGCCATAATAAAGCCTGTCCACTCACCAACGAGTGTATAAGTCAGGGAAAGTCTTGAGGGGACCCCTGTGAAGACGAGCAGAACTCCATTCCCTGCAGCCCTTACATCCTGGAAGCTGAGGTGCCTTCGCACGGACGAAGACTGAGGATGACGACGAAAGATGTATTTTTAATAATGTTTATTTATGTGTATTTTTATATTCAGGAAGGTAGAGGTACCGACACTCCTAGCTGTGAGGTATGCATTAAGACTACAAGAACAGGTAACCATATATCCCAGACCCTAATTTGGCATTCGCAATATGAGTGTAAAGGAGATGTATCAAGATGTAGATACTTAAATATAGAATATAGTGTGTGTCATTTAGGAGTAGGAGAACCTAAGTGCTTCAGTCCTGAGTATCAACCCCGTACAATTTGGTTGACTCTCAGAAATGGAGATTCTCAGGGGACCCTAATTAATAAGACGGTATTAAAATCCGTATATTCTTCAGGTGCTCTGCTATTTGATGCGTGTAAAGCAATATCAAGTGGTAGAAAGCCGTGGAATGTATGTGGGGATCTTAGATGGGAGAGGACGTATGGGTCTAACGATAAATATATTTGTCCCAGTAGTAAAAATAAATATGTAAGTCCAAGATGCCCAAATAGAGATTATAACTTCTGCCATATTGGTCTTGTGTGGGGTGGGCGACTTGGGGACAGACAGCAGACAAGGACATGATTGTGACTAAGTTGCCTACTGATCCATATTGTAAGTCTATGGAATGCAATCCAATCCATATACTTATAAATAATCCTGACAAGTTCTTAGATAAATATGGTAATTTATTTGGGTTTCAAATATATGGGACGGGTTTAGACCCTGGGACAATATTGTTTATAGGGATAGAGACTGATACGGTAACCTCCCAAACTCATCAAGTATACCATTCCTTTTATGAAGAGATGAGCATAGATAATAAGATCCCCCATAATGCTAAAAACTTGTTCATTGATTTAGCCGAAAGTATTGCCGGTAGTCTTAATGTTACCAACTGCTATGTGTGTGGAGGTACTAACATGGGAGACCAATGGCCTTGGGAAGCAAAGGAGGTAATGTCCGGTTCTGAGCCAGTTGACCAATTAATATCTACACAAGCCGACTATCATATGAGTGTTAGAGGTAAATCTGAGTGGAGATTGAAGACCTCCATCATAGGTTATGTTTGCATAGCGAGGAAAGGAATAATGTATAATACTTCTGTAGGAGAATTAACTTGTCTAGGGCAAAAAGCTTATGATGATGATACAAAGAATACAACTTGGTGGTCGGCTTCAAATGTCTCAGAACCATCTAACCCGTTTGCAAGATATGCCAATTTAAAGGGACGTATGGTTTGATCTATCCATCACATCTAACTGGAGAGCCCCAGCGAATTTGTACTGGATCTGTGGTAAGAAGGCCTATTCGGAGTTACCACAGGACTGGGAAGGGGCATGTGTGTTGGGTATGTTGAAACCATCCTTCTTCTTGTTGCCTATTGAAACAGGTGAGACTTTAGGTGTTAAAGTGTATGATGTGAATCATAGGAAGAAAAGGGGACCCATAGAGATAGGTGCCTGGGAAGATAATGAATGGCCTCCCCAGCGTATTATAGATTATTATGGGCCAGCCACGTGGGCAGAGGATGGTACCTTTGGTTATAGAACCCCTATTTATATGCTCAACCGCATTATAAGGTTACAGGCGGTGGTTGAGATCATTACTAACGAGACATCACAAGCGCTCAATCTTCTAGCGAAGCATAATACCAGGATGAGGACAGCAGTTTACCAAAATAGATTAGCCTTGGATTATCTTTTGGCAGTAGAGGGAGGTGTATGTGGGAAGTTTAACCTGAGCAATTGCTGTCTTCAAATAGATGACGAAGGGCAAGCAATAGCTGAGCTTACTAGCCATATGGTTAAACTAGCGCATGTGCCTACTCAGGTATGGAAAGGGTACAATCCAAGTAGTTGGTTTGGTAGCTGGTATGAGTGGTTTGGAGGGCTTAAGGCAGTGGTAGGTGGAGTCCTACTGATTTTAATGTTGTGTCTACTCCTGCCGTGTCTTATACCCTTAGTAGTTAGGTCTGTGCAAAGCCTGATAGAAAATATAGCAGAGAGGAAGGCTGCTGCACAGATAATGGCAATTTATAAATATAAGGCTCTAGATCAGGGAGAACCAATGCAGGAAGACGAGTGTTGAAGATTCACATCATAGGATAAGTCTGGTCTGGTTCAAAGGTAACTTGTGGTGTATGCAAACCAAGGTTAAGTGATGCCTCAAGTAATTGTAAAATATCAAGAGGCATCAAAGGGGGGAATGTGGTGGAATCTCGGTAAAAATAAATTTAGTAGGCCGAGATTACCACGTGGCATGTGTACGTGCATATGCTGACGTATCGATCAGTTGGTTGCACGAGGCAAGATACGATCAGTAGTGTACGGAGCATGTGCAAGAATACAGGATGTAGTATTCCCCTCCTCCATTGTGCTGGACAAGCCATGCGGTCAAGCAGGAAGTTAATTCTTATTTGTAATGATTGGTCAAGAGAATGTGCGGGTGGAGCTTAATATGGGAGGAGTTATGTGCCTATATAGGGAGCCTGCACTATTGTTCAGGGCTCAGAACTTGCTGTATTTTTGGTGACATTAGTCCCTCTGAGTCCCGATCGGTGATCCAATAAAGAATCTCTTCCTTCCTGAAGAAACCTGTGTCCATCTCTCTGTGCTTTGCTTCCGTCAGTTTCTCCGGTATCACATTGTTATTTGTAAGTCACCTTAACTATATCAGCACAGCCACACTTCCATGCACACCAGTTGTGTATCCTGGTTTTGTGCTGCCCTAGGCAGGACAAAACTCAGGCGCTCCCCCCCGCCCCACCTTCTAAATACACACACACACACACACACATTCACTGACAGATACGCATACACTAGCTAACAGAAACACACACTCGCTAACAGAAACACACACTCACTCACTGATACACACTTACTAACAGACACACATACACACTAACAGACACACACACTCACTCACATTAACACATTTGTTTTATTTAACCCCTCCAGCCTCCTTACCTTTGGGAATGCTGGGGGCGGGGGGTTCTCTTTCTCCCTGGGGGTCCAGTGGCAGCAGGGCGGGCGGCTGGCGAGGGAGCACTTCCCCTGAGCACTGCTCAGCTCCCTCACGCGCCGCCCGCAGAGTGAGGCTGGGAGCCGGAATATGACGTCATGCTCAGGGGAAGTGCTCCCTTGCCAGCGCCACTTGCCTGGCTTGTCAGTTAGATGCAAGGCTAACAAAACATTTGCCCTGGGCATTTGGGGGCGGCTTTTTTTGCCACCCCCTGGTTAAAGTTTGCCTCGCGGCTAAAACATTCCTAATGCACAGCCCTAAAATTAAAGTGTCCCTCTTTATCCATTTGAAGTGCTGTCTTTAAAAGTTTATGAGGGGGATATGAGTTAGTGCTGTCTTTAAAAGTTCCCTCCCCAGAATAACACATGCCTTCAATAGAAGGTCCTGAGATTTATGCTGAAAAGGCAGTCAAATTGTATTATAGTTATCCTAGGTTAACTGCAACCCTTGGGGGGAAATTGCATGACTCCCCACTTTATCTCCACCAGGAGCCATTTTTGATATTTAAAATATGCGGACTTCCCATGCTCCTCCCCCCATCTCTATACAGGTAACACTGCGACTAAAGTAGTTTTGTAAAGCAACCGCTAGGGTGCGCTCTCTCCGCATTCGATGCAAAGCGTATGATTGGGAGCTTTCGTTTTCTCTGTCCTCCGCCAGGTGGCGCTGCGTAACTGTAAAAACCTCCAGAAAATATGTGGCGTAAAAAAAAAAAGCATTATTCTCCACCGCCGCTCGCTTTCCGGCAGGTGTCGCTGTACGCAATAAGCGCTGGCTGTATATAGACAATGCATGGCGCCGAGGTGTCCTGCACTCGCGGTAGCGGCCGGCAGGTGTCGCTGTACGCAGTAAGCGCTGGCTGTATATAGACAATGCATGGCGCCGAGGTGTCCTGCACTCGCGGTAGCGGCCGGCAGGTGTCGCTGTACGCAGTAAGCGCTGGCTGTATATAGACAATGCATGGCGCCGAGGTGTCCTGCACTCGCGGTAGCGGCCGGCAGGTGTCGCTGTACGCAGTAAGCGCTGGCTGTATATAGACAATGCATGGCGCCGATGTGTCCTGCACTCGCGGTAGCGGCCGGCAGGTGTCGCTGTACGCTGTAAGCGCTGGCTGTATATAGACAATGCATGGCGCCTAGGTGTCCTGCACTCGCGGTAGCGGCCGGCAGGTGGCGCTGTGACTCATATTAGTAGGCGGGCCCTCGCTTCCCGCAGCAATAAGAAAAGGGATCAAGGAGAAGCGGCGCAGGTTAGCGCCTGGATACGGCTTACTAGCGGACGGTCTGCGGGAGATTCCGCCACATGCCGGGAGCTCCATGCTGACTGACTGGAGACCATGGGACTCCTCAGCATTACCGACCAGGTGAGTGGGTCCCGGGCCGCGCTCTGGGGGCTGCAGGGCACATTGCGGCCTAGCTGGCTCTCAGGCCTCGGGCTGTCCACGCAAGGCCCGGGCTGGCAGCTGTGTGGCTGGGCGAGCTGGCCCTATCCTGCACGGCTGGGTTACCCCCGTTACTGCTGGCACCCTGCCCTCACCCCCTGTGTCATGGCTGTCCACATTCCTTCATTGTGAGCTAGCCATGGCCACTGCAAGCCCCATGGTGGCTCCTGGTAGCCCTGCAGCCCCCCTCCCCCTGTCTGTCTGTCTGTCACCCATCCCTGCGGGTCCCCCATGTCTCTGGGTATTGCTGCAGGAAGCTGACATTTCCAGATAGCTGCCTAGCTTTAGCAATGAGCTACTCCTTCCCTAACCCCATGCTGAGTAATGTGAGATCCCCCACTGTCTAGTCATTGCGTATTTATTGGTACATAGCCGCCAAGTTGCACTCTGAACATCCCATCACTTGTTTGTCCAGGAAACCACTGGCTGTAATTAATAGAACGTTGAACTGCAACATTTAGCTCTAAAGTCAGAATTTGGAGAAAATAATAATAAAAAAAAAAAATGAACAAACGTGTACTATTGGACAACTTATCAAATTTTGTGTTTGTCTCTAAAATTGTTTAGTGAATATGGGTGCCAGCACCTGACATGTCTCAGTACAGCGGAGTGCAGACTGTGCGAGATGACTATAGTCCAGAAAGTCAGGACTGATTCGTTACAAAATTGCAAGCAAGCTTATGTTTAATTTATTTTTTCATTATTTTTTTTTGTTCTGACTCATTGCTTATCACGCTGTGGCCCTTGGTTATGTTAATCTTAGGGATTGAAATAGAAATGACATGAGTCAATGTTTGTTTACTATCAGATTCCTCCAGTCAGATTTATATGTAATGTGAAATATTGCACAAGTGTTTTTTTTTTTTTTCCCTCCAATTTATTTTGGGAGGATTAGAATTTAACCCAGTTAATGGCAAGCTATTTCCTGTGATTACATTTGTAGTTTACTTGTTTGTAAAATATATTAATGTGTTTAGAAAGAACCTTCACATTTTATTTTAAAAGTGATTTTATGTGAAACAGATTAAAGTGTGTGTGTGTGTTTGTACATATCAGTATATTGGTTTGCTGTTATGTAATTGGTGGTTTTTCATACTGGATTCAGTGTAAGTGGCTAAACTTGTGATTAAGTCACAAATGGTTAATAGTTGATTAATAAATCTCTTTATATTATGCCTGCAGTGTATCCTTTTTACATGACTTACATGAACGTGAAAGGTATTTCTCTTGGTATGCACTGTGAACCTGAAAATGCACGTGCCATTCTTTTTGGTATCCGTGTGTAGACACCACTTAAAATATATATTTTTTTTTCCTCACCTGTATAAGCATACTTTTTTTTTATTTTTTTTTATTTAATTACATATTTTCTGATTATTTAAAATCTTGCACAACAGATTTTTTTTTTTATTTATTTTTTTTTTCCTGCCACCTTCTCATAGTACTTTTATTCTTCACATGTACTCAATGACTAATAAAGATCTAAAAACCTACATGTGCTTTCAAATCTGTCTGAATGCTCTCAGAACTGTAATGTGCCACTTAAATAATACTTAAAGGGGACATGTTGCTTCCCAGGATTTTTAATATTATGTTTATGTATCCCCTACATCCTTTGTGTCTAGTTTGAAAAATCTAATTTAAATATAGAAATCCACACTGCTGTATTTGGCTTGGTCTTGAGTGTAAGTGCCTCCCATTCTTTTTTTTTGGTCATGGGGCTCCTAGGAGTATGGAGTAGCAGAAAGAGGTGTGATTCATTTTTTTTTCTTTTTTTTTTTCTATCTTCTATAGTATGTTTCGACACCTGTTTGAACTGGGTCATGTGTATGAGATCCCCCACTCTCGCTTCTTGTCTTTTTCCCTCCTTAAGTGTGTGGTGTATTTGGAAATACGAGAATTGGGCCATGTGCGGTAGATGGTACTGAGCTTTTCGATCTGGGAAGCTCCTATTTGCTCCCTGGTGGGTTATTTGGTGTACGTGGGTATGTTATGTGCTGCCCATAGATTAAAGTTGAATGAGGGGTTAAGTATGTGTAGGGATTTCAGTGGAGTCGTAGGGGACCATTTGGCGGGTGAGCATACCCTGTGTCTGTTTTCTCATATGGAAAGCATAAGTTTGATGGTAGGTAACATCTGGGGGGTGGAGGTGTCTGTTCTTTGTGTATCCATAAAAAGTGTTGTAAGTGTGTCACATCTCGGCCTTGTGATTCCAGGGTCACCCACTGAGCGGTTTGGGTCTGGGAATGGCACATTAGAATGTTGGCCATCTGCGTGGCCCTGTAGTATTCCTCACACAGGGGAATTCCAGCCCCCTTCCTGTACTGTACAAGACAGTAGCCTCCAAAGGACCCTCTGGTGAGGTTTAGCTGGCAAAACAAAAAACAGTTGTCTGTAGGGCCTTAAGGAACTTCATAAGGACGGGGATTTGTAGTGTGCGGAAAACAATTTTGATTGCCACGCATCTGCCCACCCAGGATAGGTATATCCCGTCCCATGCCTTCAACGTGTTTTCTACATCTCTATAGTTTTTGATAGTTCATTTTGCCCCCTTAGGGACCAAACTTCTGGACTAAAAGGAAATCATGTCATGTGTCCTTAAGGGGTTAAATAAAGAGTGTTGTGATTTTGTCAATCTGATCGCTAGAAATGTGAGGTAGTCCTGTCTCCAGTCGGAATTAAACGCCCCTCGAGCTCTCTCCATGGTGCTTTCTTCTATGCCAATTCCCATCGCTTGTGTTTGTGATGTTGAGTTTATAGTATGACTGTATGCTGTAACATTGCAGTTATTTTTGGAGGTTGGGGAGGGAGATGGTTGGTATAGTGTCAGCAGGACATCGTCCACGAATAAGTTGAGTTTGTATTCGTGGTCCCCAATCTGTATGCCGTGGTTATTAGGATTGCGTCTTATAGATTCTGCTAGCGGTTCTAGTGCCAGTACATAAAGGAGTGGTGATAGGGGGCAACCTTGTCGCGTGCTATTAGTAATGTTGATTGGGTTTGACAGGAACCCGACGTTTATTACAGAAGCGTTTGGGAGGCTGTATAGAGCTTTAATAGCGGTCAGATATTCTTGTGGGAAGTCAAATTTTGTAAGGACTGCGTCTAGAAATAGCCAATCCAGTCTGTCAAATGCTTTCTCGGTGTCAAGGGAAACTAGCAGTCCTTGTTTCTGGTCTTTGTGAATTGTCTGTAAGAAGTCCAACACTTTCCTCGTGTTATCCGGTCCCTGTCTCCCTTGTACAAAGCCCACTTGGTCGTCTGATATGATTGTCAGGAGGATTGTCTTGGCCAGGATTTTGGAATATAATTTAGTATCCAAATTTAATAGTGATAGGGTAGGGAGTTGATGCAGTCTATTTCGTCCTCTGTAATGGGGGCTGCTAATATTTGCTTTTGGGCTGCTGTCCGTGTTGGTAAGGGAATCTCAGCCAGGTAAGCCCTTATGCTTGAGGCTGTGGGGCTCGGGGTGTTCTGGTCGTCCTTGATATTGTAGATCTGGCTATAGTATTGTGCATATCTGTGCGGGCATTATTAATTTTTGTCCCTCTTTGTTTATTTTGTGAGCTATGCGTGTTTGTTGTCTGTCCTTTAGTCTTTGGGCTAAAAGTTTGCTCGCCTTGTTGCCCTGTACATATGAATGTGCTTTCAGTCTTTTCAACATTAGTCCGAACTTATTTAGTTGGAACCCATTTCTTATTTTGCAGGGCGGTTATTTGCGTTTTATGTTCTGTAGAAGGTTGTTTGGTTTTCTCTATGTAGCTTCTCTAACTGATGCCTGTACTGTTATTTATTTTTCTGATTGTCTTTTGATATGTGGCTCTACTTATTAGTGTACCTCTCACCACTGCCCTGTGTGCCAGCCAAAGCATGTGGGGTTCTGGACTGACTTGGTATTTGTGACAAAATAGTGGCGTAATTCTTTCTCTATTTGGGTACAGAACTGTTGGTCTGTTAATAGGCTCTCGTTGAGGCGCCATGGATTTCAGTGTTTGTATTCATACGTATTTATCATCTGTGTTACTGCTGCGTAGTCAGACTAGCCTGTGGGTGTGATGTCAGTCTAGTAGTCTGGTCATGGTGGTGCATGAGACACCATCGATCCTGAAGTATGTGTTGTGTACCTTTTGAGTTGCTGGTGTACCCTGTCACCCAGGTAAAGCGCTCCCCATATGTCTTGCAGCCCAAGTGACGACACCAGTGTCTTAAGGGCTTTGCTTATTTTTGTAAATTTTTTTTTTAGTGCTGTAATTTTTGGAGAAGGTGGGCCTGGTGTAGTCTTGCGTTTAGGATCAAATATGTGGTTAAAATCTCCACACATTATGAGGGTGGCTTTTCTTCAGTTTTTCAGTTTTCGTGAGGACCCTATTTAGGAAGTTTCTTTTCTCCTGTTGTGCAGCTCAGAGGTTATGTCCCTAAATGCCCTTCGTCGAGGCAGTGTTTCTGCAGATAGGTCCGCAAATACCTGGATGGTCTTATATTGCCCGGGAGGTCTTGCTGCGGCTGCTTGGAGTGAAGGAGAGCTTCTTTAACACGGTGGTAGTGCAGTTTAGTTAGCACATCCCTTGTGGTGGAAGCGGGTAGGTGTTGTGGTTTTGCCACCCCGTGTGCCCAATCCATTAGGAACATTGATGGCTGTATATCAGGGCTAGGGCCTGGAATAGCCCTGTCAAAAAGGCGGTGAGGTCTGCGGCTTGAATATCTTCAGGGACACCCCTTGATGTTGGGATCTGTTTTCTAGATCCATGGCTTTCAATTCTTTCTTCTCCAGCCTATCTCCCATAGAAACATAGAATGTGACGGCAGATAAGAACCATTCGGCCCATCTAGTCTGCCCAATTTTCTAAATACTTTCATTAGTCCCTGGCCTTATCTTATAGTTAGGATAGCCTTATGCCTATCCCACGCATGCTTAAACTCCTTCATTGTGTTAACCTCTACCACTTCAGCTGGAAGGCTATTCCATGCATCCACTACCCTCTCAGTAAAGTAATACTTCCTGATATTATTTTTAAACCTTTGTCCCTCTAATTTAAGACTATGTCCTCTTGTTGTGGTAGTTTTTCTTCTTTTAAATATAGTCTCCTCCTTTACTGTGTTGATTCCCTTTATATATTAAAATGTTTCTATCATATCCCCCCCTGTCTCATCTTTCCTCCAAGCTATACATGTTAAGATCCATCTCCTCCAATTTTGCTGCAAAGCCGTTGTGTGCTTTGGGGTATACTGCCATCTTAGTTTCCATGTGGGACGTACTGTTACCTAGTTCCATTGTGTCTCGCCGGAGATCTGATATTGCTGACTGCACTGTCGTTTGGATTTTAACAGCCATGTCATCAAGCATTTTCTGGAACAGCTCCCCCTGTATTTGTAAAGTTTCTTGCGGGGATTGCATCCTAGACAGATCCCTGCCTTCTCTACTTCCGTCGCCATCTTGTGATGTCTACACTGCTGTCTGTAAACTCACCGGTTTCACTGCGAAAAGGAGTTTCTCCTTGGAATCCACCGTTTTCCGTGCCCCCCTTTGTGACATTATGGGTACACCAGGTTTTTGCGGTTTTGCCGCTGTTTTTCACGCTGATCTAGCCTTCAGCCGTGGAGTTTCGGGCAGTGGCGCGCGTGTGCTCCCGCCCCCAGACAGTTTCGGGCATTGGGGCGCGTGAATGCTTTTCCTATGAATGCTTTTCCGACTGGCTGAATGCGCATTCAGCCGAAGAGGAGGAGGAGGAGAGCTCCCCGCCCGGCGCTGGAGAAAGAGGTAAGTTTAACCCCTTACTCTCCCCAGAGCCTGGCAGTAGGGGGTCCCTGAGGGTGGGGGCACCCGCAGGGCACTATAGTGCCAGGAAAACAAGTGTTTTCCTGGCACTATAGTAGTCCTTTAATAATGTGGAACACCCTCCTTTAGTAGTTTTTTCCTTAAAATTGGCTCACCTGGCAATCTAATTATCACAGGTGTCCAAGATTGTTTTCAGTGATCAAAAGAGCCCTGAGACACAATGCCATCCATGAGATAAATTGAAAAAAAAATTTAACCCCTTAAGGACATAGCTTCAGAAGCTTGTCTTACACTTAATGATATGTATGCGTTCAACTGCAATTTGCATCTCTCTCATTTATTGCACTGACACATATACAGTTTATTTTTTTTAAAGGCCAGAAAGGGCTTTAATTTGATGAGAGAGAGAGAGAGAGATGCTTATTTATTTAAAAAAAATACAGAAAAAGGCAAAAAAAAAAGTTTTTTTGTACAGTTTTTGCAATAATAATGTGTGCCTAATTAGTCCAGGTTAAAGAAAGTAATTAAAAATAAATTCATTTAGTTCTGATTTACAGAATATATAGAGTCTGGGATTTGAAGTTTGTTGTGTTTTTTTTTTTTTTTTTTTTTTTTTTTTTTTTTTTTTTTTTTTTTTGTAGTTACAGGTCACAAAGCACAAGGAGTAAAATAAATTTTTGATGTGGAGCGATTTTAGAATTTGGTATGTTTGTCTTGTAAGCTTAACCCCTTAAGGACGGAGCCAAATGTACACGTTGTGAACAAAACCTGGTATTTGCGCTACATGTCTGTCCAGCTGTAATTCACCTCTTTCATAGTAAATGCACCCAACCTTATTATATATCATTTTATTCAGGTGAAACAGGGCTTTAATTTAATATCAAATATTTAGCTATGAAACGTAATTTAATATGAAAAAATGGGAGAAAATAAGAAGATTCTTTTTGATTTTTTTTTTAGTTCTACATGACATTTTAACGGTCAATGTTATACTGTTTGCTTTTACTGCAATAAAATACACATATTTGTATTCAGCAAAGTCTCACGTGTAAAACAGTACCCCCTATGTACAGGTTTTATGGCGTTTTGGGAAGTTACAGGGTCAAATATAGCACGTTACATTTAAAATTGAAATTCGCCAGATTGGTTACATTGCCTTTGGAACTTTATAGTAGCCCAGGAAAGAAATTTACACCCATAATGGCATACTATTTGCAATAGTAGACAACCCAAGGTATTGCAAATGGGGTATGTCCAGTCTTTTTTAGTAGTCATTTGGTCACAAACACTGGCCAAAGTTAGTGTTAGTATTTGTTTGTGTGTGAAAAATGCAAAAAACTAAGTGGCTACTAAAAAAGCCTGGATATACCCCATTTGCAGTACCGTGGGTTGTCTACTATTGCAAATGGTATGCCATCATAGGGGTAATTTTCATTCTTGGGCTACCATAGGGTCTCAAAGGCAACGTAACCAATCTGTCGAATTTTAATGTGAAAAAACTGAAACACAAGTCTTATATTTGACGCTGTAACTTTTGAAAACACCATAAAACCTGCACATGAGGGGTACTTTTGTACTCGGGAGACTTCGCTGAACACAAATAATTGTTTCAAAACAGTAAAAAGTATCGCAGCAATATCGTACGTGTAAGTGTTGTTTGTGCGTGAAAAATGCAAAAAACTTCATTTTTACAGGCGATATCATCGTTGTAATACATTTTACTGTTTTGAAACACTAATATTTGTGTTCAGCGAAGTCTCCCGAGTAGAACAGTGCCCCCATGTACAGGTTTTATGGTGTCTTGGAAAGTTATAGGGTTAAATATAGTGCTAGCAAATTAAATTCCCTTTACTTTCGGCATGGGTTGTCAGGCAGGTCCCGCTAATTGTAATTAAGATACTTAATTATGTAAAAATATTACATAAATATTTATGTACAATTAATGTGTGTATGTATGTATGTGTGTATATATATATATATATATATATATATATATGTGTGTATGTGTGTATGTGTGTATGTGTGTATGTATATATATATATAATTTTTTAAAAATATTTTTATTTATATATAGTGATATATACGTATATATTTGTGTAGTTTGATATAAATATATATATCACAATACAGTTAGAACGAAATAACACACATCTATATATTTTGTAATTTTTTAATTTTATTTTAACGCATTTACAGATTAAATTTTTTTAATATTTTAATATATCAGTAATTATATAGATTTGATCAATATCAGTCTGTGTAATTTGATATTAATATATATAATTATATATTAATAGTAAAATAGACCTAGAATGTATATTTTTTTTTTTTTTTAACACTTTAACTTTTTAAATTTTATTTAACTTTATTTCCAGCCCGCAGGGGGACCACCTGTCATTACAGGCAGCCCCCATGCTGGCAATGCTGCAGCCAGCTATCCCGGCCATGTGATTGTGAGGTCCTCGCAAGGACCTCACTCTCACATGGCTGGGGGGGGAGGGGGGCTGCCTGGGGGTCGGACGTGCCGCGGGGGGCTCCCTGGGAGTCCCCCCAACTGCGATTGCCGGCGACGGGTAGGTAAAGAGAGACTGGAGGGCGTACTATTACGCCTGGCGGCGTTTAGAGCCGCCTAAAATAGGGCGTAATAGTACGCCCTCCGGTCTTAAGGGGTTAATATCCATAAAAGAAAACAAAATTGACACACAAAAATATATTTATATAAAGTAGACATCACAGGCTATTGTCCTAAGGTTGTTTTGACACTTTCTACATAGCCATTTCACCGCCAATCTCTGCTAAATATTGGAGTAAAATAGTTTTGGTTTTTTTGGCACACAAACTTATAACAAAGAACTTCTCGTGTATTTTGTAAAGTTGGTGTGTGCTATTCCTGTACAAAGTTTTATTTTGTGTTCAGTTACTTCTGCTGAGTACGATTGTATGTCTTTGGCACTATTTCGTGCAGCTACAGTGCCAAATAGGAGACCTGGCCCTTTCAACATTTACTGTAGAATTTTGAGAGGTGGATTTAATGGGCCTATGCTTCAATTTGGGGTATTATAGCAGTTTGACTGTTCAAAAAAAAAACCCCACAAAGGCCTAACATTTGTAAAAGTAGACACTCCAGGGTATCTCATATGGTGCATATTGTGCCTTAACATGCCCCCATTTTTTTTCACCAATATACGCCAAAGTATGTGGTAAATAATTTTGGGCATTTTTTACATACGGATTACATTTTTGCTGGGCATTTTGTTCATTTCATATGTGTCACTAAGTTTGATGCGTCAGTGTCCCACTTTGGAGCACTTAAGCAGGCTACATATTACAACTACACCATAAAGGCATACCATTTCTTAGAGAACACATCCCAGGGTATTTCAATAGGCATATTTTGAACCTTAGAATGGGATAATTTTTCCGCTAGCTTGTACCAAGTGTAGTGGTAATAAGCGTTTTTGCTTTTTTGACACAGTGAGTCTGCGCAGTATATTTTGCAAACCTTATGTGTACTACGACTGTATACTACTTCATATGTTACTCCGCTATGTCGGCTGAGTACAGCAATACCTCCGTATGTACCTTTGCCAGGTATATGTGGATATTGAAGGGGCACATTTGAGACACAGCCATTCCAGTTTTTTTCAAACTTTGAATTTTTACACTGTGTCCATGTCCCATTTTAGAGTATTTTACAAGGCTATATAATCCAATTACACCATAAAGACATACTATTTGGTAAAGAAGACATCCCAGGGTAATTCAAAAGGGATATTTTGAACCTTAGCGTGGGATCATTTTTCTGCTAGCTTGTACCAAGTGTAGTGGTAATGAGCATTTTTTAATGTATGTATTTTTTTTACTTTGTCAAACTCTTTTTAAAACTCTTTTTTTTATTTATTAAATGTTTCACACTTTTTAAACGTTTTTACACTTTTTTCTAAACTTTTTTTACTGTTAACTCCTAACTAGCAGTAAGCAGCACTAACCGTAAATTCCCCCCTTTCCCTTAACTCCCACCCACTCCAGCTAGCAAAATATATAACTATAAAATATTTAAATTAAATAAATTGAACCCCTGAGGGTTAAAAAATAAGTTAATCCTCAGGGAAAAGGAAAGAAATTAGATTACAGTATAATACTGTGATCTGTATTTTGATCACTGTAGGCAGTGATCAGCTGGCAGGGAAGGGGTTAATTTTTATTTAGACTGGGTAAAGGTGGTGTCTTTTTATTTTATTTTTTTTACGTTACTAAAACATTTTGTTAACTTTTTTTTAACCTTTTTAAAGCTTAATTAATACTTTAACGTTAATCCCTAACCTTTTTTTTCCCAACTAGCTAAATATATAATTTTTAAATATTTTAATTAAATAAATTTAACCCCTGAGAGTTAAAAATAATTGCCCCTCAGGGGTTTAATTAATACTTACCAAGTGATCACTGTATTCAGTGATCAATTGGCAGGGGAGTTGGGGGTTGGGATTTAACTTTATTTTATTTTCAGGGGGCATGATCAGCTCTGATCCATCTCCCTGCACTTCACACAGAACTCGGAAGTGCAGGGAGGCGGAAGGTAAGTACACTGAGCACATGTGCTCGCTCTGACAACCTGTCAGAGCAAGCACCGGTGCTGGGACAGCCCGATCGGGTGCTCCTGGTCTGCCTCTAATACAGAGGCAGACCGGAGCACAGTTAACCCCGCAATCTGGGATTAACTTTAGTAAATGACAGAAATTTTCCGCCAACGGTCCTTAACTGAAGGACAAGGTTGACGGAAAAGTTCTGTCTGCGGTCGGGAAGGGGTTAATCTTTGTGACAAATAGAATTTGCATAATATTTTGGAAGTGTGTGTGTGTGTATTTTAATTTTTTTTAAAATTATTTTTAACGGGCGTTACATGACGTTGGATGTTCTGTATTGTCCAATACAATAAAGTATTATTGCCAGGATAACTCTCCAGTCTAGGGGTATAGAAATACTGTGTCTAAATGTATAGATAGAATCTAATGCTCCTTTTTAAGGAGCTAAAGTTGTTGTGGCCGCAAAAGTTTCCTTTTATAATGCTACATCATATATGAAAGAACCTCAATTGAACTTAAGTTTACTAAACACTACTGACTGCATTAATGTTTTTCAGCTGCTATGATGCAAACCAATTCCTTTTTGATATGAGTCAATTGTCTGAGATTTACCTGTCAAGTCTTGTTCATTGAATAAGACTCCACAGGTAAATCCCGGGCGATCGATCAGTTCGGGTGTAGATAAATGGAATTTTAAGCATTTATAGCAGTTGAAGAGTTAATACTCAATGCTAGCCATCAAGTGAGCTGAATGACAATTGTTAATCACAATAGAAGGTGAAAAGGGACCTGCCCATACAAGGTTTATTCTCTAGAGCAGCTGATGGATAAGAAAACAATCAGAAGATTGTGTATATAGTTAAATGAATGAAAGCTGTTATTGGAAAGTCGATTTGTTAGAAATCGACTGTAGGACAATGAATGGTAAACTGGTTAAAATGACTTTTGCTTGAAGATAAGAGTTGAGGGCTTTTGTAAAGGACTGAAGATGTAAAGTGGCTCCACCTCTTTCACTGATAACATAAGGATTGATCTCTGCCAATCCAATGCTTTCCTATTTGAGCCAAACGTCACACTGACCAATCCGCACCTCCTTATAAAGATGCGTTTATTCAATACATCTCTGTGGGAAGTTCAGCGCCTCAATGCAGAGCATGAAGATGCTGAATGTCAGTACTGCACATTGGGTAGAACTGGCCCAGGAAGCACATCTGTGACTGCCATTGGAGGTGTTCCTATGGAGCAATGTAAACACTTTTTTTTTTTTTTTTTAATTTAATATGAAAAAGACTGTTTACATGAAAATGCCAGCAGTGACCTACTATATTCACCAGAACTACATTAAGCTGTAATTGTTCTGGTGACTATAGTGTCCCATTATTATTGCCATTTATATAGCACCAACAGATAATGACAATTACCAGAAAACCTACAGGAACGATAGGTTGAAGAGGACCCTGTTCAAACGAGCTTAGTCTATAAAACAAAGAATAGAAACACTTCCTTTAATACTTTAATCCTCATAACCAATACAGCCCACTCTAGTGGGGAAAAAAATTAAGGCAGTGCAACTAGATCATAATTGTGCACACAAGGACATTTCTGCATTGATAAAGAGGAGATTCGAAGTGTGTGTGTGTTTGCACATTTAGCATATCATTCTGCTTCCTTGGTTTGTGTTTTTATGCATTTGGATTTAACCCTGCTCTGAGCAACAGGGTAGAAGGTCACTAGCAGAGTTATTCAGGTATTTTTAACCCTATTTTAGGGTACTGTGGTAACCCCTTCTCTATCTATATGTGGCCACATTTGCTGTAGTGGTTATGATGCGAAGAGTACCCTGGTCGAGTTTCCCGGTGAATGGTTTGACCACTATCTAGGTTCACCCTGGGCCCCAATGCTCCCGGTATGGGCACTGTGTGTTTGCACATTTAGCATATCATTATGCTTCCTTGGTTTGTGTTTTTATGCATTTGGATTTAACCCTGCTCTGAGCAACAGGGTAGAAGGTCACTAGCAGAGTTATTCAGGTATTTTTAACCCTATTTTAGGGTACTGTGGTAACCCCTTCTCTATCTATATGTGGCCACATTTGCTGTAGTGGTTATGATGCGAAGAGTACCCTGGTCGAGTTTCCCGGTGAATGGTTTGCCCACTATCTAGGTTCACCCTGGGCCCCAATGCTCCCGGTATGGGCACTGTTCCAGGGCAGATGCCCCCCCTCCCCCCCTAGGGTTTGCAAGACTTGCGGGCAACAGTGCTCGTGAATTGGGTCGCAAGACAGTTTCTCCGTTGCCTTCACTTATGAGGTTATGAGGTGAGCATCAAAAATGCATGACAATCTTTTATTAAAAAAAAAAAAAAAAAATTAATCTGCAATAGGTGGTCAACGTTGCCCACAGACTACACATTTGGAACTTATGTAGTGTAGGAGGCCTGTTGGTCAAAGCTTTCCAAGCGTTGAAAACAATAGGCATCCTTATGCAGGCATAACGTAGTAGGTTAAACTGCAAGCTACAGGTAACACAACGAGCATGAACATGAAAGTCATACATTAACCAAACTTTATAAATGTTGTGATCTGTGGTTCTGTGAGTTGGCGTGTTGGCCTCCACAGCTCGGACGAGGATCTTCGTGTGCGCTTTGGTCTTTAGCCCTGAGTGTGTGTTCGGTTCCCCTGTCCATTCTCCCTATTCTCCTGGTATTGTTCCCATAGGTCCCATGTCCTGCCAAATTTTGGTGGTGTGCCTGACCAGAGAGGTTAACCTGTCCATTTGGTAGTTATCTTTTATCTTAGCTATCACTAGTGCCATGGGGGGCGTTTCCGGGCAGAGCCAATTCTGCGCTAGCGCCCTTCGGGCCGCCAGGTAAATCATGTTTAACATTTGTTGCTCTGGGTGTGGGAGGCCATCTGTTGGCCTGGAGAGGAGGCAGGCCCAGGGGTCCAACCGCAGGGGTCTCTGCAATATGTTCAAGCTTAGGTTGGTGATTCGAACCCAATAAGCCTGTACTGGGGGGCATTTCCACCACATGTGCACATATGTGCCTTGTTCTCTGCACCCGTGCCAACAGAGATCAGTGGGAGTGATCTGCATGCGGAATTGTTGTAGTGGAGTGATGTACCATCTGAAAAGCGTTTTGAATGATTGCTCTTGGAGGGTGACACATATGGATGATCGTGCTGTGGCCTCCCATATGTCCTGCCAGTCGGAGCCCTCCAGTGTCTCTCCCAGGTCTGCCTCCCATTGGTGCGTGTATCGGAGCTCCCCCAACTCTTTGGCTTCCCCGCTAAGGTGTGAGTATAGTGATGAGAAGTCCCTTGGGGTGTTTTTTCCTGATAGCAAATGTTCTCAAACCAGGTGAGGGGGAGGGTGGCCGTCTCCTTGACACCTTTTGGTGCTAGCAAAATCTCGTATCTGTATGTAGCGGAAAAAGTCCCTGTTTGTTAGAGGGGATTCTTCCCTGAGCTGATCGTATGTGACTACTTGACCGTTTTTGTATAGGTGGCAGTATCTCTGGATACCTGCCTTCTCTAGGCCCCTAAAGTCGCCTGTCGTCATTCCTGGTGGGAAGGATCTGTTCCTAAGCATGGGGGTCATTGGGGAGGGGAACCTACTTAAAGAGTATTTAGTTGCTATTTGATCCCAGATTCTTAAGGAGTTTGTTATTGCCGGGCAGGTTATCCTGGGGAGTGCTCTGTGTGTCTTGTGTAGCCATGGATAGAACTGGGGTAGGTCTTGCCCCATTAGTGAGGTTTCAAGCTCCACCCATCGTCGGGTGTCAGGCACGGAGTGCCAATATGCTGTCTGTGCTGCTAGGTAGTATAGGTACAGGTTTGGCAGTCGATATAGGAGTTTTCTAGATATTCTGGGTCGTTTCTTTTGCCAAATGAACATGTCAATCGCTTTTTGGAGTGTGAATAGGTTGCTTCTCTTAACCGGTGTGGGCAGGGCCTGGAACAGGAACAGTAATCTGGGGAGGATGTTCATTTTGACTGAGTGGAGTCTGCCTACCCATGAGATGGGTTTGTCTGTCCACTGCTCCAGGTCCCTTAGGAGTGTGCGAATCAGTGGGGAATAGTTAGTCTCGTGTAGGTGTTCGTATTGCGCCGTGAGTCTAACCCCTAGGTAGGGTATGTTGTCAGTAGTGATGGGTAGGCGATATCTTTCAGATATTTGTGCTCTATCCTGGGCTGGGAGGTGAAATGGCAGTGCCATGGATTTGTTGAGGTTTACTTTAAAGCCTGATAGGGCTCCATACGTGGCCAACAGGTCCGTCATGTGGCCCATGGAGGTCAGGGAGTCGGTGAGAGTCAGCAGTACGTTGTCTGCGTACGCTGATACTTTGAAGGTTTTCTCTGCTACCCGTATTCCTTGTATGTGTGGGTGTTGGCGTATAGCCTGCAGTAGTGGTTCTAAGGAGATGGTGAATAGCAGTGGCGACAATGGGCAGCCCTGGCTTGTTCCTTTCTGGGAGTGGAAGGGGGTCTTTGTGGCCCTTGCAATCGGGGTTTGGGCTCTCAGGTTTGTATATAGAGTGCGTATGGCCTGAATATAAGCGGCTGGGAATCCCCACTCTTCCAGGAGGCTAAACATGTATGGCCATTGCACCCTGTCAAAGGCCCTCTCCGCATCCAAGGAGATGGCCAGTGAGGGATTTTCGGATTTCTGCATGTACCATGTTGATACCGCCCCCTCTACGTGTATTTTCATATAGTTGTCTACCGGGGATAAACCCCACCTGGTCCGGGTGGATTAGGTGTGTGCGCATTGGTGCCAACCTAGCCGCCAGGATTTTTGCATATATTTTAAGGTCCGAATTGATCAGGGAGATGGGCCTATAGTTTGATGCGAGTTCATTGTCTTTCCCTGGTTTTGGGATGAGCGTGATGTTGGCTAATGCCATGTCGGCGACGGGTGCGCCGCCCGTCATAAAGTGGTTATATAAAGAGGTGAGGTGGGGGGGCCAGTTCTTCTCGAAATTTCTTGTAGTACCCTATCTCATAGCAGTCGGGGCCTGCGGCTTTATTCCTTTTTAGGACTGCTATGGCCGTTTCTACTTCTAATTGGGAGATTGGTTCCTGTAAGTTTGTGGCATCCCTATCTGTTATCTCTGGAAGATTTATGCTGGCAAGGAAGGCGCGCAATGAGGACCGTGTTTGTTCTTATGTGCTTTGTGGGTGTTGGGCCTGACCCGTAAAGGTTCGAGTAGAACTCCGTGAATACCCTGTTTGTCTTGGAGTTGTTGCTAGTTCCTGAGTGAGCGTGCGTATTTTTGTGATGGGTTTGTAGTCCCCTCGGGGGTGTAGTGCTCTGGCTAATAGGGAGTCCATTTTGTTGGACTTTTCATAGAATAATCGCCTAGATCTCTGGATCGAGTGTGCGACCCCTTCTAGCAGAATCGCTCTAATTGAGTGTCTTAGTGCGGTGAGTTCTGCTAGTTTTTTGGTTGTGGGATTATGTTTGTGCTGCTGTTCTGCTTTTCGTAGGGCAGCCTGAAATTCTATCTGTGCTCGGGTGTTGCATTTCTTTTTGTGTGTTGCCACTTTTATGAAGTGTCCTCTCATGACTGCTTTGTGGGCCGACCAAGTCGCCACTGGGTCTACCTCTGGTGTGGTGTTTTGTTTAAAGTATTCTGCGTTAAGAGTGCGCGTGTTCTCGCATAGTGTGTCGCTGTTTAGTAAGCTTGTTAAGTCGCCAGGTCCAAGAGGTGGAGTATTTGAGTTTGTCTAATGTGAACGATATATCCGCATTGTCTGACCAGGGGATACTGCCTATGTCGGAATGCACTAGTTTGGACATCTCTACACCGTTAAGGAATATGTGGTCTATTCTCGAGTATGTGCCATGGGGCGCTGAGTAGAACGTGTAGTCACGTGAATCTGGGTGCTGGAGCCTCCAAGAGGTCAAGAGCTGTGTGTTGGTGAGGAAGGTATGCAATAGTTTGTCCTGTGCACCCCTCCCGTGGGACCTGGGTGAGCCTGTTCTCGTGCTCCTGTCTATGGCTGGACTTGGTGCAGCGTTGAAGTCTTCCCCCCCCACCAGTGTTATATTTCTGGGGCAAGCATCTTCTCTCTTCCCTTGGCTGTCGGGTAAGAGTCAACGCTGGGTCCATTGCGTACCAGTCCATAATGCGTACCTATGTGAGTTTCAGCGCCCTTATGAATGGTGCCACATCTCTGTTCTGCTATGATGTGGGTGGTCCCTTTGAGTGTGACGATAAGGGCTAGGGGGAAGCCCCATTTGTATCTGATGTTTCTAGCACGTAGTTGGTCTGTGATCGGTTTTAGGTGTCTCCTTGCTTGAAGGGTGAGCCAGGAGAGATCTTGGTAAATCTGGATTTCATATCCATAGAACAGCAATGGCGGATTAGTGTCTCTTTTAGCTTTTTGAGTATTCGGTCTTTGTCTGTAAAATAGTGTAGACGACATGTCTCTTGGGGCGTCTCCATTGTTGCCTTTGGGTCTGAGTGAGCGATGCCTTCTGTCGAAGTGGATCAGCGTTGTGATTGGCTGCTCTAGTAATAAGTTGAATAGCTCCTGCAATTTTGCTTGTATATGTTTCGGGGAGGCCCTTGATCCTGAGATTATTTCTGTGCCTCCTGTTATCTATGTCGTCCAGCGATCTTTGAAGCTGAGACATTTGTTTTGTGGGTGTCTAAACGGTTGGACAGGATTTTAAGTTGGATCTGTACCTGCTCCCTGTCTTCCTCCAAGTCATGTACACGTAGGCCTACCTGCCGGATTTCAGCACTCAGTCCCTCCATCTTGTGCTGGAATGAGGTTTCAAGTTTCTCCAGCACTACTGTGAGGTCTGCCTTGGAGGGCAAATTTTGGAGCAGGACTTTAATATCTTGCTCTGTTGTGGCTGCTGAGGTCTCTGCTGCTGCAGGGCTGGGCGGATTGCAGAGGTGTTCGCCTGCCATCGGCGCCATGTTTACACTGCCGTGTTCCGTCGTGCGGCCGGCATGCTCTTTGAAGAATTTAGAGACCGAGCCCGGTCTCTCGGTGGGTGCTTTCCCGCTACCTGTGTGGGCGCCCTGGGTCCTTTTTGGGGTTCCCCATGCTGGTCGGTGCTCGTGCTCCTGTTTTTAGTGCCTGTGGTGCCGGAGCCGAGTTAACATGCGGCCATCTTCTCCGACGGTCGGCAATGCCCCCCCGTTGTCTTCACTTCTGAGTGAGTTTATGACCCCCGGCTCTGCTTGTTCTCAGGGTGGCGGCAGGGCATCCATCTCTGTTGGGTCTTAGGTTCGGGGAGGCTCAGTCCGGGAGCCACAGGTCCAAGCACTTCGTCTTCTTGCCGAGGCCCCGGACGGTCGCATAGCTTGCATGCGTGGTAGTCTTTGCCTTTGGGGTTTTTGAATCGGCATCCGGGAACTCTGGACAGGTGTGTAAAAGGCCAAGGGGTCAGGGCACTGCATTTGGACCGGGGGAGCTGTAGTTCACGGGTTAGCTCGATTAGGTCGTCTGCCTCTCTAACCATGAAGGGGCCGGTTCGTGTGAAAACTTGCATTCCAGATGGGAAATTACAGCGATACCGTAGCTTTATCTTGTTAGATCCTCGTTAGCGGGCGCATCGCTTGTGGTAGGCCAACGTGGCCGGGGACAGGTCCGGGAATAGCTGGACCTCCGCTCCATTTATGTGTATGCGTCCAGTCTCTCGTGCTCTCCGCAGGATATCCTCCTTGAGCTGGAAGCTAGCGAGGCAGCAGATGTCCCTTGGATCATCTGGGGCCCCTTTTGGGCGCAATGCGCGATGTGCTCTTACAAAGTCAATCGGGGTTGGCTCTGGCCTACCCAGTATTTTGTTGAAGATGTCATTAAGGATCTCTTTAATGGGCTCAGGGTTGGTGGTACATTCAGGGATGCCCCTTACTCTTATGTTTTGCCTTCTGCCCCTATTATCCATGTCCTCTATGTGGAATGCCATCTGTCTAAGATGGTCAGTTTGCGCTTATATGGCGTCTGCATTCGTGGTCTGTAACGATTGTACGTTGTCATTGTCTGCCTCCAACTGGGAGACCCTATGGTGAAGGCCATGCAGGTCTTGCCACATGGCATGCAGTTCTGCCGTTATAGATTCCTGCAAGGCTATGTTGGCCTGTTTGAGGTCTGCTTTCGTTGGTAGGTTGTTGAGCATTGTCACCCACCCAGGTGGGGCATCCCCCAGGCCGGTTGTGTCGGACCCGACCCTCTGGGAAGGCGAGAGAGTGCAGTCAGTGGCCTCTGAGTCATTGGAGGCCTGGGAGGCGAGGTCGGCCGGCATGACCAAATATTGTCGTAGTGAGGTAGCCGGGTCCCTCTTGGTGTGTCCGTGGACTTGGTGGCTAGCGATGCTCTGTGAGTTTTCCCCATTTTCAGGCCTGACCCGTGGCGCTGCAAGGAAATGTGCTGAGCTGGTGGGGAGCTCTCGCACTATGCTGCCATCTTGCTTGGCGTCCTAGCCACGCCCCATGTTTTACTTTTTTTAAAAGCATAAACGCAGAATACGAATAGAAGGGAAACTAATGCTAGCATTGCAAGAGCACAGTTAAATGGTTCAGAACAAATTTGTTAGTGCAACTATACGTCTAAAATCAGAAATGAATGAACTTGGGCCTCAATGTAATATTATTGGATAAGCTTTCCTAATCATTAAAAAGAAAAAAGGGAAGTTTAGTTCAAAATTGCTAAATATTATGAAAAATATTTTAATTTTGTAATATTTAGTTTTATATATGATCTATAATTTTATAATTTTAATGTTGGAAAAAATCACTTTAAAAGTGTGTCCAAAAATATTGCATTAAGGCCAGATGTTTATGGACTAAAATATTTTCTAAATTCTCTGACAATTATTCTATGGTGGTTGGACATGTTTCCTGGGGTCCAATGTGTGCTGCTCCCTACCTTCATGACTTGCAAAAAAAAAACAGAAGCGCTCAGCCCCTGAGCCAAGACTATCACCACTAAACTTGGCTCAATCAGCTGACTCGCTCTGACAATGCTAGAGCTTGATCACTACATGGCTTAGCTCAAAACTAAAAAATTCTTTTTGAGAAATGTGTGGCTTTCGGGAGATAGGAGCAGCATCTGGTGGACCCCAGTTAAGGAGTTAAACCATTCTAAAACCGTTTGACTCCTGGCAACATAACCACTGCAGTGCATGTGCTTGGAGTGTTCATCTAAGAGTTATATGCAATCAATATCTGAGGGATATTTAACATTCTGTTTGAAGGTTAGTGTGCTCATCTGAGTGTTTAACTCAAAGCTTATTTATTTTAATTCCCCTTCATTATACTCTAGCATCCACTGGTCCAAGCAATATTCAGTCGGAAAATAGATGAAGTGAAGTTATTACTGAACCAGAAAGAAAATGTAAATGTTTTGGTGAGTATCAGCTTTACTATTCTCATTCTAGATGTCTGGAACTATATTAATGGGTCTTGAATGTTCATTGCAGAATTTCCTGACTCCTTAAGAATTGCGAAAGTGTGTGTATGTATGTATCCCTTGCTTAAGAACAAACATTCCTTTATAGATACAATGGTAGATGCAAGCTAAATGCTGGGGGGGAGGGAGGTGAAATTTTGTATGAAAAATATAATCTGGCAGTGGCTCCAGTCTAGGAGGGGGGGCGGGGAGGAGTTTGCAGAAGAATGTGGCCTTAATTGTGAATCAACTGTAATATATACCCAATGAGTACAGCATGCTGGGAGAATGTAATGTAATAGCATGTCCCTCGGTGCTGTCATCAGAATGCTGCACAGGAATGCATGTGGAAGCAGGTGAAATGGTCTGTTGCATCATGAAGAGACAGTCAGCTTCTCTACTGATATCAAGCACTACATGCCTCAAATCTCTTCACCACTGACAGAGTAGTACAGGGAGAATTATTTAAAGAAACTTGTGTGTCTGGGGAGATGATTTTATCTATTCTAACAGACAAATTTTGGGCACCATATACTTTAACTCCAAACTCTTCAAGTCCTCCCCTTCACTTCTGTTCCAATCTGAAGCTTTAATCAGGAAGGTTGAGTACATCAGCAAACTGTCAGTCTGTCACCCTTTCTATTCACAAACGTGAGTGAAAAGATATCTACCTCGGATTGTAACAGAAGTGAAGGTACATAGTTGATGGGTGCCAAATTGAAGTCTGGGTTTAAATCCTTTTGTTTGTTTTAACCCTGTTGAAGTAAGTTGGCGTCCGCGCCTCCTTCCACCGTTTCATTTTTATGAATTGTTTTGGTGTCTGGATTGTCCCTTTACACTGCAGCACAGCAGTTGCAAGAAGTATACAAATGTGTAAAAAAATAAATCCTACTTGTACAAATATTGATTTTATTATTCTCATTTTCCCCATTACAGGACCAAGAAAGACGTACTCCCCTGCATGCTGCTGCCTTCTTAGGAGACCTTCAAACTATTGAGCTATTAATACAGTCAGGTATGATCTGCGTGAACTATTTTTTTCTTAATCTGTTTTACATTTATACTTTGTTTCAATACAATGAGTTTTAGATTAAAAAGTTCAGTCTTCAGGCCTCTTGTACACACGACTAAGTACCAACACGACAAAGCTGTTAAATTAACCAGATTAGACTTTACATAATCCTGAATCTTTAGCATTAAGTATCACATTTGCGTGTTTTTTTTTTTTTTTGGTTTTTTTAACCGTTCTAAGTAGAGTTAATAGATTTGAATAAAGTAACGTAATTTAAATGTTTTTTTAACTTTGATTTTATCTGTATTATGATCTGTGCAAAAAAATTTTATTTTTTTTTTCTTCTACATACAGTAAGGGAGTAAATGAAGTTTGTCATTTTCCTATTTAACTTATGTGGTCTCTGTTTATAAAACAGTTGTAACATGCTACGTACATTTAGCAATAAGTGCCTTTTTTGTGCATTTGTTATGCAGAAATGCGATGTACATTCTAGAGCACGCTAGTTAATCTACACTTTATGCTGAGCAGATGTATAGATGGCCTTTGTTTATATATTGAGGTTTGTAGCTTATATCTCTCAACTGCAGCTATTCCGGTCAGCTAGGTTCTAAAATGCTATATGGACAAAGCATTTGGAGTGTGTACAATTTACTGTATCTAACTAAGTATGTCATGCAGAAAACATCAGATTCAATGTATATGCATCAATAGGCTTATGTTCACTAGCATAGAGCATAGTTTAAAAGTAGAGTACTTGCACCCACACCTTTTTTTAAAGGTGCACTTTGAATATTTGCCTATGATAATAGATATGTCGGTGTGTTTTTAGGTGCTAATGTAAATGCAAAGGATTCGGCTTGGCTCACACCTGTGCACAGGGCTGTTGCTTCACGCCATGAGGTAAATTGCAAACTTTTGTAAAAGTAACATATTGTTAAATTACATGTGTTGTGCTGCAGCAAAAAAGTCATCAAGAATGCCTGTACTTTATCAGCCTACACATAAAAAAAGTAAGCTGATTCATTTAAGAAATCCATAGTATATTTGTAATTTATAATACTGTTTTTGTTTCTGTTGGGTAGGGTTATTGTTAAATACAAACATAGGCGCAGATATTAAAATAAATATAATCCAACTTGGACTGACTGCAAATAAAAACTTGTAAACTAAATTTTTTATTTTATTTTTAAAGTGTAGCCAACCTTTGTTCCTCTTTAACTCTACTTTACAAATAGAGAGCAGTCTCTCTCCTCGTGAAACACTCTGCAGACGTCAACGCACGGGACAAATACTGGCAAACTCCACTACATGTTGCTGCTGCTAATCGAGCTAATAAATGCGCAGAGACGTTGATAACGCTAGTGAAGAATGTCAACATTGCGGATCGCACAGGACGCACTGCCCTTCATCATGCTGTGCTCAGTGGAAACCTGGAGGTATATACGTGATTGACTCATAACCCTGTCTGAAATTCTCTTTGCACTTCAGTGAAAAGCATCTCTGAAAAGAAAAAAGTGTTTAATACATAAGTGAATCATCACAGAGGAGGTTATTCCACTTTCTCCTCTACATTTTATCGATGTGGCTTTTTTTTTCTCCAGCAATGTCTTCTCTTTTCACAGATGGTGCTCATGCTTTTAAACAAAAGAGCTCACCATGGTATATGTGATAAGAAAGAGAGGCAGCCTATTATGTATTCTTCTTTCCTGGGTAAGTTGCAGATATATTAAATTCTATCCTGCTTTTATTTAAATTTTTTTATAATTAGTAGTGGTAGTAGGCGATTACCACCACCTTTGAGTGGGGTTTTGTTTCTTTAGGTTGGTATTGGTTCTACCTTACTTTTCTGTGTAATAGTTCTCCTAAAGTCACCAAGACAATTTCATTTCAATGAAGTAGTCGTGCTGCAGTGCTTATGTAAGCTCGAGGTAAAACATTGCTGTTTTACAAGAAGGGCGATGTTTACCTTAAAGGGTTAAGCACACCACTAGTGGCTCCTATACTGACAAATTCTAAAGGCACATCTGCTGCACTGAGTAAAACTGTGATGTTGCAGCTCTTAGAAAAGTATTGGGTTTAATGCTTTCTTATTAAAAGCAGTGGATGCCTCGTATGGTGCTTGCTGCAGAACTTTGGATTGAACAACCACCAGAGTAAGCCATACCTCTTTGAGTCTCAAAGATGGGGAAAATGGCTCATATGTATAAATGTGAGAACCGGCATCAGTTCTTTAGGTTTACTCTTCCCTCCCTCAGATTGTTTTTGCGCGAGTGGATCAGCATTAATGTAGGTTCATCTAGGATACATATTTTCTCTTGCGTTTCATGGGACAGGAAACGCATTTTTGCATTACATTTGACCGGAAGTTGTTCCTTTGGACTCCAAGTAACAATGTTTCATTTTCAATTCTACTTTACTATTTTTTACTGCCTCTCCCTCCTTGGACACACATAGTTAGCTAATAATGTACATATGTGTTTTGTTATTTTAATGATTTTGTTTTATTCACCAACGTTAATGTGCAAGTTAATTATTGGTTGATCATTGGCACTTCTTGATATAGATAGATCTATAGATGGATATTTGACTGTGGTGTTAGCTTGACAAAGACCTCTTAGGTCAAAACGTTGCTGCTCTTTTCTGTTTCTTTTCCAAAACTGCCTGGGGCGTGAAAGCCTTGAATGCCTGGAGATATTTTTTTTTAATTTATTTTTGCCTCAAAGATGGAAAAGGGCATGTAAAAAAAAAAAAAGTATGTCCATAACGAAGGACAGAGGCACTATATATTGTTGGAAATGCAGGATTGTATTACTAATGCTATAGTGTCCTCTTTAATAATGAGGAAGGTGAAGGCTGAAAGACACACGTGGGAGAAAAAAATGAATGTAAAAGTAATGTCTTATGCTACTGTGATAAATCCAATAAATAAAACAACTCATTGCATATTCTGATGATAGTATTTTGTTTAAGAAAAATAACCAAACATCTGACACTGTTAACCTTTTTAATTTGCTTTGCTGAATGTGATGTGTGTTGAAAAATAGACCTCTTTACACTGCACCATTTTGAGTAGGGGCCCTTTTTTTCTATTCAAGGACACCTGGAAATTACAAAGCTGTTGATTTCTCGGGGAGCTGATGCAATGTCGAAGGATAAGAAGGGTTATACTCCTCTCCATGCAGCTGCTTGTAGTGGACAGGTTGATGTGTTGAAGTATTTGTTAAAACTTGGTGTGGAGGTGAGTTTAGTTTTTTAATAGTTTGTTAAAACTGTAACCTTTTAAGGGGTGGATCTCCTCACTTGTCTACACTACTTTAAAGGGACACTATAGTCACCAAAACAACTACAGCCTAAGGCCTTTTAAACTGTGCTAACAGACTTTTGTGCATTTTAATTTGTCAAAGTGCTTAAAGGACTACTATAGTGCCAGGAAAACATACTCGTGGAGAGGAAGGGGTTAAAATCTTACCTTTCACCAGCGCCGGGCAGGGAGCTCTCCTCCTCCTCTCTGCCTCTTCTCCTCCTCTTTGGCTGAATGCGCATGCACAGGAGCTGCGCGTGCATTCAGCCAGTCTCATAGGAAAGCATTCACAATGCTTTCCTATGGATGCTTGCGTCTTCTCACTGTAATTTTCACAGTGAGAAGCACGCAAAGCCTCTAGTGGCTGTCAATGAGCGAGCCATTAGACGCTTTAGAGGCTGGATTAAGAAACTATGTTTTTATCAAAAAAAAATGGGTTAACCTTAGCTGGACCAGGCACCCAGACCACTTCATTAAGCTGAAGTGGTCTGGGTGCCTAGAGTGGTCCTTTAATATCAAAATCGTGCTTATTTGATATTGTGCAAAAATAGCAATAACTTGTGCATAATCTGCAAATCCAAAGTGCCAATTTACACATTATATATGATATACTTGCAATGTACGTAGTTCAACATGAAAAAGAAAAACAGTGTAATACTGTAAATACACCATATATAAAAAGAACCAGATGTGTTTAGCACTCACAAACGTTGAGCAGGTAAGCCTTTGCTGCAGAAAGACTGACAGCCGTGATCAAATTGAACAATCTTTATTTCAATTTAAAATAAAAAAAAATTACCAGTCCCTCAGATAAGCTTCCAAAAGTCCTGTTACCAGTTGCCGGCACTTCTGGATTCCTGGAATGTTTGCGCTCGTAACAGTGGACGGAGTATGGTTTTTTTTATTTTTTTATTTTTTATTATTTGGTCTGTCTTCTCTAGCATTGCATATATAACCATTTTAGGGATGTTAAAAATTAACTTTCTAACACGTCTGTCTTGGCAGATTGATGAACCAAATTGCTTTGGGAACACTGCCCTCCACATTGCCTGTTACATGGGACAAGATTCTGTGGCCACTGAACTTGTTAATTACGGCTCCAATGTCAACCAACCCAATGAGAAAGGTTTCACCCCTCTGCACTTTGCTGCCGTTTCTACCAATGGAGCTTTGTGTCTGGAGCTTCTTGTAAACAATGGGGCTGATGTTAATTTTCAGGTAAAATTTTATTCATGTAAATGGTTTTTCAAAACAAGTGTGGCACTCTTTTTGTGTGTGTGTGTTTTTTGAGGTATGGGTTTTGTCTGGCTACAACAGACTTGTTGCAGGCCCGTCGTGGGTCCGGCCACAGGTCTGTCTATTTCTTTGGAGGGGGAATATGTGATGGATTGCCTGAGTTGCTTGTCGCAGGCCACAAGCTTGTGGTGCCATTTTTGTGATGGTTTTCGATGTGTCTAGATGTTGCTGTGTTGTGTGCCTGTATTCTACATAGAGCAGTGTGTCTGTATATGCAGGTGTGGGGCAACAAAGGGGAGGGCAGCAGCTCTATAGACTGTAAATTATAGTTAGGTGTGGTATTCTGTGTTAATCAAGAAATGCTGCACTGTGTGTGACCACCTGCTGTGGGAGCCAGCAAGTCTATCTGCTACAGCAAAGGGCTGTGTTGATGTAACCAGAGATTGCTCTGAACGGATAGGGGGTTCCAACTTCAAAGTGGAATTTGCGTTGTAAGCTCTGATTGATCATGCAATCAAATTGGCCCCTTTTGTAAAAGTATTAAAGAATTTTTGGAGCTTTTTTATTTATTTATATGTATGTTGTGATTGAAAACCCCTTCCACAAAATGTGCTTCTTTGTTAAACTAATTAGCATATGCCCACTCAGAATCCTTTGCGGTTGTAACATCGCTGCAGTTTGGGAATTTCTGTGGGAAAAGCAAGTCTTATGGCTTGACTGGTATGCAGATTTTTGTTTAACACTGATGTGTATGTGTATATGTGAGTGAACGGGTCGAAACATTGATCAAACAACCTGTAAACCTTTGGATTAAAGACCGTTAATATTCTTAAATAGACTGGAGAGTGCATCTTTCTTCAATATAATTATGTTTGTATGTATCTCTATCTAGAACTCTGTACCTCAGGGGGGGGGACTGAATTGCCTCTCAAGCACAGTAAATCATGGGAGGGATTGCCCTGGGGGTTGGGTTGGAAACCCCTTGTGATTAGGTTTTTGCATAATAGGCAGTGTGTGGCCCTGAATAAAGCAGTTGTACTCCCAGAACTGTGTGTGGTCTAGTCAGGGCCGGTGCAAGGATGTTTGCTGCTCCTCCCCCCCATGTGACATCACAATGCCCCACCCATATGATCAGCCATGTTAACTAGATGCAGTGCTGCCGTGTTAACATTAAAAGGCCTGCAGGGACAGGCTATAGACACCAGAACCACTACATTAAAGCGGCACTGTCATGCCGAACTTACCTTTCCTCAATCTCTTCCTCTTCTCCCCCTCTCTCAGGATCTGTTATACTTTTCTTCCTGTCTTCTTTAGTTTTCTTTAAAATCATAAGACAAAGTAGGGACTCTTTGCCTTATGGGGGATTCCTCCGCTTGACCAGCTCTGACCAGCGGAGGAGCAAAGTGTGCTTCATTTCCGCTGGTCAGAGCAATTTTCCCATGATCCCTAGCTTTCCTCAGTGTTCCCACAATGCTTCCTGTCATTTTACACAAAACTGCCGAATTGCGTTCTAACTGAATGACAACAGTATGTTCGTTTCTTTTAGAATGCAATTCGGCACTTTATTCGGATCAGAATTTCATTCGAATGAATGAAACTCCAATCCTATTCATTGCTGTGGCTGCATTTTGCAGCCGCTTAGTAGATAGCTCCCTGATACCGTGGGAATTAGGGAGTTATCTACTAAAAGGCTGAAAGACCTAAATTGGCCTTTCAGCCAACTTTACTAATACCAAGTAAAAATTACTTAGTATTAGTAAGTAATATGTCCCTACTCGCTATACTGCGAGTAGGGGCATGTCTGGTAAACAGTGAGCAGCCTGTGTATTGACCCCCATAGAGTGAGAGGGGGACCTGGGGGGGCTTATGAAGTGGTGGGGAGCACTGCTCCCTGCTACTTCTATAGTTACATATTACAAGGAGAGAGCTGCGTGCCGGTAGCTCCCTCCTTGTAATAAACTGAACGAACAAACAAACACTGATACATTGTGTTTGTTTGTTCGGCTGATATTTCTATTCACTCATTCGTCTGTCTGATGAATGAGTGAATAGATGAAATTCCCGTTCGCATGTCCAGGTGTTTCACTGGGCATGTGCGGGAATCTCACAGTCTGTCTAGTGTGGGCTGATGACGTGTCCCTGAGGCACTTCACCTACCCACACAAAGATGGCGGCGCCCTGAATGTAGATCGGGGCAGAAAATAAGGATTAAAAAAATAGGTAATGTGGGGGGCTTAGGGGCATTTGGGGGTGACTAGTGAGTCAATTGGATGTAGTGGAGGCGGGAGAGGGGTTAAAAAAAAAAAAACAGAATTCGGCATGACAGTGCCGCTTTAAGCTGCAGTGGTTCTGGGGACTATAGTGTTTCTTTAATGTGAGGTAAATTAGAGATTAGTGCCACGTATAGTATACTAGATTGTCTACTTACAACCAGATGAGGATGATGGGCTGTAGCTGCAGTCTGGCTCCACTGGTCTGGTGTAGAACAGGATCTCTGGAGGCTGTTTGTAACTGTAGTCACAAAAATCAATGTTCTGGGAGAACTGGAAGCAGCTCCATTTTTTTGGGGGCCCTTTACACAGCTCAAGGTCTGGGTCCCAGGGTCCACCTTCATGTTCCACCAATGAGTTTGTTCACAGGGGGTGGAGTGTAGGGAATGTCCTGATTTGTGTGTAAGGAATGCATTGTGTGAATCTGTGTTTAGCCGTGTAAGGGCTGCAAGGTGTGTTTCTGTGTATTGAGTGTGTGTAAGGGGTGCATTGTGTGTGTGTGTGTGTGTAATGGATGTCCATCTCCTCCCCCCTCCCATGTCACTCTCTTCTCCCCTCCCCCTCTCCCCCGTCGCGCCATTCTCCTCCCCCTCAAGGCTGCAATGCTTTCCTATGGGGATTTTACCACCATTGGATGTCCTCATGCAGAGCTCTCTCCTGGTGCTCCTCCTACCTCTCCCAGCACTCTTTCAGTGTTTCTTTCTCTGGCTCTGCTTCTCCCCAACTCCTCTCTGTTGGTGTCCCCCAAGGTTCAGTCCTTGGTCCCCTACTGTTCTCCATCTATACTGCCTCCCTTGGTAAACTCATTAGCTCCTTTGGCTTCCAATATCATTTCTATGCAGATGACACGCAAATCTACCTGTCCTCTCCTGATCTCTCCCCGTCCCTCTTGACTAGTGTCGCTGACTGCCTCTCTGCTGTTTCTAACTGGATGGCTGTCCACTTCCTTAAACTACACTTGACCAAAACTGAAATACTAGTCTTTCCTCCCTCAAGTGTTGTTACTCCTGTGTCTGTCTCCCTCCAAGTCAACTGTGCTACCATCAGCTCCACCACGCAGGCACGCTGCCTAGGTGTTCTCTTTGACTCCGACCTCTCCTTCACGCCTCATGTTCAGTCTATCACCAAACCCTGTCATTTCCATCTCAAAAAAATTGCGCGCATCCGCCCCTACTTAACACCAGATGTGACTAAGGTGTTGGTCCATTCCACTGTCCTTTCTCGCCTTGACTACTGTAATTCGCTTCTCAGTGGTCTTACGTGCTCCCAACTTGCGCTATTACAGTCCATAATGAATGCGGCAGCGAGGCTCATCTTCCTGTCTGCCCGCACCTCCCATGCCTCACCCTTCTCTCAGTCCCTACATTGGCTTCCTATAAAATATAGTGCTCAATTTAAAATTCTCGTTCTTGCTTTCAAATCGCCACATAATGCTGCTCCCACCTATCTGTCCTCCCTTATACACAAGTATGTCCAGTCTAGGCTCTTACGATCTGCTTAAGACTTACGTCTATCTTCTGTCCGTACTCCCACTTCTGATGCTCGCCTTCAAGATTTCTCGAGGACTGTCTCTAGTCTAATACTATCCTTACCTTTTTGTGTCCTTTTTACCCCACTCCCTCTAGCATGTAAGCTCATTGAGCAGGGCCCTCAACCCCTCTGTTTCTGTGTGTCCAACCTGGCTGGTTACAACTACATGTCTGTTCGTCCACCCATTGTAAAGCTCTGTGGAATTTGATGGCGCTATATAAATAACATAATAATTATAATCATTGACATTGCAGGGTTAAGGGGACCGGGACACTGCACCAACACTTCAATGACCTGAAGTGGTCTGGTTGCCTATAGTCTGTTTGATTGATATACTATATTTGGATGATGCAATGACTTCGAGTAACCAGTGTTAAGGGTTATACCTCAGTAGTGAATCCTCTCCGCCGAGGGTCTTGGTGACCTTTGTAGTACTAGTGCAAGTACTTGTTTTGTTTGTGGTTTTTTTTTTTTTTTTGTTTTGTTTTGTTTTTTTTGCACTTGGCTAGCTGGATATGTGAGCAGATTTTCTTTTATTCCCCCCATCCCTTTATAAATTAAAAAATATATATCATTTTATTTTATTTTTATTTTATTTTTTTATTTTTTTTCTTTCTTGTTCAATCCGTAATTCTTTCCTGTAGTGCTGACAAATTGTTACTCAGATTTCCCCCACTATTTTGCGGTGCTTAGTGGGAACAGCCATCACACCACTCTGCAAATGTGGCTATTTGTGTATATGTATAATTTGGTTATTTAGATTGTCCCACCTTTACCATATATACTATACTAGATTATTTTTTTTTTTAATCTTGTTGATTTGATTTTGTATTCATGTTTTTAAGGTGTCCATTATTTATTTTCTACAAAATAGAATACTGATGGAACGGAGACCCTCAATGACCTCTTTGGGACAATACATAAAGTGAAGGATCTCTAAAGTCCCTATAATTCGGTAATCTCTTTAGACTACCTGAGGTTATTACCGAAAGGGTCTTGGGTTTTCAATATAGGTACTTGGTTATTCACTTTTGTCTGACATTGAGCAATAAGGAAATGTGTTCTTTATTCGTCCTGCATGACTTTAGAGGGTGATTTATTTATGAATAGGTGTGTTAACATACATTTATTAAAGACAAAATAAAAGATGTTTTAATAATTCTAGTTCCACATTTTTATTTTCTTTTGTTTAGCCATATTTAAAGGGGTAAACCTCTGAGCTGGGTGGGCAACTTTTCTAGACTTCAGGATTTTGTTATTTTTCCCTCCAGGATTTTAGTCTAATTTTTTTTTTCCCCCATTTGAACTGTCATACCCCAAATAACTTATGCTCATTAGATTGAGCATAAGATGCGGTCTATGCATTGTGCTAGCAGTTTTGCTAGCAAATGTATAGTTAAGGAGAGAACTTTTTTTTTTTTTTTAAACTAGGTTTTTCTCGCAGCTGCCTCCTGAGCGTAGCAAATTTGGGAATTACGTATTTATATTTGAAATAAGTCTTGAGTCTGTCTTACACCCATCACATTATTAACTTGTAAATCACAGCACATGAACTTAATGGCTCTTGTTATGAAAGCCTTAGGCCCATCTTGGCTATTGGAAGGTTTTAGGATTGGTTAAGCATAATTTGTGAAAAGTGATTTTAAATATCAATGTTGTGTTTTTAAAGTTACGCCATTCCAATCCCAGAGGTCTAGTAGTCACCTGCCACTTTTTGTTCTTCTCCGTTATCCTCAGAATAGCCAGCAACAAAACACACTGATTAATTGTGTGTGTAAATAAATTTTTTTAATTTTTTTTTTGCAGAGTAAAGATGGAAAGAGCCCTTTGCATATGGCTGCCATCCATGGACGGTTTACACGCTCTCAGATTTTAATACAGAATGGTAGGTGCCTGTTGCATCACACCTCTCTTTTGGCAGAACATGTTCAGACAAATGGACATTGCTCTCTTCTATTATTTGTAGGTGGTGAAATCGACTGTGTCGACAAATACGGCAATACACCTTTGCACGTCGCTGCTAGATATGGCCATGAGCTGCTAATTAGTACGTTGATGACAAATGGTGCTGATACTGCAAGGTGAGTGTTCAGAGAAATCAGACTTCATACCTTTTTATGAGCGAGATATCATAGCAGAACTGATGCAACTAAAATTAGTAAATATAGGAAATTATAGGAAATTAAAGGGACTCTCCAGTGCCAGGAAAACATTACCTGCAGTGCCCTTCTCCCTCTCACCCCCCATCCCATGTTGCTGAAGGGGTTAAAGCCTCTTCAGTGACTTACCGGAATCCAGCGCCAGCGTCTCTCTGCGCTGGGTCAGGCTCTGCCCACACTCCGCCCCCGCCGACGTCAACCAGCGGGGGAGACCTAATGCGCATGCGCTCGTTAGACCTCCCCATAGAAAAGCATTATTCAATGCTTTCCTATGGGGATTCTGGCGACACTGGAGGTTCTCATGTATAGCGTCGTTTAAAACACTTTTTTCGTGTTCTAAGAACACGAAGTCCCTCTAGTGGCTGTCTGAGAGACAGCCACTAGAGGAGGGCTTAAGCCTGCAAGGTAATTATTGCAGTTTATTAAACCTGCTATAATTATATTTGCTGGGTTAAGGGTGGTGAGATTTGGCACCCAGACCTCTGCAATGGGCAGAAGTGGTCTGGGTGCCTGGAGTGTCCTTCTAAGCCTTTGCCAAGTCTCTTCTGTTTTGCATCTAATAAGGGATTCCCAAGACAAAGGCATATATACCTATATGTAAATTATTCTGTCCTAAAACACACAAAGAAATGAAATAAATAAAACTGTGTACAGTGACCTTTCCACTAGATATGGAGATTAGACTTCTAGATTATGCACATATATGCTAACATTTGAGTTTGCATGCATCCAGGTCAATAGAGTTAAAATGTATGCTGCTTACTAGAGATCTAAACAGTGTACATTTTATAGCATCTTGGCTAGCAGAACATTCAGTGTTCTTTGTGGACCATTCTTCATTGGGTAACATATAGCTCTATTCTGTATCAAAATAAAGCCTTCTAAGGCTGCAATTTATTCATGCCAGAGGTTTCATTTGTATCCTGTTTTCCTTTTTCTCAGGCGTGGTGTACATGGCATGTTTCCGCTTCACTTAGCTGTTCTTTTTGGTTTCTCAGACTGTTGCCGTAAGCTACTTTCCTCAGGTAAGAGATTTTTTTTAAATTAACTACTTGAATGTGTCTTAACCATAATGGGAAATATAATCATACGTGAAAATACAGTCCATATGTTATTGAGAATGTGTTTTTCTATTTAGCGTTTTGTCCGCAATCTGAATTGTGATGCGACATAGCATTGTCCCCTAGATTGGAGCTGCTTGTTTTAGAGCTTCGACTCGAGCTCTGTAAAGCATTTTGCTCATGCTAATTTACCAGTAAATATCCTGGCATCAGATCTCTGTGCCTGCTTGCTATATTGAGATGGACTTGGTAAACCATTTTCTTTCCTTTCTAGGTCAGTTGTACAGCATAGTGTCGTCGCTTAGCAATGAGCATGTGCTGTCTGCTGGCTTTGATATTAACACGCCTGACAACCTTGGGAGGACCTGCCTCCATGCTGCTGCTTCAGGAGGGTGAGTCTCATTTGTTAAAGTAGCCCTTCATTGTTATGCTAACATTCTGTGTACCTAAATAACGCTTTAGGATTATATTTTTTTTTATTTTTTTTTTTTTTATAGAGATATATAAAAAAGATAATTTAAGGTAAACTAAGCAGTGAAATGCATATTGATGTGTTGATACAGTCAATATTACCATTGTAATACATTTAATTTCAGTTGTACTACTCTAGGCTGCTGAGAGTATCCATATGTTTTTATTTTTATTTTCGGATTGTAGAAAAAGAACATGTTGCATAGATTAAAAAAGGTGCTGGCATATAATTTGTCATAAACAAATCAGTGTTGTATTATTTCTTGGACATTTAAATTGACTCTCCAGTCACAAGTGTTTCTCCTTTGCCCTATTTTAGAAATGTTGAATGTCTTAATTTGCTGTCAAGCAGTGGTGCTGATTTGAGGAGACAGGATAAGTTCGGAAGGTAAACATTCTGCCTATATCTTATTTTAATTTGGATTGGCCCTTAAAGCAAGATTAAGTGCTGTAGGTACTGATGTCCCTTTTGCTTGATTTATTCACTACAAGCATCACCCCCCTTCCTCCCCACACCCTCTTTTTTGCCAGCCAATGTAAGTAGTCGACTTTTTGACACCGCCTCCCTCCACTGCTGATGGAGAGTCAGAAGCTCTTTTTCAATGGAGTCCTTCACAGCATGGGTTAGTTCATTGGCTGAGAATGATCAGTCGATGCTCTCAACCAGTGAGCTAACTCAGGAGAGCTAATGGCTTCTGGCTCATTGTTTGTAGTAGAGGTGGGCAGCGGTGCCTAATGTACCCCAGGTAAGAAGTCAAACTTTTCAATTGTTTGACTCTTTACAATGGGTGGTGCTAGGGCGTTTCTTACAACTAACTGTACAGGGCGCTCTACAGTTATAGCGTGCTGGATAGTTTGATGTTTGTAGTGTTGCTTTTTGCATCTTCTGCTGATTTAATTTGGCTCAATTCTCTTGCATGTATTGTAAAAATGTATCTATTCACAGTATTCACAAACAACCAAATCCTAACCTAATCACGACAAATGGATACCCTGCTATTTTCAAATGGATCTCATAATTGCATTGTAAAAAGAAGTACAAATGGGAAAAGTAATTGAAGGTTCTCACATTTGTTATCCTGCACAGTAAAACGCTAGACACAGTACATGTTTGATTGGTCATGTGTGAAGATTACTGTGCATGTGTCCTGTGTCCCCAGTATTTGTGGTTTTTGTTTAGGGGCACATCTTTTCTGACAATCTGAAAAGTACTCTTTTTATTCCGTGTTCCTTTTTAAGTGCTTTTTAATGGTGGTGGTGGTGGTGTGTTTTATTTTTATTTTTTTTTATTTTTTTTTTTTTTCTCCTTTCTAAATCTCATAATGCAACCAAATCACTGACTAGTTATGTCAAGGGCCCAAATCCACTAACTTGCATATGTTTTTTATATTGTTTTAGGACTCCGTTGCACTATGCTGCTGCCAATGGTAGCTATCAGTGCACTGTAAATTTGGTCACTGCTGGAGCCAGTGTTAATGAGGCAGACTTTAAAGGCTGCACCCCCTTACACTATGCTGCTGCTTCTGATACCTACAGGAGGTGAGTGGCACATTCTAGGTTTGTTTTATGTTCCTGACCTTATTCGTAAATCTAGGAAGATCTCTGGGTTAGGCATAATTGTCACATTACCTATGTAAACTTACGTTCAAGCATTCACAGATATAGATGTTCAAGGCCTATTCAGAATGCTTTTTGAGTTGTGACTGTTTAGGACAAAATGCCTAATTTGGAAAATTTTCCAACTTCATGATATACACAGTTTGATATGTTGGCCTGAGTATTGCTTCAAACCACGTTTAACAGTGATATGTACCCCTATGTTCACATGGGTTTAAATATTTAATGTTTAAAGGACCACTCTAGGCACACAGACCACTTCAGCTTAATGAAGTGGTCTGGGTGCCAGGTCCCTCTAGGATTAACTTTTTTTTTTTTTTTTTATAAACTTAGCAGTTTCAGAGAAACTGCTATGTTTATAAATGGGTTAATCCAGCCTCTAAAGCCTTTAGTGGCTGTCTCATTGACAGCCGCTAGAGGAGTTTGCGTGCTTCTCACTGTGAAAATCAGTGAGAAGACGCCAGCGTCCATAGGAAAGCATTATGAATGCTTTCCTATGAGACAGGCTGAATGCGCGCGCAGCTCCTGCCGCGCATGCGCATTCAGCCGGAGAGGAGGAGGAGCTCCCCGCCTGGCGCTGGAATACAGGTAAGTTTAACCCCTTTCCTCGCCATCCAGCCCGGCGGGAGGGGGTCAGTGCCAGGAAAACAAGTGTTTTCCTGGCACTATAGTGGTCCTTTAAAGTGACTCAGTCATCTCTAACATGCCTTTCTCCTATGGTTTACCCTGCTGTTTTTTGAGAATCTGTAATTTCATTTCTGATCTACTTCTCTTTGAAACATAAGACAAAGTAGTCCCTACTTTGTCTTTAAGTATTTGTCAAGCGTAGGAATAATATACAAGATAAAGTACTTGTTTTTCTAAAGCAAAATAAATCAGAAATTGGAAAAATATCTGGTTGTGGAAGAGGAAATAATAGGAGAGGTTTTTGATGTCAGACACTTTAAAAGAGGAACTCCAAGTTCCCTAGACATTTATTTATCCCTATATTTAACAAATTATGCATTTGTGAGGAATGAAAAGTACAATTAAAGGAACACAAACTTGTTTTAATAATCCTATAATGTTACCATCACTATCTGCCCACCCCCTCCCCACACACACCCTGGCCAATCAGCATCTCCTCATAAAGATGCATTGAATTAATGCATCTCTGAGGAAAGTGTCTCCATGCAAAGGTGTCCATTTAAATGTAGAAATCAATACTTCATTTTGCAGTTGGACACTGCCTTTTTAGCCCCTGGTCAGTCATTCTAATAATCTGTCCTTTGCACTTGGCAGTCAGCAAAGAAAAAGCATACAGAAGAGGGGGAAAAACTAACTTCTGTTGATTTTAAATATTTGTTCGGACATTGTTTTAGTTGGTTTATAACGTAATTTGCTGGCTTGTAGTGTTATGTTCTACATCTTTAATATGCATTTTTAAAAGAAAACAGAGCATCTCATGAAAACTGTAACACCTTTCATTTTCTTTCAATAAATGTCATCAATGTTAACGGAGTTTAGTGAAGTAACTCTTCTCCTTTCAATTAGTTGATTTTGGTGTGATATTTGAAATGACCAATGTAAAAGTTTGGGTAAAACTGACACTTTAACTGACTTGTGGTGTTTTCTACACAAAGCATAATTGCAAATGAAAGGGTGAATATTTATTTTAGAATCTGAAAGGTGTTCAAGAAGAAAATGCTTGCTTACAATTACATGGGTTTTTGTGGGATTGTTTTGTAGTTTTACTTATCCACTCTTCTTCCTCCTCCCGTGTGCTTACTATTCCTTCTCAGAGTGGACACACACTCTGGGACAAGCCAGGAGCCGGACGAAGAGCTGCTGAAAGCCTCGCAACAGAAGGAGGCTTTCTTGTGAGTCGCATGTTTGCTTGGCATGTGTTCGGCAAAATGAACGCCGATCTCATTTTACCACACTTATATTATTTACTCACATACACAGGAAGCCAAAAAATAAACCTAACCGTGATTGTTAGAAAACCTCTGGTCTCATAAAAAATTTAAAAATGCATATCCACAATATTTTAGCTTAATATAATGGTTTCTTTATAATGCTATGTGGATAATAAATTCTGCAATAATGCTAGTTCAGTTCCCATTTTTCAACTAGAGCACTGCCCACTCAGTATATGTTCGCTAGTTAAATTATTTTTTAGGTGCATGTTTGGTGAAGTAAAGACCTTCCTTAATGCTGACACTTGCTTGTTTTTCATGGATGCCTTTTCTTTTTCTTAGCTGCCTAGAATTCCTGCTGGATAACAATGCCGATGCGTCATTACGTGATAAACAGGGATATGCTGCTGTACATTATGCAGCTGCATATGGCAACAGACAGAATCTGGAACTGGTGAGTAAAATAAAAAAAAGTAACGTAAGTGTGTTTTTTCTTTTTTTTTTTTTTAAAGCAATCAGTCTTTGTAGTTTTCTTTTAAAGGCTCTTGTGATATCACAAAAAGCATAACCACTATGGTGTGCCACAGTAGTTATTTTGCCAGTTACGCCCAGCTCCTGACTTGTAAATAGTCAGAATGTTTTAGAACAGAGGATCTCTGCCTAAGCTGGCCCTGAACTGCAGGACCAGAAGAGGTGGCAATAACAGATTACAGGCTCTCGGGAAGTCTGTAATGATTGGTGATGGCAGACCCTTAAGTGCTTGGATTGTTTATAATGCCTACTAACCACATGTTATGCTTGTGTGGTGTGTATCAGTTGGTTCCTACTAGATTTCAGCACAAAGCTTATACACGATAGAAATAAATATCCTGCTTACATAAAGTAGGTAATGTAAAAAAAAATTCATATGCTTTGCTTCGAATATCAAGCACATCCTTAACGTGTGTGTGTGTGTGTGTGTGTGTATATATGTATATATATACATAATATAAATTTTATTTTATTTTAACTTTGCATTATAGTTCAACAGATATATCTGTGTCCATTTAGTACTTTTGACTTCTTTTTCAGCTCCTTGAAATGTCCTTTAATTGTTTGGAAGATGTGGAAAGCACTGTACCAGTTAGCCCTTTGCACTTAGCTGTAAGTAATATTAAGCTTGATTCATCATTTAAATATATTGTGGTTACTTGCTTCCTTTAATTTAGATTACATAGCTCCATGAGATTTGTTTTATATAATCAGAGTAATTTAAATAAAAATCTAACAGACCTATTGCCCTGAATCGATCGGTCAGAACGCATCTTTTGACTATAAATATTACGCATATCTGCAAATTACAGGGTCATTGCCAGTAAACCATTTTATTTAATGGATAGTTGGCAAGTGTAGTGTTTGTTTTTTTTTCCTGATTCTAAGGAGTATATTTGAAGATTTTAATGGATTTTTTTTTTTTATGATGATACCCCTATATGTCCTAGAATTCAGTGTTTTTTTTCGGTCCAATTCTAATTTATCAACAATTTTTTGTTGTATCCGTAAAACACCCATTTATTAAAATGTTGTGTGTCACACCTAAATATAAGTGTGTGCATGAGCTATAAGTGGCTTTAATCTGTAGGTCAGCCATAACTGCTATGTATAAGTTTTTGTTTGTTTTATCACCTTGGAATATGTTTAAATGGTACATATTACTTTTCACTCCAAAAGCTTTGCTCTGAATAGTACTGCACTCTTATTCTACACAGATCTTTGGTATGTAAACAGTGTTATGACCTTAAAGTGACAAGCTATAGGCTACATTAATGAAATAAAGTTAGAATGTATATATGAATGTGAAATGCCCACCACTTACTCAATATAAACATTCTGTCTGAGTCATAGCAAACTTATTGTGCACTCACCCATAGCTTACTGCTGTTTCTATGCTACATGTTCTGATAATGGTTTTTATTTTGCAGGCCTACAATGGTCACTGCGATGCTCTGAAAACTCTGGCGGAGACTCTGGTGAACCTGGATGTGCGAGACCACAAGGGTCGCACTGCTCTTTATCTCGCAACAGAGAGGGGATCTACAGAGTGTGTGGAAGTTCTCACTAGCCACGGGGCATCTCCTGTCATAAAGGACCGCAAGAAGAAGTGGACTCCACTACATGTAGCAGGTTTGCTTACTTGTGGCTAATGGTTTTATACTTTTATTTATTCATTTTTCTCGACCTCTGTTAATTTACATTTTTTTTTTTTCAGCTGCTTCTGGAAACACAGATTGCCTACACCTGCTGATTGACTGCAGCGAGAGGCCGGATATTGTAGATGTTGTGGATGCTCATGGGCAGTAAGTTCAAACTATAAAGATTAATAAAGCCAGAAGAGAGACACATTTTCAAAAAAGTAGAGGTCTTACACTATAAAACAGAAAAAGAACATGCATAATTACAGACGTGACAATCTAACATCACGTAAATAGACCTAAATTAGATATACCCCTTTAAATTCATAGAAAATAATGCAGTCCAGCCACACAGAGTCTCTCAATCTAGTGCTTGGGAGACTCCCAGTGTCTGAACAGACCCTGAAGGGGTCTCCCTTCATTCCCCAATGGCATCATTTTGATCAGTGCTGGGCCTGGTCAGTTGCCCAGCACTGATCTCAATGCATTGGGAATACTATTTTCAATGAAAAAAAGATGGGTAGCTGTCATACTGAAAACAGTCTATAGGTTGCACCGTCATAATACCACTTATCTTCGATTTTCCCTTGGCTAATATCCGTACTATACACATTATTGAAAGTTTATTTGTGTGTTTTTTTTTGTTTTTTTTTTTTTAATATTAAAAATTAGTTATATGTATATGTCACTTCAAATTAAAGCCATTTCTGTCCTTTAACAAATGATCTATAATACCTATGGGGGCACTTGAAAATAAACTCTTTAATTATCGTGGAACAAACCTATAGCTCATATTCTAGGTTTTGGTTCAGAATATGGACAGTTGCATTTTGAAGGTGTTTAGAGAAGTGATTGTGGTTTTTGTTTTTATTTTATTTTTGTTTTGTTTTGGGGGGGATGGGAGGGACAGTTTCACTGAACTCATAACTCACTCTTTGTTATAATGAATTCTTTCTAGAACCCCTCTAATGCTTTCAGTGATGAATGGGCACGTGGACTGTGCTCACTTGCTGCTTGAGAAAGGGGCCACAGTTGATGCTGGAGATAAAAGAGGAAGGACCACACTTCATAGAGCTGTGAGTAGTTTAACCCCTTAAAGACCAAACTTCTGGAATAAAATGGAATCATGACATGTCATGTGTCCTTAAGGGGTTAAGGCAATTTTGCCATTTATCCTATAATTTTGATAAACTTCCTTGTTTAAAAACTTTCTATAGTTTTGATTGCCGAATGCTACTTTACATGATTATTTACCAAAGTTAGAGTTCAAAGTGAAATCAAAGAGAATTTAAAGAGTAGCTGAACTGAAAGCATTTCCAACTTTGAGGGAAGTATTCCAGTTCTAATGGTATAAATGAAGCTGCTATGTATATAAACTTGCGCTGCTAAATTGGCTGCACAATAAAGAAAATAAAAAGATTGAAAATAACATTATTAAAGAGGTATATCAAACTATAAACAAAACAAATGTCTATGAGAAAGAAGGTGAATAAAATGTTGACTGCAGGTGGCCATAAGCTGAATGAAACCATGCAAAATTCCAGTTCAATCGCCAGGGTTATTAATCTGTGTATATTAAATGAAACTATTGATCAGTAACTTTGGAGTTTGGCTTTTATTTTATTTGCAGTCTGTAACTGGCTGTGAGGACTGTGTTGGGGCCCTTTTGGACCACGATGCCTTTGTGCTCTGTCGAGATTTTAAGGGACGCACACCTATTCACTTTGCTTCAGCTTGTGGCCATGCTACACTGGTGCATGTGTATTTGCAGGCTGCGCTTTCTACAGACCCACTGGATGCAGTGGTGGATTACAACGGATACACTCCTATGCACTGGGCTGCTTACAATGGTAAGGTTTATCTATTCATTTCTCCACCCCCACTGTATCGTGTGTGTGTGTGTGTGTGTGTGTGTGACTTGTACATGACTTGCTCTTTTCCCATCATCTCCCAGGGCATGAAGATTGTTTGGAATTGTTACTTGAACACAACCCATTTGCTTACCTCGAAGGAAATCCGTTTACTCCTCTTCACTGTGCAGTGTAAGTGTTCTTTCAAGACCAGACTGGATTGTAAGGCGCTCACTCACGATTCACTGTGCAAATTAAAATAATTTTTTTTGTTGTTGTTTATAGTCCTGACTCTTAAAACTGTGTATTAAATCTTACAGTATTAACAACCAAGACGGTACAGCTGAGATGCTGATAGAAGCTATGGGTGTCAAAATTGTGAATAGCAGAGATGCCAAAGGGAGGTTGGTATAATAACTTGACAATATATAGATGTGCTTAAACCTCTAAAATTCTTACCAATTTTTTTTTTTTTTTTTTTTTTAAACTCTGGAAAATCTGTAAATAAACAAGATTTGTTCAAACTAGTGAATAGTTCACATTCCTTGTTTATATAGGAAGTGTTTAAATAAAAAACAGGGGTGACTCAGAAGCCCATCCAGCGACTAGTCCACAGCAGAATGTTCAGTCACTGTTTTAGCAGTGTATTTCCTATTGGAGAGGAGGAAGGAAAAACATGGTAAACTTTTCTTACCAATATGTTTCACTTCCAAGCTGTTCCCTTTGATAGTAATTCTTGTTTTCTGTATAGAAGAGTCCTGAGGGCCACTGGTCAAGTGGTGTTCAACGGGGGCTCAGTTCTGTACTTCGTGTTGCATGCATATCTTCACACTTTAACTCTTGCTTCATTAGTCAATCTGTTGTCCTATGGTCTTAAAGTGGACATCATTACCCCAAGACACTTTTTAAGAAAAAAAAAGAAAAAAATCCAAATGACATGTTTATGGGAACAAGTGATTGAAAAGCTTGTTAAATGAGAATTTAAAAGGTGTGCAAATTTAAACACTAAGGCCTTCCTGTTTAATCCGCTATTCAATGTAGTTTTTTGTTTTTTTAATTATTTTGCTCTTGGCTTTTAAGCCAATAGGGATGTTATTGCTAGTAAAAGCTTTAGGACACTCATGACTCTATTAATTGGTAACAGAGGGAATTAAAACCAGCATAACGTAATTGTTTGCCATTAAAAGCTTGTTCTATGCAGCATATTACAAGTAATTTTCCTGCTCCGTTCAGGGTTAGTAATATCTGACTTTCTCCTACAGGACCCCTCTTCATGCTGCAGCCTTTGCTGACAATGTGAACGGTTTACAACTACTCATGCGTCACCAAGCCGAGGTGGATGCCACTGACCAGTCTGGTCGGACACCTCTGATGATGGCAGCAGAAAATGGGAAGACTGCAGCAGTCGGTAAATGCATTTTCCTGCTCAGTTTGAGTCAAATGCCGCGTTAGCTTGTGGGCGCAAAGTAATTTGCCCTTAACTGATTACCTTTTTGTCCTCCTCATTTCAGAGTTTCTGCTGTATCGCATGAAGGCGGATTTAACTGTGATGGACATAAACAAGAACACTGCTCTTCACCTAGCATGCAGCAAGGTGCCTGGATCTGCTTATTTAAAAAAAAAAAAAAAAAATCCTAGCTTTTGTTTCCTGTGAAAGTTTACAGTTGGTTTGTTTCCTATTTTCTCATGTAGCAAGCCAAAGTGTTCTTTTGATAGTCACAAGAAACATGGTTAATATCTCCCTGTAATCTTATACTAGCTTTTAAGAGTATGTGTTTGCGTGTGTGTTTTCTAAGTAACCCACGTTTAGCACATCAGGAAAAAACCTGAGCCTTTTTTTAATTTAATTTTTTATTTGTTTGATATTAACCTTTTTTTAATTCAGTAGTTAGAATGTTTTTTTTTTTTGTATGGTTTTTATTTTTTTGTTTAGCTGTCACTCAAACATTTAACGGGACGGCAATGGACTTTCTGAAGGTCTTCTGCCTTTTATTGTAGTTCCCACACCATCTCCTAGCAGCAATATACAAAGTGTGAGTGACAGTAGTTTCCTAGCATGTATTTCCCCTATTGTATAATTTGTGGACTTCGTTTGTTTGTAAAACATTCACAAGAATGTGGCGGTCGGGAGTTCTAGGCTCAGTCATTATTAGTGTACATGAACTGCCTCTTGGCATTTTGGTTTTCTTTTAATTTTGGGTTTAAAGGGTCACTATATACACCAAAACTACTTCAGCCCCTTTGGTGTGTGTATATATATGATTGCAGTCTCACTGCTCAATTCTCTGCTAGGAGTTAAATCACGTTGTTTATGCAGCCTTAGACCCACCACCCCCCCTCCCTGCATGTAACTGTGCACGGCCTTCCTAAACACTCAATGTAAAGTCAAACCTACGGTTTACACTTCCTTTATTGCACAGTCTGCTTAATTTAGAATTGTATCTCCTACACTGTTCTTAGCTTCCTAGATCATGCAGGAGCCACCTGTGTGATTAAAGCTCAATTTACAGAGTCGGAGATTTAAAATTGTAAAGTAAATAACAACTGATTGAAAATGAAACCATTTTTGTCTTCATGCAGGCTCAGTCACAGCTTGGGAAAGGTGTGGTTAGGGCTACATAAACAAGAGATTTAACTATTTTATGGCATAGAATGGAGCAGTGATATTTTCAGAGGCATGATATATACATAAAACTTCTTTAATAAGATAAAGTAGTTTTGGTACTAATGTCCCTTTAAGCATAAAGGTTTTTATTGTGTGTGTGGTGGGGGGGGGGGAGAGATGAATACCTCTTTTCCTATATGTCATATTTTTATGTAACCAATTTTATTGTGCAATATGAAAATTGTAATCGAAAGCCGATGCAAGTTTCAAGGGACAGCATGTCAGCTTAAAAATACTTGTTTGGAATGTGCCTTAAGTTGCTGCTGCCATGTCTGTAACTCAAAAGTGAATGGAGCTTGCATTAATGTTCTCTTGTTTAGTGAAATTTAGACAAAAATTGTTTTTCTTTTATTGGAAATGCAGTTACATCAGCAGTAAGACATATTGTTTTGTAACATGTTTGAGAAGATTATAAAATATCCAGTCTGTTTAGTTCATTGTTGATGTGTTGGCTGTTTTAAAACCTGACTCATTTATCAATTTATCACTTCAATTACTACATGTTCACTGGTTCGTGGATAACTTTGTTCTTTTTCCTTTCTGGGTACTTTTCATAGAGAGCAGGGTTTGCTCTGCATTGGTATTCCAAAAATATGTTGCAATGCAGCATGTTATCAGATCTGGTTACTACTAGATTCTGAAGAGAATACTAAAAAAAAGTTTGGGTTTGCAAAGATATCCTAAGCCAACTGTGTGTTGTGTTTTTTTTTTGTTTTTTGTTTTTTTTTTTCCTCCTCCACGGAGTTATGTTTGAGACACAAAGCCCCTCTTCCCAAACCTCCCCACCCCCCAAAAATAAAAACCCTAATGTATTTTCCCTCAAATACATTTTTTAAATAAGTTAAGAGCATATAACCGCAGTCATACCAGGAAAGGTTAAAGGATCTTAACATGTATAGCTTGGAGGAAAGACGAGACAGGGGGGATATGATAGAAGCATTTAAATATATAAAGGGAATCAACACAGTAAAGGAGGAGACTATATTTAAAAGAAGAAAAACTACCACAACAAGAGGACATAGTCTTAAATTAGAGGGACAAAGGTTTAAAAATAATATCAGGAAGTATTACTTTACTGAGAGGGTAGTGGATGCATGGAATAGCCTTCCAGCTGAAGTGGTAGAGGTTAACACAGTAAAGGAGTTTAAGCATGCGTGGGATAGGCATAAGGCTATCCTAACTATAAGATAAGACTAGGGACTAATGAAAGTATTTAGAAAATTGGGCAGACTAGATGGGCCGAATGGTTCTTATCTGCCGTCACATTCTATGTTTCTATGTCATCGTGAGAAATTATGCTGAGTTACAATAATCAACATTCCAGAGATTATTAAAAAGTTAGAATACAAACACAAGTAAAATAATTCAAAGAAAAATGTACAAGCTTTATGCAGTTGATCACCCTTTAATCCAGCCATCCTCCCATCCCAGCTCACACTCACCCTCTCCGCAGACAAGAATGGGAATTATACTACAGCAAACATGTCAAACTCAGTCTGGCACGGGCCACATAAACAAGGTTTAAGTTTATGTGGGCTGCAAAAAAAAAAAAAAACGCACCCCCTCTACCACACTGTGCCAAATCTGATCCCCTCGCTGACTGTCACACTCTCGCTAATTCATACTTTTCTTTATTGTTCCCTACCTTTTTGAGCCGATGTGGGGCATCTCCCTGGGGTCCTTCTATCTGCTCCTCACTGCTCCCTCACTCGTTTAGTATTGCCGGGTGCCGGAATATGAAGTCATATTCCGGCGCAGGCTTCACTACAGACTGTGCGAGGGAGCAGGAACGCTGAGCTTTCTCGCTGGCCCTCCTCCCCGGCCAGGTACGTTTTAGCAGAGTAGGCACCTGCAATGTGGGGAAAGCAGGTGCCTACTGTGCTATAACACCAGCATGTACTCGCGGCTCGCCGGGCCGCAAAGATGGTCCTTGTGAGTGCTTGTACTAGAGGTATAGAGACCTGGAGAAGTGATATCTTCATGTGAGATTTCTGTAATCAGGGAAATGAATTGGCCACCCAGTATCAAGAAGCAACCGGTTTGGAATAATATCAAACTTTGAGCAGAACTTAAGTGTACCGACCAACCATCACTTCAGCCAAAAATAAAGTGTACTCAAATGTTGCCTTTATTTTAAAATGAAAGTGGTGTCTAGGGTAGGAATGTAACATTTCCATGAATTGAGGATTTAAATTTTTGGGGGCTAAAATTTCCTTGTTGGTTAGTGTATAGCCAAACCATTTTAAATGGAAAACTGAGTTTGGCTAAGAATAACTGTAAGGGTCGTGTACCTGGCTGGGTCTAGACCTGAAAAATAGTTTTACAGGTAATGATAATGGAGAATCTTTTATTAGATACGGGGATATTGGTGAGGGTCCCTAACAGTAGAAATCCTGGGTGGCATATTATTGCTTAAGTATGTCTCAACTTCTTTCCTGAAATCCTGAATCAAGGGGCACTCTCAGTGATAGAGATCTGCCTTGGTGTGGGTGCATTTAAAACTGGTTGATGTCTGTTTGTCTTAAACATCAAGTGAAGTCGGCGAGAGGGTAAAATAGGTGTAGTGTGAGGTTCTTAAGAACATATCGTGATAAGAGACCATGTGGAGTAGTTTGCTTTGGGTGTAATGTGTAGTTAGGATGTCCTCTGGTGTGACATCAGGAACGTGTCTTCAATTTCCCCAGAACTGTTTTGTAGTTTTTCAGGCTAATTGGCCCAAATTATATACATGTAGTGGAACCAAGACCTATTCAGAATGAGTCGTTGTTACTCCTGAGAAGACAATGAGTGGGCCGAAGATGTTCTCCAGTCTGAGAGAACATTGTGAAGAAAGGTGGTGGCCTTACATATTGAAGAGGTTAGCTAGATAATGAACGCCAAAGTTAAGCTCTTTCGGCCTACTTCAGTCATTGAATTCTGATCAGCAGTGCTCTGGGTGTTGAGCATACCCATGCTAATGGCTGTATTTCCTTATCTTTATTTAAGAGATAAGACATTCATATAGAAAAGATCCTCATCTTATGAGTGGTGTTTTTGTTTTTTTATAACAAAAAACCTTAAGTTATAGTTTGACAGAATAACGAAACGATCACTATAAGAAGTTGAAGCCAAAATTGGCGTTCCAATGAGATTTTGTGCATTTTTCTCACACAAACAAATATTAAGTCTAACTTTGGCCAGTGTTTGTGACTTAGTGGCTACTAAAGATTGGATATATACCCCATTTGCAATACCTTGGGTTGTCTACTTTTGTAAATGTTATACCATCGTGGGGATAATTCTCATTCCTGGGCTACCATTCGGTCTCAAAGGGAACGTAACCTATCTGGCGAATTTCAATGTGGAAAAAAATGAAAAATATAACATGCTGTATTTGACCCTGTAATTTCCCAAAACACAATAAAACATATATACATAGGGGCAGGGCTCGAGTCCTGCAGGAATGCGTGGGAACATTCCCACTGTTCCTGCAGGCACTCAGGGGGCAGCAAAAAATGCCACCCTGAAATGCCCCCCCGCGTCCCACCTGTCATGAGGGGGGCGCAGGAGGTGGCCCGATGGACCCCACCGGCGGGTGCCTGTCTCTCTGTCAGACGCAGCGAGGGAGCTGTGTTCTCTGCTCCCTCTCGCCGCGCGCCGTTTGCTGATGCTGGGAGCCGGAATATGACTTCATATTCCAGCTCCCAGCATCAGTAGACAGCCCGTGCGGCAAGAGGGAGCAGAGAACACAGATCCCTCGCCGCATCTGACAGTGAGACAGGCCACCTCTCCACTGGACCCCAGGGACGGGTCCACATCAGCTCTCCAGGTAGGGAGGCTGGGTGGACATTTTTATTTTTTTAAATTTAAAAAAAAGATAATTTTGTGTGTGTATGTATATTATTTGGTTGGTGGGGGCAATCTTTGGTGTACCTGGCTGGGTCTAGGCCTAAAAAACTGTTTTACAACCCACTGTCCCAATGATAATGGAGAATATTTTATTAGATACGGGGATATTGGTGAGGGTCCCTAACAGTAGAAATCCTGGGTGGCATGCACTTTATTCTCCAGGACTGGGGGGTACTGTTTTGCATGTGAGACATCTCTGAATACAAATGTGTATTTTATTGCAGTAAAAGCAAACAGTATTATGACATTCACAGTTAAAATGTCATGTCAAACTAAAAAAATTTAAAATTTATTTTCTCCCATTTTTTTATATTCATTTTAAATTGTTTCATACCTAGATATTTGATGTTAAATGAAAGCCCTGATCCCCCTGAATAAAATGATATACAAGTGTGGGTGCCCCTTATTTGAAAGAGGTAAATTACGGTTGAACAGACCATATAGTCAAATTCCTGGTTTTGTTTTGATCAAAAGTGTACATTTGGCTCGGTCTTAAGGGGTTAACATTGGATATGTTTGGAAATTCTTGCGCAGTACCCATCTTGCACATAAAACCACATTTTATAGTGTCACCTGATGTCTTGCATCCCCACAGTTCATTGCTTGCATGGTCCACTGCTAGCCAGTATGGGAGATCATAACCTTTAGGAAGACCCTGGCTAAATATTTGATTTAATTATTTTGGCACTACAAAATCTACCTTATCCTACTTTAAGCACTGTCCAACCGGTGCAATGCACTTGCTTTTCTTTCTACACAACTATTCCTGTAGATTTTGTGTAAAGTCTCTGCAATATAGTTTTGTTGTGCTTATTATATAGGCCTCCAAGATCACCCATTTAACACTCCCACCCCTTGAATATGTTTCATGTTTTGATGGCTGCAATGTAAAAAGGGCTCATCCGTGTCTGTGTATATTCAAATTAAGTGTAAAAAGATTAGCAACATTTCAGGTTATGTATGTATGCATGTCCATAATGTATAAATTATTTCATTTTAACTATTGTGATCTGTTTTGTTCTTAATTCTGTCATTTAGCAGTTAAATTACTTTGTTTATGCAACACCACATAGCCTTCATAGAACTTTCATAAGAGTTGGGTAGTTTTTTTTTTTTTTTTTATTGAATTATTTTAACTTCTATTATTACGTGTTTAATTTTGAATTTATCTTGTGCTTTTAATAGCCTGTATCAGCCTCCTTCTGTGTGTGACTAAAGTTCAGTTAGCTGAGCTGGAGATTAGAATTTGTATAGCGCAAACACTGTGCTGTAAGACTTCACTGGAAATTAAACCATTTATTTCATGAATGCTCTGAGTCAGTCGAGTTGTGCCTAGGTTTGCATGAATGGAAACTTACTTTACTGCCTCAGTTGCAGAGAATTGAGCAGTGAGACTGCAGATTCGTATTTATTTTTTTAATTTTGAGTGTCCCTTTAACGCACTCAAAGGGTGTTGCTATAGAAGGCTAGACTGATGTTAATCCTCTAACAATGGCAGATATTACAAGGTTATATTCCAATGTTATACGTTTTTATGCTATTTTTTTGTCTTGTAATAAAACTATTACACCTTTAGAGTTTATCTGGTTAAGTGTATTTTATTCTATTTAATACAAATATAATATGAACAAGTGTTTTTTTTCTTTTTTGTTTTTTTTCCTCCTCCTTTCTTTCTAGGGACATGAGAAGTGTGCCTTGTTGCTTCTAGGGGAGACCAGAGACCTTGGCCTTATCAATGCAACCAACAGCATGCTGCAGATGTAAGTAAAAATGATGGACCATCTGTTTTGTCCTTGAAGGCATCCAATGAAACAAGAGTAATGCTTCTGAAAGCCAGTCAAACATTAATCTTGTGTATAGTGTTCTAAAACTGTAGAAATTAGATTTTCCTGGTGATCAGCTCCACCTTTATATCTTTTTGCCCCACATTTATAGATAACCCTCTTAAAGGGATACTATAGGTACCAAAACCACTTTAGCTTAATTAAGCAGTTTTGGTGCATACATCATGCCCCTGCAGTCTTACTGCTCAATTCCCTGCTATTTAGGAGTTAAATCACTTTGTTAATCCAGTCCTAACCATATACCCCATGGCTGTGCCTGACACCGCTTCCATGCAAAAAAAGGTTTCAGATCATGCTATTTTTACCTGCAGATCTGTTAATAGAACTTTAATCCGCACATGAGGCTCCTGCAGGCTATTAACAGCAGGGTGTAAGAAATTCTAAATTAAGCAGAATGTTCAATAAAGGAATTCTAGAAATTAGAACGTTCTATACAGGAAGCGTTTTGGAAGGCTGTGCAGGTCACAAGCAGGGGCTGCATAAACAAGATGATTTAACTTGTAGGTGGTAGAGAAATTAGCTGTTTGGCTGCAGGGGCATGATCTATACAGCAACACTGCTTCATTAAGCTAAGGTGGTTTTGGTGCCTATAATATCCATCTAAATGTCTATAGTAACCAGATTTGTATAAACTGGTAAAGGACATTTGACTTTGAAAACAAGTTATCTTGACATGTTTCTAAAAACAATAAATATCTATAGATTTGGCTTCTGCAGGGAATACAGATATACCCATTAAAAAAAAATTATATATTTTTTTTGATTGTGTAGTCCTATGCATTGTCTGTTACTCTTGGAGGAACATTTTTGGAAAGAGTGCACGTGTGACGATTTGTCTGAATGGTAGGTCAAATGCTTTTCACAAAGAATCATTATTTTTCATAGATTAGCATTGGATTGCTAATGACTTAGAGCAAAGGTAAGTTATATGGCCTGGGATGTAAAGGAGAGAGAATTGGGCTGTGTGCACAGATAAGTAAAGTAGTTTTATATTCAGGTTCTTTATTAACCGCATAAAGCTAATATAGGCTCTTCTATCTGCTTTCAAATGCTTTGTGCGCTGATACCCGACTCACAGGACAAAGGCTTATGCCTACACTTAGAAACACGGTATTTTTCTCCTGATGGAGTTTGTCTGATTGCAGGGATAGGATGAAGTGGTTTTGGTGTTTAGAATGATTAAGATGTCTATTCCGTCTTTCAATTGTGAAACTCTCTGTGCACTTGTAATTTAATGAAATTTTTGTAATTGCTGTATTGTATAGTGGTTGTTTAAACTGTTATCTAAACGCATTCACATTTTTATAATTGGCCTTTTTCTTCTCTCCCTACCACCCCCATAGGCCGCTCCACATTGCTGCCCGTAATGGGCTAGCATCAGTTGTTCAAGCTTTGCTTACACGAGGAGCAACTGTGTTGGCTGTGGATGAAGAAGGTGAGATTAGGGTTCACCATGCTTAGTAAGAATTTTTTTGGGCGGGGGTTCATGTGAAGATCTTGCATTTAATACTTATGTAACTCCTGCATATTCCCTCGTAGACAACAGGAATGCTTTCCTGTAATGTTATGAACTATAGAGGTACTTGCTAGACCATTGCTCTGTTCTATATACTTTTAGACCTGCCATAATACATGTTTGTGTTTTTTGTTTAACTTTTGTACTTCACCGGTCTCTAATATAATGGTGATTTTAAAAAAACACTTGTTAAAGCAACTTTTACCTTCTGGTGTGTCTGCCTATTTTGAAACGATTAACCCCTGATGTTATACACAAGAGATGATTAATATTCCGGTTCTTTAATGCAGAGTTCACTTTCCACCTCCACAGTGGTGGATGTAAAATATAGTGTATAGTCTGCAAGTCCCTTTATGTTGTAACCAATGTTGGCTTATGTTTTATATCCACAGTTCATTGTGGGCAAAAAGTGTACCACTCCGTCAGAGCAGCTGAATCGGTACAAGTACCGATTTGCCCACTTACTGCTCATCTGGTTTTACTGGACTCTACAGGTGATACTCGAAAAATTAGAATATCGTGCAAAAGTTCATTTATTTCAGTAATGCAACGTAAAAGGGTAAACTAATATATGAGCGCAATGCAAGATAGTTCAAGCCGTGATTTGTCATAAGTGCGATGATTATGGCTTACAGCTCATGAAAACCCCAAATCCACAATCTCAGTAAATTAGAATATTACATTCAATCAATAAAACAAGGAGTGTACATAGAACAATATCAGACCTCTGAAAAGTATAAGCATGCATACTGACTCAGTACTTGGTTTGGGCCCATTTACTGCATCAATGCGGCGTGGCATGGAAGCTGTCAGGCTGTGGCACTGCTGAGGTGTTATGGAAGGCCAGGATGCTTCAATAGCGGCCTTCAGCTCTTCTGCATTGTTCAGTCTCATGTCTCTCATCTTTCTCTTGGCAATGCCCCATAGATTCTCTATGGGGTTCAGGTCAGGCGAGTTTGCTGGCCAATCAAGCACAGTAATCCCACGGTCATTGAACCAGGCTTTGGTGCTTTTGGCAGTGCTGGAAAATGAAGTCCGCATCCCCATAAAGCTCGTCTGCGGAAGGAAGCCTGAAGTGCTCCAAAATCTCCTGGTAGACGGCTGCATTGATCCTGGACTTAATGAAGCAGAGTGGCCCAACACCAGCAGATGACATGGCTCCCCAAATCAACACAGACTGTGGAATCTTCACACTGGACTTCAAGCATCTTGCAGTGTGTGTGCCTATCCATTCTTCCTCCAGACTCTGGGTCCTTGGTTTCCAAATGAGATGCAAAGGTTGCTCTCATCAGAAGATGACTTTGGTCCACTGAGCAAAAGCTCAGGTCTGTTTTTCTTTAGCCCAGGTAAGACGCTTCTGACGTTTGTTGTTCATGAGCGGCTTGACAAGAGGAATACGACATCCGATGCCCATGTCCAGTATCCTGTGTGTGGTGGCTCTTGATGCACTGACACCAGCCTCAGTCCACTCCTTGTGAAAGTCCCCAACACTTTTGAATGGCCTTTTCCTGACAATCCTCTCCAGTCTGTGGTCATCCCTGCTGCTTGTGCACCTTTTTCTTCCATACTTTTCCCTTCCACATAACTTTCCATTAATGTGCTTTGATACAGCACTTTGGGAACATCCAACTTCCTTCGCAATTACCTTTTTGAGGCTTTCCTTCCTTATGGAGGGTGTCAATGATGGTTTTCTGCACAACTGTCAGATCCGCAGTCTTCCCCATGATTGTGATTCCTACTGAACCAGACTGAGAGACCATTTAAAGGCTCAGAAACCCTTTGCAGGTGTTATGGCTTACTTAGCTGATTAGAGTGAGACCCTGTGAGCCTAGAATATTGCCCCTTTTCAGAATATTCTAATTTACTGAGATTGTGGATTTGGGGTTTTCATGAGCTGTAAGCCATAATCATCGCACTTATGACAAATCACGGCTTGAACTATCTTGCTTTGCATGTAATGCGTCTATCTCATATATTAGTTTCCCCTTTTATGTTGCATTACTGAAGTAAATGAACTTTTGCACGATATTCTAATTTTTCGAGTATCTCCTGTATAGTGGTCAAGACAATATTTTAACCATTTTGTTTATATATGCAGGAGTTTTTAAAGCATTTTTGTATAGGGTTTTAATAAGTCTGAATAAATTGTTTCATTATGTATTCTGCTTTCTGCATCCTTTCAAGGGACACAATATCACACTGAACTGTGGATATAAAACATAAGCCAACATTGGTTACAACATAAAGGGACTTGCAGACTATGCCCTATATTTTACATCCACCACTGTGGAGGTGGAAAGTGAACTCTGCATTAAAGAACCAGAATATTAATCATTCCCCTTATGTATAACATCAAGGGTATTTTTTTCCTTCCTTCCTGAACCTGTCCCTTATCAGTGGGGTCTTCTTCAACTCACATGAGCAATAGTACAACATTGAAGTCTGTAGAGGTTCTTACAAGACAGTGGGACGTAGGTCATGCGCTTTTCACCTTAGCGGTCACTAGTGGCTCCTGGGGACTTGACGACAAAGCTTTTTGTCAAGCATAGGAAAAATACAGCATCATACTTTTCAGATTTTTCTTTTTTTAAAGCGGATGTATATGGTTGACACTCATCTTTGATCTAATTAAGCGGTGATTATGACACCAGTGCTGTATTGTTATACTGTTTAATTTAGAGGCACACTTTTTCTACCTCAGAAGAAACAAAAGGAGTAAGAACGGAACAGGGCCTCAGTCCATAACGTTGTTCTTCCATGCAGGATCTGGGAACTGGGTAACCTAGTTCCCCAATCTCCTCTGTGGTTCATTGTGTTGGAACATGGTATGCAGTCAATACAAGCCATAGGGAGTTCCCATTGCATTTAAGATCTCTGGGTCGGATACATTTAATCTAGCCATTAGTTTGGTCGACACCCCTCTTCTAAACAGATATACCATGCTTCCGTGCACTACTCTCTTGAATACAGCAACTTGACTTGCTTTTTATTTAAAAAATTTTCCCTCTAAGTTTTTAGGTAGTGTAAACTAAGAAAATACAAGTTACAACATGGATGGAAAGAAATCCAAATATGTAAAGATGCATGATTGAAAGAATCATATTGGTGATGCATACATTCCTTTAATATTTTCTTATAAGTGCAGAAGTTTGCAGGCGGGAAAAAATGTGTAACCTACTGAAGAGGGGCATGCAGTATCTGCTTTCTTTCTAATGTTGACATTTGTAAAGTGATTCCCTAAAGTTGATTTTTTTCATAGGTTACCACAGGTAACGTTTCCTTGTCTACATCTCCCAACAACATTGGAGAGAGGGAAACATTACTGGTAAACAGAGACATTGGAAAGATGCAAAAATTGACATGGTCAAGAAGAAAAATTATCTAGCATAGATGTAGTTAATAGGAATTCCACATGTCAATATATTTACATTTTGGTATAGATCATTGGACTGTCTACCGTATGCCTATTTAAACAAAATAACATGTTAATAATGGGCTTTTAAACCACTTTAGATAGCACTTTGTGAGGTGAATGTATGAGCTTTTTGTTTTGATGTTGCTTTCAATATGTAACCTTTATTTATTTCGGTTTTCTTTCTTTGTTTTTTCTTTCCCCCCACCCCTTGTTTTGTTGACAGCAGGTCACACCCCAGCCTTGGCCTGTGCTCCGAACAAGGATGTAGCAGATTGCTTGGCACTTATCCTTTCCACCATGAAGCCTTTCCCACCAAAAGACGCCATCCTCCCCTTCAGCTTCAACCTTCTGAAGAACTGCGGTATCGCTGCTAAGACTGCCCTTCCCAATGGCAGCAGCTGCCCTTATACAAAGGATCGGCACAGCTCAATTGCCATGGATGGCTGCTACTCTGAGTAGCTACTGCCGCTCTGTGGGTGACCCAAAACCTTATTTTAATTTATTTAGGATAATTTTAGGGCACTTTAAAGGAGAACAAGACATAAGTGCAAAGGTTTGATCTTCTATTGGCCATTTCTCACATTTTTCATATGGCTCTTCTGAGCCAGCCTGCCCTGCACTGACTATGATATAGTAGGTTACCTTCCTTGTACAATATAAGGACCCTCATCAGATGGGGAAAGCGTTTATGGTCAGGGTGATAAACCCTTTTAACTTTGGCATTCATTTCAGTCAGCTGCCTGTACTGGGTGCATGCTAAAACTCTTGCTGAGTGGAGGAAGCAAGAAGCATTCCATCATTAACTTGGATGTTCACTCTGTGCAATTAATGTCTTTGCTGCTGGGAGGTCCTAAAAGCAGTTATATGTGGAATGGTCAACAGGCCTTAATATATTCAGGGGCAGCTTGAAATTTCAATTCAGGTTCGCAGGACTGTTCATGCAAGCAGCATCTTGATTTTTCAGTTCAAAACTCTAGATGTGTGTAGCATTCTTCTCCCCTAACTACCTTACAACTTATTTTAGACTGTTTTTAAAAATGTAGTGTCAGTTCTTGTTTAACCAAATGACCTGCTCTAACATGCTTTTATGCAAACAAGATGCTGCAGTTAGCCTATTGTTGGCTCCTTACATGGCATTCCCACTATGCACTGCTGCAAAATCCCCCCACCATCTAGGCACTTTAGTGATTCTGGTATTCTAATACTATTTTCCTCCTCCTTGTTCTTCTTTTCTTTCATGCCTCACAATGTTATCTTAACATGTCATCAGTATTTTTTTTTAATTATTTATATTAAGTTTTCATTTCTGGATTGGACTGTAACATTACATAACATATTATAGTCCACGCCAGCAATGAAGATGTTAAAAAATGTTTTTCCATCCACGCCCTTCCTCTCTGCTGTTCGAACTATTGCAACCTCATAATTTTCAAAGTATAATTTGCACTTAAAATCCCATTCAACCAGAAGCTAAATATCCAAGGGGTGTGTGTGTGTGTGTGTATGAGTTTTAGTATTAGATGTTTACTTGATCACACAAGTATTTAGTTGTTTTGGGTATGTTTTTATTCTCCGAATGTAAGACCTGTGCTTCTTAAATTTTTTTTTATTTTTTTTTTTAGTATTTTTATTTTAATCTCTAGTAAATCATTTGTTTTGTTCATCCAGTAAATAGGATACAGCATGATCGAAACTTAAACTTGCTTTACATTGCACAAAGGCAATACAATAAGTGAAGACCGTTTAGTAGTTTTTTTTTGTTTTTTTTCCGATTGCAAGCATTTGACTGTTAGCCTAAGGTCGGAGTGCCCAAAAGTAGATAACCTGGATATTTTAGAATTATAGCCTTAATGAGGACTTATACTTTTAAAGTATGACAAAGAATCACAGAGCTGTAATTCTAATATCTGGTAACGGTTGATCTGTACAACCTTGTCATTTTTGCTTGATCAGCAGCCCCCCCCACCCTTTTTTTTTTTTTTTTTTAGTAACAAAGGGATCAACTGCAAACATTTTACTACTGCTCATAAGGTTTTTACATATACTTGGACACCTCTATGTCCGTGTTTTTTTTTACTTGGTGGGGGGAGAAACTGTTAACACAGTGGTACAGATATGTATACTAAACATTTTTTGTAGATTGGTATTTTTTATGGCTAGTCATAATTGTCAAGTGTTTGTATAGCAGGATGTTGACAAATTCTGAAGCCAACCTGTTTATAGGAGCATTCGTAGTTTTATTTATGAAATATCGGGGCTCTATCCTCATTTTTAGGAGCTGTAGCCCCACAATTTATCTAGCTCTCTGAATATTATACATCTACAAGGTGTTGCAGTGAACCATACATAGAAAAGTACTGCTTTTCAGGGTATTTTGGAGGCCATTATTTTCCCCTTATATAAGATGCAAGGCATTGAATGAAGTACATGTTGATTTTCCTATACCTTCCATACTGCTCATGCAGCTTTTAGCTGTATGTAAATAGAAGTTATGGTTGGAATGTTAACCGAGGTTGCATTGAAGGAGGGGAAATAACAAAGAACAAACCTCTTCATACTAACAGGGGAAACCGTTAACCACCCTCAAACAAACAGGGAATTTAATGGGTGGGGGAGGGGATGGATTCTAAATATCTCTAATTTGATTGGATGGTGTCATCCCTGTGAAACCTCATACATACGCACTCAAATCTGCTATTTGAGATAACAGATATGTACAATGCACATACTTTTTAAAAGTATATGGTTAATTCTTAAGAATAAAAATTTATAGGGAAATTTTAAACATTGGTATTTCACTCTCACATCTTTGCTGTATTTTATCCATTATCGTTTACACTTGTTTTGTTTGGTTGTTAGAATGTTACTAAAATGCAGTAGCAGCTAAACAAAAGAAAATGGTATGTTACATTTCAATAGATATTCAGTTGGTTTTATTTGGTAATCAATTTTAACAGATATTTTAGTGTTTTTGGATGCATTTAGTAGAGCTTGTTTGCTTGATATCCCAAAGCTCTGAGACGACTTTACATATCATGCTGATGACCTTTGTTGGGTAGGCTGGAAATGAAATTGCTATGTGACCATACATTTGTATTGGTTTATTTGTATTTAAGCATTCTACAGTTTTGGTTAACAATGAATTAATATGTAGTAACACTATTGAACTTTTAGTCTTGTCATCATTGCAACCCTACATACATTTTCGTAACGTTCTTTTATTTCAATTTTGGGAGTTTCAGAATATCCGATCTGATGCCTTAAAGACATTTAGAAGCTGTGAGACAATTTACACTGACAATTCGTACCCATGTCCATTTAGAACCAAGCAAAATCCATGTGGTCTTCTTAGTAAGTCCTTGAAATCACCAGATGGTCAATGCTTGTTACATTTGGGAAGACTATTCTTAACATCCAAGTCTTGAGAGTATTATTGGCCCACTTTAAATGCAATGTTCAGATTAACTTCAGACAAAGTTTAACATGTCATCTTCACATCATGGCAGATAAATTGCCTTGACATTGTAACTCACCTGACGCTGTGTCCTCCCCAGTGTTTGTATCTATGTCCCCCAGTGTCTAGCATACTGGTTAGGCATCATTAGCTGTTGCATGCTAGGTACTCTGGGTACAAGTTAATAAATAAATATTCTCCACTAGCTGCCAATTTTTCAACATAAATCTAATTTTAAAATCACTAGCGGGTTCAGTTTATTCACATAGTAGTTTGGTTTTAGTTTTCTTCTGGCATTTATACTGTAAATATTACAGCATCTGTCTTTAATCCAACAAATCAGACCTTATTGGTGCAAATTCATAATAAAGTGTAACAATTTGTTCTGCTACTCTTCATAAGGCTTACCACTGTGCCCCTTGAGTGTACAACCTTTTTATAGCGAAATGCTTTACGTCACATGACCCTATGTAATCAAGAAATTCCCAACATTTATTCCTGAAAAGCATTCAAATCAAACCTCTTCATCTCTAATCACTTGGGTTTTAAATACATGTATACCTTTTCTCTACATTTTATTTTAAACTTTATTTATTTTTTGCCTTTAGTGTAAAGGTTACTGGTTATTATTAAAGAGAAACTACTCCAAATGACCATTTTGTTTATCTACCTCTCATAACTGTTTCACTTGCAGCTTTCATTCTATACCAGGCTACCAATGCACTAATTTAACATGCTCTGAGCAGAACATTCAAATTGATCAAAACTAAATTATGACGCAAACTATTTACTAAATCTTCATGTATACAAACAAATGTGTAACATCCTACTTGACATCCTTATACAATGTTTCCCTTACTTTAAACAAGTAAGCATTCAGAAAGAACCATTTTAAGATTATTCAAAAAGAGATTTATTTAAAGGTTAAAAAAAAAAACACTGTTGGAATTAAAGACCGTTGCTGGGATTTCGGTTATCTGGATTCTTATTGGGTGGACTGGTTGTGGTTTCTCATTTCCTGGCACAAGTAGTGGGTAGTGAGCCAAGCTGTCTAAAGTTTCAAGAACATGGCATTTTCAAATATGATTTGTCCTTGCAAAGAACACAGTACATAACTATTTTTGGAAGATGGCTACCGCTAGTTTACTGCACTTTGTTTACCATAGTTTTGAAGGAGCAATTTACATAATCATAATTAAAGGGACTCTCCAGTGCCAGGAAAACAATCAGTTTTCCTGGCACTGCAGGTCCTCTCTCCCTCCCACCCCCCATCCCAGGTTGCTGAAGGGGTTAAAACCCCTTCAGTGTCTTACCTTTATCCAGCGCCGATGTCCCTCGGCGCTGGTTCACGGTCCGCCCACGCTCCTCCCCGCCTACATCACTGCACTGCAATGCTGCGCATGCGCATTAGACCTCCCTATAGGAAAGCATTGAAAGATGCTTTCCTATGGGGATTTCAGCTACGCTGGAGGTCCTCACGTAGCGTGAGGACGTCCAGTGACACTATAGCACAAAATCTGTGCTACAAACCAGGAAGTGCCCTCTAGTGGCTGTCTAGTAGACCGCCACTAGAGGAGGAGTTAAGCCCTCAATGTAAATATTGCAGTTTATGGAAACTGCAATATTTTCTGTTGCAGGGTTAAGAGTACTGGGAGTTGGCATCCAGACCACTCCAATGGGCAGAAGTGGTCTGGGTGCCTGGAGTGCCCTTTAAAGGATTCCTGGGCATGTGATGCTGTGCCATAGCCATGAAAGTAGTGAACCCTAGTGTGTATTGATTTTTACAGTTTTGTTGCACTTATTCCATATTTGCCACCTAGTATTCTCACAGCTAGGTTTTTACTTAATTTAAATACTACTGTATGGTGCAGTTTCTATGTATTCCAAATATTTTTAACATTTTTTATTATAAGTAGTATGATGCTAGACCTCAAGGGATTTATTTATTTTTAGTTTGTTTTTTTTTCCTCCTTTGCAGGTTGCCTCTCTAATGAATTTTTTTTTAACATGTCATACTCTTATCCCATCACTTTTTTTGGGTCAAGGACATCCACCTCTGACCTAGAGTGAAATATGGGCTCTTGCAGCTGCTAGAGATGAGCTGTCCCTCTTTATCTCATTGATAGGCAACAAATTGAAATTGCCAACTTTAGTCAAACTTGAATTCTTAATAAAGGAACATCCACCGACCTAAAACTTTTTTTTTCTTTTTTTTTTTTTTTCTTCTTTCTGTAATCTGTTTTATTAGATGTATGATCTTTTGTTTCTGATTAACCTATATTAAAATTTTGGGAAAAAATCCTTTCCCTGTTTTTCCCACTCCCTTTACTGACAGCAATTTTTATGCACCTTTAGTCAGATTGTCAGCATCTGACCCAATGTTTTAAAAATTGTGCAGTTTGTCTGCCTTTTTATTTTTTTTAACTTTGCTTATGACTTGCACCCATAAAGTTCACTTTATTTTTTTGCCTTCTTTTGAATCAACAGCAAAAACAGATGTGAAAGGCTTTTTTACAATTTTGCAACAAACTAGGGGTAAAAAATAAATAAAATTCTTAACCCCAGAATGGCATTCAAATCTTTCTTTGCATCAAGAAGCAATTTTTTAACTTTTTTTTATTTATTTTTTTAAACATTTAATCAGATACTTGTTTGAAGGTGGCTATCAAAGGGGTTTGGGAAAGGTAGGAAAATGACTTTTGAGAAATTTCAGTATACATGTTTTAATAAAGAGCATATTATAACAATTCTATAAAGAAATTGTTTTGATGTCTGTTACTTTAACATCTAAAGTTTATAATTTTGCGCTCTCATACAAAGATTTAATGATCACTACGGGCAATATATTGTCTTCATTTCATTAATATTTATGGTATCTGGGGGGGTCTTTCATGCATTTTTACCTCATGGGGGCAATCCATTTTAGAACAATTTAACACCAGAGTGCTGTTCACTGCCCCTGCCATCTCTCCTAATACTTCAACATGGAAACCTTTCCATTTTGGCAAAGTGACATGCTGAAGTGCTCAGACTATCACTGCCCTTCCATTGAGAGACATTTAGAAAAGTTAAGCAATAATGGTACCCAGAATGCACCTTTTAGTGGATAAATTCAAAAGATTGTGTGGTCTGCTGCCAACAAGATGGCTAATAATGTGTCTGACTTTGCTACACATATATCCTAACTTAGTCAGATAAAAAAAAAAATGAACACTCTGGTACCCAATTGGATTCTTAAGTATGTATGTGTTAACCATCTTAGTTGAGTGTTACATGTGTATGACACCTTCGTGTAGCATCCCCCACAAAGGATTTTTGCAATTGGCCTCGTGTTGGAAAACTTTTTCACCTGATGTCACCTATGTTCTACTACCCATCAATATGGGACGAATAGGAATGTTTTGAATAGGCAGCTCATAGCCCCGTGCGTTTTTTGTTTTTACATCTACAAATGTCATCTGGTGAAATACATGTGGATGTCATGCTAGTTAATACTTGGACTTGAATAAACCTGTGTTACTATCACCATAGTTGATTCTTTATCCAAAAAGGTGAGGGAACTCTGTCCATACAGCCTAATTTATATTCTGCCTTAATTTGCAATTGAAGATCTGATGTGTTAAGATATTCTAGGCGTGTCAATTTGTAAAGAGCTTTGGGCTCCTTTTCAGTGGTCCCTATGAGCATCAGGTTCTATCTAGGTCAGTATTTGTCCCGCAGATATTCAAACGTGGTCAATTTTTAGGAGAGCTCATTGCAGTTTGATATGTAAACATTCATGTTGCGCTATTAGGCTATTTCTCAGAGTAATTCCTCTATAAGGAAGACTGTTCAGTTTTTTATTTTTAATATGCATCCACATTTTTTGTTAACCACAACATAAACTATTAGCGTTGTGTATTCTTGATGACCAGAGTTGTCAAGCTATTGGTTTAGAAACATCCTTGTGTCTTCAATCATCTTGTTTTTGTGGCCCACCAAATAATGCCATCTGTCATTTTAGGAAGTTCAGTCATCCATTTGAAAAAGGGGATTACACTTTTATCATGTATATTTTCAGACTTTTATTTGCACTACTTATGACTGATCTAGGCTTTTATGTATGACATTGTCTATAAAGAATATACTAAACTTTAGAATTTGCTCCCGAACTTCAGGATCACAGTTTGACAAAACTATGTCAATCATGACAGCCCTGACCTATCAATGGACCTGAACAGGTTGATCACCGTTGCTGTAAAGGCCATAATATATTTTTCTCAGAACAAAACATGGGGAGTTAATATAATATAATAAATAGCTGTAAACAGAAAAATAAGACAAATGCTAAAAGTGAAGCAAGCACCATAGAAACCAGTTGGAATTGTCCTGTTTATTGGTCATTGCTTTCATTGGTGATTACTTCACTTTTACAGCTCTCAACATTTGTTTTTAAAAATACTCTCCCCTTATAGTTTCTTATCCAGCAGACAGAAAACTGGTGCAAGTCAAATATAAGCGGTTTGCAGAGAATATAAATAGTGAGAATAATTAGTCTAATTGTGCCCCTACCTTTTTGAATTTGTTTAAGTGTTACCTTTTTCAGTCAACACAAATTACCTCAGTTTGATGTTGGTGTTAAAACTTGAATGGCTATTACCGACTCCATGTTCTGGGGAGGTTAGAGTCAAGCAGGCCAGTTTGCATTATTATATTGTTTGTATTTAGTGATGTGCACTATTTTTGTTTGCTTTTCTTGCATATTTTTCGTGTGCCTTCATAAAATGTAGCATAGTCTGGTTTATGGGGGTGGGAGGTCCTATGGAATAGGAGTGTTGTATTTGTTTCAATGGTGTAGATAGGTCTGCCATTTATCCATTCTCCTCCATAGGCAAAGTATTATTTGTCTTCAGTGAGACACATAAGCATATGTCATCTCTGGACCAGTGGCCTTTGTCAGATTAATTGGCTGTATGTTTAAGAGCCAAGCTGGTTAGGTAACAGAACTTCTTAGGAGGACACTCATTTATCCCATCCCTCTGGTAAATCATAGTTTGATTTACATATTCTCCATCTTTGGATTGCGTGTCTCTCTTGTAGAAGTGGTGTCATTGTTTTTGCTATTGATTTTGCACAGGATTTAGGGAAATGAGATTCATGGTATTTTAAAATGTTATGTGGCCTCTCATCCCTGTCATGTAACCTCAGATACTGCCTTCAAGGCATCTGCCAGTTGCTCTTTTCACATCCATTTTGAGAGGATCCTTCGTGCCACTGTTGCTTTGGAATATAATTCCATTAAGGTTCCTCTTCCACTGTATTACACACCTGATGTGGATGTGTGTGTTTATTCTTTGCACAGATGTGTTTTTATTTGCAATTTACAAACCCCCCTGTCTCCCCCCATATTCCCTTTCCAAGACAATCAAAGTTCTGTAAAAAGGGCTTTTTTATCAGACTTTCTTCTCTGTCCTGACTTTACACTTTTCTCATGTTTTTTCACTGGTGGGGGTATGTTGCAGCAGTCCTCTCCCTCTCTATCTCTAGAAGATGCAGCTTTGCCTAGTCTTGTTCTCCTTTAACAATAATATGTGCATTGGCAGCACAGCTTGACAATTCTAAGTAATAATTTGTGAGTGTTTATTTTTTTCGGGGTGCTGGGCATGGGATTAGCAAAGGTAGACACGTTATTTTGCTGTCAAATGTCTGGTTCCCTGAGTGCATTGTTTACAGGGCTGTCCCGAAACTTCCATTCCGATTTCCTTCTTCCCACCCTACCTCCAGGCTGTGTGCCATTTTCCATGGGAATGGTAACTGAGTTTGTATTTTCTTTTAAACATTTGGGGGTTTTATTTTCCCCCACAACAAGTTTTATGCCAAAGTACCCCTACTTTGTTTCATCCAATAGTTTTTTTTGTTTGTGTTTTTTTTTTTTTTTTTTTTTTAAACTCCCAACCCACCACAGCTTGTTCATAGTGAAATGGATGCTCTTAACATCCACAACAGGCCCTTACTTGGGGTACCCCTTTTGGGCCACTCTCATAAAATGGAAGTTTCTTTCAGCTCCTAATGCAAAGCACCTGCTTCATTAATAAGCACTTTTTCATAACTCTCGCTGCTGCTGGTGCCTGCAGAGCATTGCTTTTGCAATGCTGTCTTGATCCATGCAACAGTTAAGGGTTAAGGTATATAAGGGTTCGATTTCCCTCGATGACATCCGGCAAAACAATGGAGTGAATGAAGGAGCATTGTTGATTTGATCCTCCACTGTTGTGCTCTTCCCTCTTAGAGGTGAAATGGTGAAAGCAAGCATTTGTTTGAACACAAATGTGAAGGGACATTAAAAAGAGAAAAAAAGGAGAGAAAAAAAAACAGCACAAATGCATTTCACACAGGTTTACTTGCACTGCCACTGTATAAAAGAAGGAGCTATGTCCATGTGGATAGCTAACGTGAGCCATATTGCTGAATGTATCCTCTGACACCATATAAGAACATATTAAATTAAATTTAAATATGGTTGCCACTTCTTGTTTACACGATTGGTTGCCATTTAATTGAAACTTCCAAAGCCAGCTAGCCGTTCAGATTCATTGCTTTGGATCTTATTAGAACCCGAAGATGGAATGGTCACTGTTTATTTGTAGGGGAAACAAAAACTGACAATTTATCTGCTTTCATATGTCACACAACACTATTTCAAATGTTCTGCTATGTAGAGGACAAGAGATTGTGGTTTCAAAAAAAATTATAAATTATATGTGTGTATATGTTACACCTTAATTGTAACATAGATATAGCTCTATCTAAACAGATTAATCAAATTATTCTTTTCTTAGAGGCCAGCAAATCATGTAGGCCCCCGAGTGCTATTGATATACTTTTGTTATCCTTCGGGGCAAAAGACACAGCAGGAGGATGTATGTGTGGTTTTATTAATGTTTGGGATGTGGAGTACTCTATAAATACTTTGCAACAGAACTAAACTGGACCAAAGCTTAAATTATTTAACTACATAAATTCAAATTGGTATTAACATTTCGGTTATTTTTTTTTTTTTTGAGACTTGCCCACATACATTGAAAACATTGTTAGCAGTATAGTTACTTGAATGGCCTGGTGAATATAGCAGTTAAATAAGCCTACTTCTGACACTAGAAACATTAAATTGAAGCATTAGTAGCCTCAAAAGAATTGATGAATTGGTGGGGTTTATCTCTCAATGTTTATAGCAATAGTTATAGGTGGGTTTTTGCAAAAGTGGTATACAAATATCAACCAAGTGTAAACTGTGAAACAAGCAAAACATGAAATTTAAACTAGGACAGTTCAAAGTGGTATACAAATATCATCAAAGTGCACCTGCTATACACACACACACTATATGGATTGAAGTATTGGGACACAATTATTGAATTTAAGCATTTCATTTGGACCCATTGCCACCGGTATATAAAATCAAGCACCTAGCCATGCAGTCTGCATTTGTGAAAGAAAAGTCATTCTGAACAGCTCAGTGAATTCAGGTGTGGTACTGTGATAGAATAAGCCAGTTTGCAAAATTTAATTCCTGCTAGATATTCCATGGTCCACTGTAAGTGGTATTGTTGGAAAGTGTTGAACATTTGCTGCTGTTCCTAAACGCTTCCAGAGTGGAAGACCATGCAAAGTCAGTGAGGCACATGGTGCGTAATAGTTACCAACGCCCTGATTCCATAGCTAAATAATTCCAAACTACCTCTTGCTTTAATATCCGCACAAAGACTGTGCAGCGGAAGCTTCATGGAATGGGTTTTCATGGCCAAGCAGCTGTATGCAAGCCTCACAACACCAAGTACAAGGCCAAGCATCTGATCGAGCAGTGTAAAGCACACTGCCACTGTACTCTTGAGCAGTGGAAACGTGGTTCTGTGGAGTTAAGAATCACTCTTCTGTCTGGTAGTCTGATGTAAAGGTCTGGATTTGGTGGATGCCAGGACATTGTTACCTGCCTGACTGCATTGTGCCAACTGTATAGTTTGGAGGTGGGGGAAAATGTATGAGGCTGTTTTTCAAGGGTTGGGCTAGGTCCCTTCCAGTGAAGAAAAATCTTAATGCTTCAGCATACCAAGACATTTTGGACAATACCAACTTTGGGGAAGGCCCTTTTCTATTCCAGTGTGACTGTGCCCCCAGTGCACAAAACAAGGTCCATATAGACATGGTTGGAGGAGTTTGGTGTGGAAGAACTTGGCTGACCCTCACAGAGCTCTGACTTAAATACTTTTGAACACCTTTGGGATGAACTGGAACGGAGAGGTCGAGCCAGGCCTGCTCGTCTGCCTGACCTCAAATGCTCTACTGGAAGAATGGTCAAAAAAAATCCCTCAAACACTTGTGGAAATCCTTCACGGAAAAGTGGAAGCTGTTATAACTGCAGGGGGCGGGAGGACCAACTATCTATTAAGGTCTATGTATTGAGAATTTGAGGTCATAAAAGTCACTGTTGGTGTAATGGTCAGGTGTCCCAAAACTTTTGTCCATATAGTGTGTGTATGTATACACATCTACATACACGCTACGCTTTATTAACCTGTACTACTGGTTAAATAAAAATCTAGTTCCCAGAACATTAATGCTTTTTCAAATGTATGTTTAGTGTGAAATGGTAAGTGATGTAGTATGTTTATGATTTTGTAGCCCTCCTGCCTTAAACGTTTAGCAGGTCAAGCTGTACCTTTTTTTTTAAATATTCATTTTTAATCATGTGTGCCTGCATAGTGCTACCTAAGTGGAGACAGGTGAAGGGAACTCAACTTAACCTGAAGTTCGCTTACTCGGGACCACCATCTTTATAGTTTTGAGACGTTTGGAATCTTTTTCTATTGGACATCACAAGTGCAAAAAAAGCAATGTTTCATAAGCAGAAGCTCATATTAAATTACCTGCTGTGTATATACATTTTTAAAACAAGCATACCCTTAGTCTTGTGCAAATTTTGACATTACAAGCCTAGTCCTATCCTATATAGCCAGCCCTAGGGTATTCATTTTCACATTTCTATAATACCCAACTAAAATAATTATGACAATTCTGCAGTATATGTATACATTTTTAAAATCATATGCATCTATGGCTTCACAGCAAATTGGCATGCTGTGTGAAACATTTTTCACTTGGTTTATATTTGAGTGGTTCGTCTTGTTCTAGAAGAGGATGCCCAATAAAAGACTGTATAAATCAAGTGTGTTTGCAGGGAAAGCTTCATATTGCCAGATGTATGCTATAACACTTTGAACACTAAATTGTGATGTTTGGAGAACAGACTTGTAAAATTTAGCTTGAATTGTAATCTCAATTTCAGCATACAAGGACATCCCCTCCCCCACCTCTCAAAAAATGGTCTCATGTCCTCAGAGTATTGTTTAGACCCCTTTGTGATGATGCAAAGTGGGCATTGCCCAATGCCCCTCCAGGAAGGAATTATGCAGTTATGTATCTGCAGAAAAACCAAAGCAAAACACTGAGCTGTTCTATATTAAATGAATGTGACCCATTTATGAAAATTGCTTATGTAAAATAAAAAAAATGCTGCTGGAGATTTGGGTAACTAATTTTTCTTTTAGAACAGTACAGCCCCCCAAAAATCTCTATTGTGTTCTTCCCTATAAATGGTGTGTTTGGCAAGTGCCAATTTACAACCCCTTAGATAATTTTGAAAAAAGGAAATTAAAATCAAAATGCCTCAAAGTGTTGCTCTCATGCTACAGCGGGTGGAAGCACAAAATTATACTGATGTTTGCTTTCCTTTCTTGAATAAACAGTTCTACAGATTCTTCATCCAGCAGTTCTAGGGAAAAGAATATAAAGAGCACTTGCTCTTCACTTATCTCCAGCAGTGAGGGGTTTTATCTCTCATCACTACCTCCACTCCCTTCCTGACTGCCACTTTGTTATTTTTGCACATATTTCTCTGTTGGCAAGTACAGAGTTTTGGACTTGTCAAGCCTGGCAATAAAATAACACTGCATTTCAATCATGTAAGCTTTTGTTTTGGGTCTCTTGTCTCTTACAATGGAGGGTTACCTGATGGAGCCCAGTTCTGAGCGTTTGATCCAGCCTTTCTTACAATGTGTCTTTCATTACCCTGTCTGTAAATGCTGCACTCCTCATAAGAGTTGTGAACCAACCTTTAAATCCTGTAAAGGGAAGGATCTTAAAGTAACAGACCTCATTCTCACCTGTTGAGGAAATGCCAAACGAATTGTACTATCCACATAAAAGATAATTTATTTTTTCTTGGCATTATTTGAGTAAACCTGGCAGGTGATTAACATGCACAACATTGTAAACATAAAATGGAGTTTAGTGCTTCCAACCCCTTTTGTAGTGTCACTAGTGGCTGTGTACTCTTGGCTCCCCCTTCCTTCACCTGTTGCTGTTTAGATGCTTTTATGACTTCTTATAGCTTTGTTAGTCTAGTAGAAATGGTACTTCAATGTCTGCTGTGTGGTTTGTGCACCTGCTTTTTCTCCTTTGCCTCTTCCAATACGCAAGGAAATAAAGCCTTATTTATAACCATTCTACTTCAGCTGTTGATAGTGAACCAGTGTTTATAAAGGAGTATATATGGGGCATTTATGTATTTCTGTAATGCTGCTTTTATGGTCATAGCCAATATTTGTATGTTATCAAAAACAAAAACCCTGACACCTAATCAAGAAATATAATTTGGAGCAGTGGTTCTAAAATCAAATACCTGGCCAAGTTAATGTGTTCAGTAGAAAACAATTGTGCACTCCTTAAATCTCTGCTCAGTGATTGTATTGCAAGTTTCTACTTTTCGAGGGTTTATTTATTTAGTCCAATTTCCCTTAGTTGTGTCTTAATTTTAATTGAATATATTTGCTTTTTAATTATTTTTTTTTCTTTGTTTTGTAAACATTTACTTAATTCTAGCCCTGTAATGTTTAAACCCAGACACCTGAATTGTGCCATATAACAACTCAGGGATATTTCATGGCAGATCGTATAAGTTGCAGAGTCCTAAAAAAGATTTTCTAATTAGATACGTGATAATTTAAAAGTTTACCCGATTGTAAAGTAAGAGCAGTTTTCCTAATGGGGAAAAATAACCATGAAATGAAAGGGCTTTGGTTGTATCAATTTAGTTTTCATTCTGGCCAACCTCTTTTAATTAATTTTTTTTTTTTTTTTTAATAAACTACTATAGGAATAGTTGTACACAGCCCTCCTCTTAAAAGGGGTAACTTTTCTCTTATCCATTAATAAATTTTATAGGTAATGTCTAAAAATGTAAACCTATTCAAATATACTCTTGTATGAAATTTCTGCAAAATTATATCCTTGGCATCTTCTGTGATGAGCACTCATCAACCATCTTCTCAAGACACACCTAACAGTCCAGGGTTTAAGGATTACCTGGATTTCTGTGGTGGTTAGAAAAAAAACCTTAGACACACCCGGGTAATCCTTAAATCCCTGGACTGTTGCGTATGCCTTGAAGAGCGCTTCTTAAACAGCCAATCATGTCCACTTATCTATAGTACTGCTGCTCATAACCTTTTAAGCCATGTTTATTGGGTAGGCACAAGAAGGGCTCTCTGACTTAGTTCATTTGGGATTTCTACTATAGAAAGGCAAGACAAAATATAACTCCAAGAAGCTGGAGTTATGACCTCATGTACAGCTGTATTATTGAAGCAAAAAAGAGAAACCCTGCGGTGTATAAAGGAAGCAAGCAGAAGAGCTTTTAAAAAAAAAAATAAAAAAAAAAATTGGGGTTTTTTAAGCTATATATGCTCCAAGACCGCAGTTTATCATATTGCCCTTGCAGCATGCAGGTCATAAAAAGACAGTAAAAGTATTTCACCATCTGTTTCAGAATAACAAAAGCAATAGATTGCAAAACGTAATGCAGGTTCCTGTTACATTTAATGTCTGTCTGCCATATACTGTTAAAACCTCACCTGCCTCCAAGGTACGTGGCCCAATATAAACTGCTTTGCATTTTAACCTGGCAATAGCATGGTACCATTTATAATGTATTATTCATAGACAGTTTGGTACTTCTATAGAAAACGCCTGCTCTACTACTTAATCCTCTAAATTGTCCCCCACCCATCATACACGCAGCAATTAAATGTAGTATCTGAAATAAGAGAACTTGAAACCAATTCATAGGGAAGAGAAATGGGCAGCTACAGGTTATATAACGCGTAAGTGTAAACTCCTTAGGTTTTTTTTTTTTTTGGTCAGTTGGTTATAGGGGAGGGGAAGCACCAGTTAATTGCTTAAACACTGTTTTAAAGTCGGATAAATGGGCATTTAAATAAATATTCACTTGAGTTACGCACGCATAGTAGCCTCATCCAAGGGGTCAATTGTGTAGGAACACATTGGATAATGCCATTTCTTTACACAACATCTAGACCTCTTGACCCTTTACATTTGTATGTCCGTGAAAGTTGTCATGCTATTAGTGGTTGTGAACATGAACAGTGCCGGTGTTGGTGTTCTCAGTTTGTAAGTAAGGGGAGTGCAGTTTTCCAAGATAAGTCATATTTCACTTTTATGGCAGAACAAAAAACTGCTGCTGAATACAGCAATTGTTAAAGCTTTGTTTTTATGTTCTTGGTCTTGCAAATAGGAGTCAAATTAGTGAGATGTTGCCCAATTTCCTTAACCTGTAGAATCTCCGCAATGTTTAGCCTTTAATTGCATGTCTAGCTCTATCCTCCCAGCTTACACCGGTTAACATACTGTGAAACTGCTTCTCTGTTCTTTGGAAGATTTTAATCCTAATAATTTCTAGATCTACTCTTCTCCAGAACTGGAAATCTACTTCACAGTACAATGTGTAGGTACGTAGAAATGGAATCTGACATAGTACTGTCAAAAAATTAAATAATTTTTCATGCATATAAAAGGATGGATGTACCAAGTTTCAGCACTTATAGAGCTGATTGAAATAACTGTTAAAAAGATTTTCAACTAATTTTTGAAAATCCTTGGCAAGGTATGTCAGTGTATTATTCTTCTCAGACAGGTTTTTTTTTTTTTGAGAATTCTTTCCTTTTTGATCTATAGTGTAAGTGTTAAGATGACTGTTTTGTGTTGTATTTCTCTGTCTGCAGAATCAAAGATTATAACCATTGAGTGCCACTCAAAGGATTTAGATGATAATGGTTTAGGGACTAAAATGCACTAGCCTGAAGTACCCCTCATTGTGAGTCTCTCAAATGCGTTTTCTACTATAAAAATGTTTGGTGTGTGATGGACCCCTTTCGCATTATTTATTCCACCTTGCCACAGGACAAATTATATATTTTTGTTTTAATGTACAGTAGTAGTTGTAGTAATCTTAAAAGCTGTCAATGTTGACTTGAGAACATCCCGCCTTTCCCAGAACACATACATTGACACATATTGCCAGACAACACCTTTTTGCCTTTTAACCCACAAACAGGAATAACTTGGACCTGGGGATGCAAATTTTTTATTTTTTATTTTGGGGACACAGTCTTATGAAGTGATTATTAACACCTTTCTGCCAGACTGAATACTGTTTCTATTGGCGTGGAAGGGTTTTAATCATGTACTGAGTCTGTTTTTTGTTTTTTTTCTTCATTGGTCCCCATTATTCCAGTTAGTTGGTGGTTACAATTATAGATCTCAAGGACCACTACTAGTTTTCAGTCTACCAAATGTTTGTTTTTGAGCACTTAACAGAAATTGTAAAGTAAGTACTAGCAATGATTCATTCTTCAAGGTCCATTAAATCAGTTGTTTATAACTGGATAATGGCTTTGCTTTTTGTTTAATTTATTTTTTTTGCCACATGCTGATTGGGTTACCAGATGTACCAGAAAGAGGCTGTCAATGTAAACTGGTTAAAACCATGTGGCCTCCCTTGCTGTGGTTGTGCCTTTCCAAAAGCAAATGTCTTCTTTAAAAAAGTGTTTTTCGAGGGGAGTGGGTGGGAGATGTGCAAGATGGGAGGAACATAGGTGAATGTGTGAACAAATCTCCATCTATTTGTTGACAGAGTAGTAAATTGGGATTTACAATACAGGAAAATACATTCAAAACATGATCACTTTTCTACAAAGTTCCCTGCAACCCAAGTCCTGCTGCTCATATTGTGGCTTTGAATCAATTCTGTTTATTAAAAAGCTTTAGCTTCTAATATGTGTCGCTTGTTTTTTTTTTTTTTTTGTTTCTTAATATGTGGATGCCTTGTTGAGTGCATGGTTGGTATTACAATTTTCTATATAGATTTGTACTAACACCAAATAGACTGTAAACGGAATGTAATACTCTGTGTAAAGCACATTATTACAAATTGTAAGGTATGCTATTGGGCTGATATGCCAAACTGCCTAGTGAAATACCCCAGATCTGCTTTAAATGTGCACTATAATGATCCTCTAGCCTGGTGGGTACAAAGACAAGTTTAAATTTGGGTCCTAAGCTATTCACAAAATGATTGCTTTTTAGTATGCGCATACATCTACCTTGTTGAATCCAATCAATTGGACAATTCTGTAACCTAGATGATTGGTTGAATCCATAGGTACATGCAGTATAAAACTGGGCCCAAAGAAAATAAGCATATTTTAACAGTTATTAAAATTTGATGTAATACAGTGGCTCCCAACCTTTTTCACTTGAGTACCCTTTGGCAGCCCATTTTCATCTTTCTCTTTATTGAAATTGAACATTGCATTTTGGTATCTTATAGAGCCCCTTATCAGTAGGTCTTAAATCTTAATTCCTGTGTATCTTTGTCAGTACTTCTGGAACAGGCAAACAGCACCTAACATCTGTCTCTATTTCTTCAAGCAAATTATACATGCCACCTGCACCTCTCTAATAGTAGTCTTTGAGTGTAAAACACCAGTCAGTTTATAGTCTAGTAACAAAACTCCTACTGCCGTTTACTACACCCTCATAAAGTATGTATATGAGCGCTTAGTTTAGGACAAGATTAAAATTGTGCAAAACTTATTTAATAAAAGTGGTAATTGCAAAGTTATTGTTTATGTATGTATGCCTTAACTCTGGGAAAGACTTGGTAATCCACATGGTATATATCTAATGATTCTGAAATGTATTGGGACTTGCATGGGGCCCAAAATCAGATTTTGTGCAAGTCACCATCTTCCTTGCCAGAGACCCCCCCTGGGTTGAAGTTTTACTTTGAAAACCAGAGTGATTAGGTCTTCGGTTATTTTATCCTTTTTGTTTTTCATCTGTTGGTGTAAATAGTAGAAAATAGTTTCCATACTTACCATTATTTTTTTTTTACCTGGCTATTATACATGGCAGCATCACATATGGGTAAGCTCCTCCTCCCAGCTGTCAGGACAGGAATAATTAAACAATTCAGTAAAAGCCCTCTCCCCTCTAGACCCCTCAGTCTTGGTAAAGGGACACTCCAGTGCCAGTTCAGTTTTCCTGGCACTGCAGATCACCTCCCATCCCCAGTTGCTGAAGGGGTGAAAACCCCTTCAGTCACTTACCTTAGACCCCCGCTGATGTCCCTCGGCAGTGGTTTCGGGTCGCCGCTGCTCCTCCCCTTCCTTACATCAGCCGGTGGGCGAGACTGATCTCCCCCGCCGGGGAGACCTAATGCGTATGCGCGCCAATGATGCGCATTAGAGCTCTCCATAGGAAAGCACTGAAAATTATTTTCAAAGCTTTCCCATGGGGATTTGAGCAACGCTGGGGCACAGAAAACCTGTGCTATAGACATGGAAGTGCCCTCTAGTGGCTGTTCAGTAGACAGCCACTAGAGGAGGAGTTAACCCTGCAAGGTAATTATTGCAGTTTATAAAAAAAATAATCAATAATTACACTTTCAGGGTTAAGGGTAGTGGGAGTTGGCACCCAGACCACTCCAATGGGCAGAAGTGGTATGGGTGCCTGGAGTGTCCCTTTAAATGGCCCTAGTTGAAGAATCCAGAAGGGAGAGAGCGTGATGCTGACATGTATAATAGCCAGAAAAAGAAAATAACTGCAAGTATGGAAAAAAAATTCTACTTTCCTGGCCGTACATGGCAGCATCACATATGGGTATTACCCAAGCTCTGAAGAAGGGTGGGGTCTTAACAAATGGTAGTGAATACAGTCGCTTTATTGAGGCTGAAAATTTTCAAAATATTTATTCGTCATTTCCTGCTACCGAAGCAAGAACACTCTTCCCAAAGCGAGCCTCGTTTGAGGATGACAAATCTAGTTTGTAGTGATTTGACAAATGTTATCGGAGAGGACCATGTAGCTGCCTTACAGATGTCCTCAATCGGCACCTCCGCTCTTGAAGCCAATGAAGTAGCCAGCTTTCTTGTTGAGTGTGGTTTGATGACGCACGCCGCCTGATGGCCTTGGGAAGTGTAAGCCCTTTTAATGACTAGAGAAAGCAATCTTCTCAATGTTGTAGTGGATGCTGCTTCACCTTTTTTACTGCCTGAGGGTGAAATAAAAAGCTTGTCAGATTTTCTGAAGTTCTTTGATCTCAGTAAGTAGACCTTTAGGCATCTCATCACATCCATTTTGCTCCATCCTACTACTTTGTTAGTCGGATTCGGAAAGAATGAAGGTAGAACAATTTCTTGCTGAATGTGGAATTTAGAAACTTTCGGAAGGAAGTCAAGTTTAGTAACCATCACCACCCTATCCTGATGGAACACAGAATAAGGTTCTTAAGCCCAATGCTTGGATCTCTGATACTCTTCTGGCCCATGTAATGGCTATTAGGAATAGAGTTTTCATGGTGAGCAAGTAAATTCCTATTTCTTCTAGTGGCTCAAATGGAACCTTAATGAGAGCCTTAAGTACTAGGGGTAAGTCCCAAGGAGGCGCCAACTGTTTTGTAGGTGGTCTAATCCTCAAAACTGCTCTAAAAAATCTCATTATGAGAGGATCCAGAGCCCATCTAGAATTTAAGGGTGAAATCGCCGAAACATGGACTTTCAAAGTGCTCAGACCAAGTCCTTTATCCAGACCCTCTTGAAGGAAGTTCAGGATGTCTGCCACGCTAGGAGCATCACAAGGTATTCCCTTATCCACCATCCAGAAACAAAACTTTTCCCATATTTTATAATAGGAGGCTGACTTAGAGCATTTCCTGGATCTAGAATTTAAGAGACAGATTCTGACAGGCCCGATTTCAAGAAGTTGTTTTTCCTCAAGAACCATGCCGCTAACTGAAGTGACTGGGGTTCTGGATGCACCACTGGACCCTGAACGAGCAAATCCCCTCCCACTGGAAGTATTATTGGGAAGTATTATAACAGGAGCGGAAACAAAGGTCTCCTCTGCCATGATGGGATGATTGCGATCACGTGCAATTTTCCTTGCAAATTTTCCTCAATACTTTGATTAGTGGTATTGGTGGAAAAATGTAAGCCAGTTCGAACTCCCACTTTTGGGATAGGGCATCCTGGGCTTCGGCTTGGTTGTCTTTCCATCTTGTGTAGAATCTTGTTTGCGAGTTGCCATAAAGTCTATTTGCAGTGTCCCCCATGTCCTTACTACCTGAAGGAAGACTTCCCGGTTTGGAGACCATTCCCCTGATTCCATACTTGCTCTGCTCAGGAAATCTGCTTAGGTATTTTCTGTTCCCGTTAAGTATACCGCTTTCAGGTGAATCATGGCCCAATGCATAATCGGTTGTAGTTGTAAAAGCAGCTGATGGCTCTTCGTGCCTCCTTGATGGTTCAGGTAGGCAGCAACCACCCTGTTGTCTGTTCTTACCAGCAGCCTCTTCCCCTTCGTGCTTTGAAGACTGCCCTCATCTCCAGGATGTTGGAGTGAAGACTGGTCTGGTTGTTCCATACTCCTTGCGCAACAAGGTTCTTGTAGTGAGCTCCCCATCCTCTTGTACTTGCATCTGTAGTACTAACTTCCCGTTGGGGATCTTCCAGGGGAAACCCTTGGTCAAGTTAGATCCTTCTGTCCACCACCTTAGGTGAAGCTTCAGATCTTGAGGAAGTATAATCCATTGGTCCCAGTTCATTGCTGACTTGTTGATCTGTGTGAGGAAATTCATCTGAGCCTGTCTCGTCTTCCAATATGCCCATCTGACCAGGCCTATGGTCGACGTGAGGGATCCCAGGACACTCATATAATCTTTTGCTCAAAGTCTTGTCCTTGGAAATATTCCTAAAATCTTGCTCTTGATCCGAGCAATGCGATCTTGGGATAGAGAGAGAGTTGAAACTTCTGTGTCTATCTTTGCTCCCAGGAACACAGTGTCTGGATGGAATGAGATTGCTTTTTTTTTGTGTGAGCCACCCAAGTGTTAACTCACCTCTTCTGTCTGCTGTGTGGTATTCCTGTGCTACTACCAGGATATCGTCCAAGTAGTGGAATACTTGGATTCCTCTCTTCCTTAGGATTGCAATAACTCTTATAAGAACCTTCGAAAATGTTCTTGGTGCCAAACTTAGACCAAATGGCATGCCCTAGAACTGACAGTGCTTCCCCGACAACCAGAACCTCAGGAACTTCTGATGAGAAGGATGTATTGGGATCTGGTAGTATGCATCTTTCAGATCTATCGATGTTAGCCAGTCGCCCTGATGTATACTCATGTTTTATGGATGTGATAGAATCCATCTTGAAAGACCTGTTCTTGAGGTATAGATTTATTCTCTTCAGGTCTAGAATAAGTTTCCATTTTCCGTTTGGTTTGGGAGCCAAAAATACATTTGAAGAGAATCCTCTGCATTCTTCCATTCGCGGGACTTGCTTGATGACACCTTGAGTGATCAACTGCTGAAAGCAGTTCTCCATTGCCTTCCGTTTTACGCCTGCTGACACCCTTGATTGATGAAACATGATTTTTTTTTTTTTTTAAATTCTTCGAAATTCGAGTTTGTATCAGTCTTTGATTATGCTCAGGACCCACTTATCTTTGGATGTTGCCCATACCGGAAAGAAGTGTTTTAGACTGCCCCCCACTGTTCCAGTCTGGACGTCCTGACCTTCATAATTGTGTTCTGGCTGGTACCTCTCCCTCTAGATCCTCTATTGGAGTGAGAGAATCTACCATATTCTCTTCCTGGCTTGTATGACCGATCATCGTGAAAATACCTCTTTTTGTTGAACTTGTCCTTATAGGGTGCGCTGTAGGGTCTTCTATGTGACTGTGGTAGAAACGCTTTCTTCCCATCCGCGGCGTTTTGAATGGCATCATCCAGGACTTTACCAAATCTTTCTCCTTGGAAAGGCAATGCACAAAGGCTGGCTTTGGTGGCGTAGTCTGCTCCCCAGGAATGGAGCCACAGTGCTCTTCTAGCCACCACAGATAACGCAAGGCTTTTTGAGAGAGCTTTTGTGACCTCTAAAGCGGATTCAGAGATGAAGTCTGTTGCCAGTTTTATGTCTTTCAGGGATTGCAAGAAGTCCTCTCTGCTTGTGCCACTGGTTATGTCTTCTTCTAGATTCCCAATCCAGATCTTCTTGCTTCTGGTTACTGATGTTAAAGCTGCCGCTGGGTATAAACCCAATCCTATTGCCAGATATTGTTTGACCAGATTAGAGTCTATTCTTTTTTCCATGGGCTCTTTCAGGTATGCCATGCTATCAATAGGAAGTATGGTCTTTTTTGCTAATCGGATCACAGCAGCGTCAATCTTTGGAATGGTTTCCCAATGCTTACTTCCTCTGATGCAAACGGGTACATTCTTTTTACTTTCGCTTGCAGCATGAGTCTCTTCTGGTTTGGACCATTCAGAATGGATCAATTCTTTTTATAGTAGAATGCAGCAGAAAAGTAGGTTTGGCAGATCTCAAATCTTCGAAGAAGACATCTGAAGCTGATACTTCCCTGCTATCTTCTGGGACTTTTAATGTGCTTCTAACCAGAGATATTAGTTTGTCCGCTTTCCTGGAGTCCAGAGATTTCCAGTATTCACAGTACTCCTCATCTTCTGGGTCATTTAGCTCCAGGCTGGATCCTGAAGAGACAGAAGCTTCTCTATACCTTTTGGTTGCCCCTTTAGATGATGACTGAAATCCTTCAGAGATGGCATCTGAAATCCATTTCTTTAAAAGAAGCTCACCCCAAACAGACTTAGTTTGCCTCTACTTATTCCATAAATTGGAAGCACAGGTTCTTCCCCTCTGGGGCTTTTGAACCGCAGCCCATGCAGCGATTGGTTTTCTGTGTCTTCTTCTTCCTTGGAGATGAATCCTGAGCGGTTCTAGGGCTGAAAAAACCAAGGCAATATGTTAATACTTTCATGCTGTCAGTGCACTCTTTTTGTACCCCCATGAACTGGACTCACACTTTATTTATTTATTTTTTTCCTAGATACGCTTCTATGAGAAGTGGGAGAAGAATCCATCTAATATAAACAATGTAACTAAATTAGAACCTTTCCAGAGATATTTAAAATATTTCACATGTAAATTTTAGCAATTTTCCAGCTTTAACCTTGTGGATGAATACAGAATACCAAGGCAGCATACAGTTAACCAAACGTCTAAATTTTATACCACTAGATGGCACCCGCGCGGCTATAATAGTTTACCGCGCATGCGCGAAAGTCCCGCGGTCGCGATGCTAGTGGTTACATTGCCGAAACTGCATGCCAACCGAAAATCGGAATCATGCCTTCTTGGACCTTGTGGAGGCACTGTAAAAGGTAAGATAGCTTCCCACTTTCCCTAGACAAGGGTAAAAATGGATTCTTAGACACTTGTCTAGTAGTCCATTTTTACCCCTGTCTAGGGAGGGTGGGAAGCTATCTTACCTTTTACAGTGGTGGGGGTGATAGGGTTGGTGATAGTTCCCACAATGGAGTCTTTTACGAAAAAGAGACTCAAACCAGTTAGTGCTGCCAGTGCAGTCTGTTTACTGGTTTCTTCAGGGGGAGAGAGAGGCTGATCTCCCCTTGGAAGAACCATGCTAAAGACGGAAGTGAGCCCAGAAAAAAAAAAAAAGATTGTTTAAAGGGACCTCAAAATCCCTGTCTGTCAACTGGGACAGAAAAAAGACTGAGGGGTCTAGAGGGGAGGGGGCTTTTATCGGCTTAATTGTTTAATTATAACAGTCCTGACAGCTGGGAGGAGCTGCTTACCCATAGGTGATGCTGCCATCTATGGCCACGAAAATGTGTTTATATATAATTTTTTTTTTTTTTGTATGCCCTATGACTACTTTTTTGCTCATAATAAATATTTCTTTAAGTTCTGCCTTTGGTTAAGAATCACCTTACCTGAAGAGACTAATTTAGTGTTGTGCAATTACATAGATATTGTGCTAAGTTGTATTTGGCGAGTTTTTATTAAGTTACCTGGGGGACCAAGGCACCCCATTTAATTGTCTTGCTGGTGCCAGCGTAAAAATTTTAATATTATTTATGGTTAAGTGTAGGTGGTAAGTGGGATTTTCATTCTTTACGGTCTAGTGCAGACAACTAGTGAACTTTAACCCTTTCCCCACCACCACAACTACGTCACGCACACTGTAGGAGTAAGGTGTGTTCATGACAAGTGACAGCAGGGGGTTTTCAACTGTCTTGATGCAGTGGGAAGCTAAAAAGTTTTTCCTGGCACTATAGTTTCACTTTAAATCAGTATTAACAGAGCCGGCGCTCTCAGTCTATGTAACTAGCTTGACAACTCTCTACAGGTGGGGGGGAACGTAATGCCGCCGTGTTGATTGATTCGGAATAAGGCTGTTTCCACACCTAACTTTATTTTCCTGATAATTCACCATAGCAGCATCAGTCTATTAAGCCCCTCCCCTCACAGCAGAAAGGGATGGAACTAGAACAGTGAAAGTGTTACAACTGGACCCACCTGTATGTACTAGGCATGTGTGATAATTTGCTCCACAACCACTCAAAAAGAGAAAGGGGGAGAAAAAAAAGGAGAGGGAGAATAAATTCTGCCATGGTTAATTGTATTTCTTGTGTATAAATCTACTCCCATACTCTGATAACTGGAGAGAGTAAATACAATCAGCATCAATCTGGCTGAGTGAGTTCGATTCGCAAAGACTATTTTTGCAGTAATGAAATAATGCTCCCACTCAAGGTAAGGAAACCTACATCGAGAAACACTGGTAAATGATGGTCCATAACCCTTTTAAGAACCATAGGTATGGCATCCCTGCAAAACAGATGGTCCCCAAGGGTTTAAATAGCCTATTGAATATGATACCTGCAATTTAAGGTGAAATGCAATAAAGATGGAACACTCCATATTTTCTCGATATAAAAAATTCACTCAGGAGACTGCCACTCACGTTCCTCACCATCAAGGTTGTCCTTTCCCTCTTACAATATGTGTCAGCACAGCACAGTGATTATAGCTTCCCCCCAATACATTAGTCGAGCCTTAATGCTGGGAGTATATCTGGTTCATTTGGGCAGGATAAACAATTTATACATTGACCCCCAGCATGAGGTCTTCATGCAAAATAACATAAACCCTTCCCTGTGTCTGGGAGATAATTGACTCAAATAATGGTAACTCAATTATCTATTAGTTACAGGGAACCATACGAAGAATATATAGAAAAACATCCCTAAACCACATTTAAATTACACAGGAACCCCAGATGTATTATATCCTCAAATCTGAGTGCCCAAGTTGTCCATATAGCACTCAAATCCGTTTGGTGGAAGGGAATCTGCATCGGGGAAAAGTTCTGACCGGCTGTCCACGAGGTTCTATCCCAATACTGTTCCAGGGAGAAAGAGGCAGCGGCCAGTAAACTTTCGGGAGTTCCTTTGCGAATAAAACTAAATGCTCCCCCTGGCTCTTAGGGAGCGAATGCTGCTCTCATCAGAATAAGCATTTTCCCTGGAAAAAAAAAAACCCTCTCCTGGTTTGTTTGTGAGAGGAGCAGACAGTGGTAAAATTTCACTGGTGTTTGCAAGTTGGAGTATCTGGAATTAGTTCCAGGCATTCAACCAAGTGCTGCTGCATGTATTCGGGAGACAACGTGGTTGCCTTTCCATAAAGCTTTTGCGTTTGGTCATATGAATGGCAGCCACTCAAAGAGAGCTCTTCGAGTTAACTTATTTTGAAGTTAATGAGCCGGAGGGGGTGGTTCTGGGTTCGGGAGGTATAAGAGGACATGAGTCTTCGTTCGGGGAAACAGACAAAGGGGTTATGGACACCCGAACGGAGCATGGTCAAAGTCTTTTGACAACAATGTGGGGAAATAAAACAAGTGACTGGGTGTTCTCTCACAACTCTATCCTCAAAGCAATCTTTTACCAATTCTGGTGTGCTGGGCCACTCCACTCTTATGTGTTTCCAATACTCCATTGAATTCGCAATTATAAATCACATTAACATTGTGCTCACAAAAGTAAATCACAGTAGAGAATAACCATGTATTTTTAATTTTTACAATTATCTGAATAGGGCAGTGATTGCTAACCTTGACACCATAAATTGTTTCTGGACTACATTTCCCTTGATGCTCAGCTAGCTTTTAGACTCTAGTCCAGAAACAATTTATGGTGTCAAGGTTAGCCATCACTGGAATGAGGCAAAACCATCCCGAATGACAAATCCAGACATTGCTTACACTATTTAACAATGTTTGGGTTTTTTAATTCTTCCTTGAGAGGGTCTGAATTGAAACCATATTTCATATAGACCGTGCCATCAGCCTGCTGAAATCCAGCCTCGCATGTTTCAAATCCAGGCCTGAATTTTAAAAATATAAAAAATGCAATTTCCCTGCTAGCAGCCAGTGGGCAAAATTGTTAAATACCCTCAACAGCAGGTAGGTTAAAGGGGCACTATAGTCCTCAGAATAATCAGTTTATTGTATAATCATTCCCTTCAGGCTTTTTGCAGTAAACACTGTATTTTCAGGGAAAATGCAGTGTTTACTTATCACTGGAGGGATACCTCTACTGGCCACTCTTGAGATGGCTGCTAGAGGTGCTTCCTGGGGCAGTGCTGCACACTGAGCAGTACTGCCATTCAATGTCTCCACCCTCTGCATGCAGACACTGAACTTTCCCCATTGAGATACATGAATTCAATTCATCTCTGTGAGGAGATGCTGTGACGAAGCTCCAGTACTCTGATAGAGTACCTCCGCCAAGTCTGTTTCCTGGTAGCTATTAGGGACCCTGGAGCACTTTAGACCCAGTTGACTGGGATCTCTGAGGGCATTTTCCTCCCTGGACCAGGCAACTGTGTATATAGTCCTGGACACACTTTCCATCCTCAGATTTCCCCAAACACCAGGCGATCCTTAGTGAAGGTTAAAACAGCAACTAACTTTTAAAGGGACTCTCCAGTGCCAGGAAAACAAACTGTTTTCCTGGCACTGCAGGTCCCCTCTCCCTCCCACATCCCATCCCATCCCAAGTTGCTGAAGGGGTTAAAACCCCCTTCACTGACTTACCTTTAGATGTCCCTCGGCGCTGGGTCAGGGTCCACCCACGCTCCTCCCCCACTGTCAGCCATCCAGCGACGTTATAGCACACTTTTCATGTGCTGTAAACACGGAAGTGCCCTCTAGTGACTGTCTAGTGGACGCCACTAAAGGAGGAGTTAACCCTTCAAGGTAAATATTGCAGTTTATGAAAACTGCAATAATTCCACTTGCAGGGTTAAGGGTAGGGGGAGTTGGCACCCAGACCACTCCAACTGGCCAAAGTGGTCTGGGTGCCTGGAGTGTCCCTTTAATAGACATAACACACACATTTAAACCCCCAACAGTCTAATAAACATACACTAGGGTTCATAGAGTACTATAGTATAGGGAAGGGTGTGGTCAGACAATGGCAAGGACTGATGGGAGATTGAGGAGGGACAAAGCAGTAAGCTTTAAAATACCTTATTTGGAGGGTGTGCATTCTAGTTTTCCAACTGGTCATCATGCATCCATGTTCCATTGGGGACATATTTCTAGCCGGCCAATGTAATTTATCCCCATCAAACCATATATTTTGAAACCTAGACACCCTAGGGTATTTCAAATGGTGGTATTTTAACACTTTTTATGCACTAATTCTACCACCAGTCTTTGTCAACTTTTTGGGTAGTCATTTTTTTTTGTTATTTTTTCTCTCACATTATACTTTTAGGCATGGATTCTCAGTTCCTGTTATGTGTTACTGACAAAGAACACCACAGTATGTGTTCAGCAACATCTCCTGAGTACAACAGTGCCCCCAATGTACAGGTATATGGGTTTTTGCAAACTTTCCGGGGTCAATTGTAGGGCTTTCCCCTTTTCCATGTTTGCACACTGAAATTTGCCAGATTGGTTTGCTGGGCCTGTGTTGCCTTTTGAGACCGTATAGCAGCACAGGAATGAAAATAAACCCCATCATGGCATACCATTTGTAAAGGTAGACAACCCACGGTATTCAAAATGGGGTATGTCTAGTCCAGGGGTAGGCAACCTTTTAGCAGCACTGTGTCGAAATAAGATTGTGATGACCTGTAGCAGGCCCGGACTGGCCATCGGGCACACCGGGCAAAAAAATTATATTTAAATTTAAATAAAAAATACATTCACACTAACAGCACACACACACACAACTTTTACATTCAAATTAGTGTTTTATTTGAGCAAATAAATGCATGTAAAGTCGACTTTTCAGTCCAAACAGACTTTTATCAAGACAATTTACAACAGTGCAACAACCATTTTTAAATATACAACTATTGAAATGTGATTGGAGAGTGAAAAATGAAACCGAGGTTCAGTGATGTCACTGACGTGTAAGGGTTCGAAAAATGTAACATGATACTATTAACCCCTACAGGAGGAGTGAATTGCTGGTGAAAAAAAGAAGTGAAAGAACCTTATCTACAGATCTATATATATAGGAATATGTACAAGGGATTATTTACAAGCCACAGAAAGTATAGATGGAGAAACCCGAGTCCGCTAGAATTTAGTGGTATAGACCAAGTGCATATAAATATAAAAACAAAATGCACGAGCACCCAGTCCCTCCACCTATCATACAGGAAGAACCTTATTACCCAACGAGAGAAATGTCAGTTAAAAAGTCAAAGGTTAACTGAATACATAGAGAGGTGCAAAGCTACCGACTATACAAGCCATCATATACAGTATCCAAATCGTAAAAATCACAAAGATCTAGGTGAAATCATCATGGTATACTATACACTGTAATCAAAATAGAACATGATACATTCAACGTCTCATGCGTTCTCTTAGGTCATTAGAAGTTTTTCCAATGTAGACCAAGCCACATGGGCATATAATACGGTATACCACGTGGGTCATAGTACACGTAATCTTGTAGCAGATCTTATAGATTTTCCCTGTTCTTGGGTAAGGGAATACTTTCCCTGGGATCATATTGCTGCATGCCATACATCTGAGACACTGATAGCATCCCAGGTTCTTATTTAATGTATGCTCCTGTATTTGTGTGTATTGGTCTGTGTGTATCAAAAAGTCTCTCAAAATTTTGCCCCTCCTGTAACTCATAACGGGGGGGAGGGAGGTGTTGGAATTGAGCAGGGAGAGAAGGATCTTTTCTTAAGGTGTCCCAGTTAGCCCGTATCATTGATCCCACTGCCCGAGACTGAGTGTGTAATGCTTGAGGGAAGATGAATCTATTCCCGATTTTCATTGTCAATGATTGAGCTGTGCTTGATTCCACTGCCTTAGATAATGCTGTCTGTATGGAATATTTGGAATATCCTCGCTCAATAAATTTCTTGGACATATCCCTAAGCTGTGCTTCAGCATTCTTTGGATCCGAGTTATTCCTCATTACCCTTGCAAACTGTGCCACGGGTAGTGAATTTTTCAAGCTCTGGGGGTGAAAGCTTGTAGCATGTAGGATTGTATTCCGATCGGTAGGTTTAGAGAAAAGTGTGTAACACAGTTTATTCTTATCAACGTATATACGTAAGTCAAGAAAGTCCATCTGTTCATCATGCAGTTGGTAAGTGAATCGTATTGGTGACACAAGATTATTCAGCCTTTGTACATCTGGTGCAGTTTCTGTTGCCCTCCTCTCCATATTACCAGGATATCGTCGATGTAATGAAAGTATCCTAGAATGTATTGACGATATACTCGTAGTATTTTTTCTGTTTCATACTTATACATGTATGCATTAGTATACATAGGGGCCATAGGTGCCCCCATCGACGTGCCCGTTCATTGTATATAGAAATCTGCCTCAAATCTAAAGTAATTAAGTCTCAAACATAGTTCCAGAAGTTCCATCAAATATTCAGTAGGGGGTATTGTCTTTTTCACTATGCTGCTGTAAAACTTATTTCATGGCCTGTATCCCTTCCCCATGTGGGATAACCGTATATAGCCTGTTAACATATAAAGCCGCTAGGGTAATGCCCTCTTCAGGTAGGGCAATAGATTTGAGTTTTTCAATGACATTCTTTGTATCTTTAACACATGTAGGTAGTGCCAATACCGGTGCTTTAAATTTCAAATCGAGCCATTTGCCAATCAGTTCTAGAAGACCACCCATAGCAGAGACTATTGCGCGTCCTGGTGGCTTACTAAGGAGTTTATGAATTTTAGGTAATGTGTATATTATTGGGCATCTCGGGTTAGTCTGAAACAGATATTCATATTCTGTAGAAGTCAAAGAGCCTGCCTCGAGGCCTCGTTGTAAGGTATTATGTATGATACGACTAAAGCTTGTCACAGGATCATGTTCAGTGACTTGGTACACTCGTTCATCCGATAATTGTCTATTAATCTCTGCTCTATGGTCTTCATATTGCATGATCACTATAGCGCCCTCTTTGTCCGCTGGTCGTATAGAAATTGACATATCACTTGCTAAACTGTTCAAAGCTTCTCTTTCCATTTTAGAGATGTTCGAGAAATCCTTCTTCTCTTTGCTTAATAGCATAGTGCTGTCAGTTTTTAAATTTGGCGAAAACACCTTCAGGGATGCGCTAGTAGATGGTGGATCAAATGTACTACGGAGCCGCAATGTGTCACTGTGTTGGATATTTGTTGGTTGAGTTTTAAAATATTCGACCAAACGAAGTTTCCGTGTAAATTTGTATTGATCAATCTCCCAGTCAAATTCATTGATCCCAGAAATCGGGATAAAAGACAATCCTTTGGATAATAACATAATCTCTGTGTTGGTCAATATTCTAGTTGATAAATTAATAATCGGGTTATCTGTTATTTTCTCGGTGGTCATCCTCTGAGACCAGTGCTTTTTCCCCTTCTGGCCCCTCCTGGTAGTGTATCTGCTGGAAATGGATGGTCTATTGCAGCCGTATCTCTGTTTGCGGGTTCCCTGGTGAGACCCAGACCGGGTTCTAAAGTGATGCTGGTATCACTCTTGTTCAATTGTTACTTCTTGGATGGATCACTCAATTCAGATTCAGAGGCAGACTCCCCTGAAGTTTTATCGACTGTGGAGACAAGTGGTTTTCTAATACGGGGTCTGTATGGTGTCTGGTAAGATCTAATATCTCCCCGGATAACCATTTATACACCCGGCGTTCGGAATAATCAGCCTGTACCTTATCCAGTTTATCTCTTTTAAACCTCACTAGATCCTTCTTATATTGTTTCAAATCTTCAGTTAATTTTTGAATTAAGGAGTCATAATTAGGTGCAGCTATGGTCACAGAATGTTTAACTTCAAAGTCAGAAATTTTAAACTTGGTGTTATGCTATTTGGGTGATTTGGATTGGAACTCAACTGCAGCTTGTAAAACTCCCTAATTACAATAGTGAAGAAACGGAGAATCTTTTTTTTTTTTTTTATCATTCTTTATTTATTGGTTTTATGTTGGTATCAGTAATCAAGGGAAGGGGTACAGAAAATAAAAAGGGGGGGAGGGTACAACAGTTCCATTCAGACAGGTTTGTACCAACGCAGGGTACGTTTAAAAACATGGTAGTACAATGGTGAACAATGTGCGTTAGACTATAATGGCTACCAGTTATCGAACTTGTGTTGATGTGTAATCTAGTACCCTCTCGAAGCGGTGGGGTCACCGAGGAAGGGGTAGAGAGTCCGTGCGGGTCGAGAGTGCGGCTGGCGTTGGGGTGTGTTTTCTTATCTGCTTAGCCGGTAAGTCCCGGTCTATTTTGTCAGTCCGAGTCGGCCGTTGTATTTTGCTTACAGGTCGATCGTTCTCCTGTCAAGTTTTGAGGGGCCCTAGTTGGTGTTTGTTGTGTTCCAGCTTTTTAACTGCCTCTTCGGGTTCCGCCTGTCAGGTTCGTCTCTGCGCCCGTTAGTAGGGTGGTTGTCTTAATGTTTCCCCTGTTCCCAGGTGAATGGTACTTCTGGTTGTGTCTTGAGTGGTTGGGTTGGTGGGGTGAGGCCTTGAGGTTGGTGGTGTCATGGGTGGCCTGGTTATAGTGGGTCGGGTTGGAGATAGGAGTCGCGGCCCGCGGGCCGCCCGGAGCGCGGCGTCCCCAAGAGTGGGGCGGGGGGGGGGGCTGGGGCTCAGTGATGGCAGGCATAAGGGCCATGGTATCATGTGTTCAGTGAGGGGTAGCGTGTTAGCTACCTTGTCTTTTGTTGTATTGTTGGCAGGTGCTCAGTTTGTGCATACGGCTACCAGGGGATGGATGTGTCTCCCTCTAGCCACGGGTCCCAAACTTTGTGAAAATGTTTGGGGGTGTCTCGGAGTTGTGCTGTCAGTTTATCCATTTGTGAACTCTCTGTTATTTTTCTTGTTATCATTTCTTGTGTTGGGATGCGGGTCGTAGACCAGAGTTCGGCTATGGCTCTGCGGATGGCAAGCGCAATCCGGGCTATCAGTTTGTTTTCTGGTCTCGTGAAAGGATCTATGGGCTTGGATAGCAACAGGGCCCAAGGGTCTGCCGGGCATGGTTTGTGTAGTATTTTGGCGATTAAGTGGGTGGCGCTTTGCCATAGAGGTCGGAGTTTTGGGCACGTCCACCAGCAGTGGAGGAACGTTCCCGTCTCTCCACATAGCTTCCAGCATGCGTTGGATGGTGTCTGGTGCATGGAAGCCAAGCGTTGTGGTGTGAGGTACCACCGAAATAGCATTTTATATGCCTGCTCGGTGTGTGTAACGCATATGGAGACGGAGGCTGTTGCCTCCCAGATGTCCGCCCAGTCTGTCGTGTCGGTCGGTGGACCCAGGTCTGTCTCCCACGCTGATATGTATGGGAGGGAGCGTTGTGTGGGGTGATTAGCTATGGTTGTGTACAGGTCTGAGATTTGGCCTTTTCTGCTGGGGTGGGTCACGCATCCGCGTTCAAATTTGGTGAGTGGTGCTGTCCCCGCTTGTTTAATGCTTGGAATCGCTGCAAAGCTACGTAGTTGTATATACCGAAAGTGGTCAAATGTTGTGAGGGACGCGGAGTCTGGGATGTCTGAGAACTGGATAATGTCGTTGTCCCGATAGAGGTGTCCTATTCTAGCAATGTCTCTTTGTTCGAACTTGGCGAAGTGTTTGGGTGTGAGGCCCGGGGGGAACAGTTTGTTCCGCCAGATCGGGGTCATCGGGGAAAGGAAAGATGAGAGGTCATACTTATCTTTCGCTTTGTCCCACTGGTCAAGTGCGTGCGTGATCGCGGGTGCTGTCGGCGGTGGTAGGGGTCTGTGTGGCCTGGGTGTCCACATGTATAGGGACGGGTGGTCCCAGCCAAAGATCAGGTGTTCCAAATCCACCCATCTCTTCTCACCCGGCTGTACGTGCCAGTGCTGTATCTGTGCTAAGTGTGCTGCTGTGTGGTAGTGTAAGAAGTTCGGTAGGCCTAGGCCTCCGGATTTCTTGGGGACATATAGCGTGCTCCTGCGTACCCTTGGTTTGCGTCCGTTCCATACGAACCTATCTATAGCCGTTTGAAGGGCCTTGAAATCTGGTTTGTGTAGAGGGATTGGGAGGGTTTGGAAAAGGTAGAGGAACCTAGGTAGAAGGTTCATCTTGATGGAGGTCACGCGTCCCATCCATGATATGCCCAGGGGTTTCCATGTGACCAAGTCCTCGTATGCTTTGAGTATTATGGGGGTGTAGTTCTTGGAGTATAGGGACGCGACGTTAGCTGTTAGTTGGATCCCGAGATAGGAGATAGCCGAGTGGCAGACCCGGAGAGGGAAGGTGAGGCGGATCCTATCTAGCGTTGTGGTGTCCATTTGGACAGGAAGCAGTTCCGATTTATTCAAGTTGAGCTTATATCCCGAAATTTCCGAGTATTCCTCCACAATGGCGAGGAAGGGCCCTAGGGAGCGTTCAGGGTTGGTCAGGGTCAGGAGGATGTCATTGGCGTATGCCGAAATTTTGAATATTTCCCCCCTGACCGTGATCCCCTCCACCCCCGCATTGGCGCGTACCGTCTGGAGAAGGGGCTCCAGGGAGAGGGCAAACAGCAGGGGTGACAGAGGGCACCCCTGTCGCGTGCCGTTAGTGATAGGGAAGCATGGGGGTGGGATATTAGGCAACAGGAGTGCCCCCTGGGGGTCGTGGTATACCGCTGTCAGGAACGAGGTGAATTCTGGTGGTAGTCCTATGTGTGTCAGAGTTTGGTGTAAGAACTGCCATGTGAGGCGATCGAAGGCCTTTTCGGCATCGAGCGATATGACTGCTGTTGGGATACGTCTATGGTTGGCGAGCCAAATGAGGTCAATGGCCCTCCGGGTGTTGTCCGCTGCCTGTCTCTGGGGTATAAAGCCCACCTGATCGGGGTGTATGAGTGATCCCAGGTGTGGATTTAGTCTGTTTGCCATGACCTTGGTCATGAGTTTGAGATCAACATTAAGCAGTGAGATCGGCCTATAGTGGGCAGGTTCAAGCTGGTCCTTTCCGGGTTTGGGGAGGAGGCAAATGTGAGCCCTTGTCATGTCTGGTGGGAGGGTTTCCCCCCTCAATGTGGCGTTGAATACTCTGCATAAGTGGGGTAGTAGGATAGGGCTAAATTCTTTGTAGTATATGGCCGAGTAGCCATCAGGGCCCGGGCTCTTGTTTGGCTTGAGAGGTCCGAGTGCCTGTGCCATCTCCTCCACCGTGACCTCCTGCCCTATCGCGGCCCTGGCCTCCTGGGTCATGGAGGGCAGGGTCGCTTTCTGCAGGAATGTGTCTATGCGAGTGCGTAGGGGCTCTGAATCGGTTTGGGAGTGTCGGGTATGGTTATATAGGTTGGTGTAGTAGTCCTGGAAAATGCTACCTATGTGAGTTGGGTCATTGCTAACGTCGCCTCCTGTGGTGCGTATGGCCGAGATCCGTTTGGACTCTATTCGGTGTTTGAGTCGGCGGGCCAGCATAGTGTCCGCCTTGTTCCCTTTTTCGTAGAACGTCCGTTTTAGCCACATCAGGGCCTTTGAGGTGTCTTGTTGTGTGAGGGTTTTGAGGAGGTCCCGGGTCGCTGTCAGTTTAGTTAGCGTGGTGGGGTTAGGGTTCTTTTTGTGTAGGGTTTCTAGGCGGCGGAGTTCCGTCATGGCGTCAGTGATTTGCTGTTGTGTGTGTGTCTTTTTTTATGGGTGGCCAGGCTAATGAGAGTGCCCCTGATGACCGCTTTATGGGCGGCCCATATCGTGGCGGGCGCAGTGTCCGCCTGTGTGTTTAGGTCAAAGTACTCTTTCAGCTCGTTAGCTATTTTGTCGGTGATTGATTTGTCATGCAGGAGAAGAGGGTTCAGTCTCCATGACCATTGTCGATAAATCGACGGTAGAGCGAGGGTGATAGCTATTTCCGCATGATCGGACCATGATATAGAGCCGATTTCGGATTTAGTGATTTGTGGTACTAAGTTAGGGGTCACCAGGAAGTGGTCTATGCGTGAATACGTGCCATGCGGGTGGGAGTAGAACGTGTAATCTCTGGTTGACGGGTGTTGTGCCCTCCATATGTCTATCAGTTTTTGTGAGGCGAGAAATTGGTGGAATAGGGAATCATTCTGCAACGGGCGAGAACGTGCCGTGGCAGTAGAGGTCCTGTCGGCGGCTGGGGTGTGGACTGCGTTGCAATCCCCCCCGACCACGAGTCGCGCAGTCGAGTAAGTGTTGAGGTGTGTAGTCAGTTGTTGCCAGAATGAGGCGTCTGGTGTCGTAGGTGCGTAGATCGAGGAGAAGGCGTAGGTTGTAGTGCCCACTTTCCCCTGTATGGTTACGTAGCGTCCCTGCGGGTCCCTGTTGCATACCACGTCTGAGAGGGGGCAGTTGGCTCTCAGAATAATGGCTACTCCCTTCGTTTTGGAGTCTGGGGAAGGGGCCATATAGCTCTTCGGGTAATATCTGTTGGTGAGGGGGAAAGCGCGTTGGGCCGTGAAGTGGGTTTCTTGTATAAGTAGGATGTCTATGTTTTGTTTGTGAGCCCATCTTAGTATGCCATGTCTCTTGGCGGGGGAGTTCAGCCCTTTTGCGTTAATGGATACGCACCGTAGGTTTACAGGCATGGTGTTTTTGGTCTATCGCTAGGGCTCTGGGGTGGGGAGTGTGAAGAGGTTGGGGGCCGCGCTCCCGGGCGGTCCGAGGCCTCGGGGATGGGGAGAGAGGTAAGTGGGTGTTGGGGTTCTTATCTATGTGAAGGGCGGGGTTCGTGGGGGTTTTGGGGGTGAGGGTTGAATGTTAGTAGGGGTGATCCGCTGGGCTTATATTGTCGCCAGCGGTATGCGGGGTGAGCGTCTGTCCGCTCGGTGGGTGTTCGTACCCTAGTGGTGTCGTGTCGTCAGGGGTTGGCAATCTCTCTAGCAGAGTTGCCGGCAGGCAATGTGAGTATTGAATCGTATACGTTGGTAGGTGGTGGTCGGTCCAAGTAGTGATTGTGACAGTCATGTCTATCGTTCCTCACCTCGTATGAAGGTGTAGGCGTGTAGGGTCAGTGCGTCCGTGCCGCCAGGGTCTGGGGATGTGTTTGTAGCGTATGCTTAACGTTCGCTAGCTCCCTTGTCTGTGTCGCGTCCGGTGTGTCAGTGGGTGCCTTTCATGGTGTGGTCGTGGCCGGGTCCAAAGGAGAGATGATGTTACAACAAAAGAAAATGAGACATTTAGAAAAAATATACATAACATGCAGAACAGTGACAGACATTGCTGCAACAATATGAGTGTACCATAATATGAATTGTCTTTGTGCTCTGGAAGTTAGAGTGCCTCCAGTGATCTGTTGAGGCAGGGGGAAAGGTGCCCGGGGGCGTCCAGTACAGGGTGCCCCGTGTTCGTGCGTTGAGTGGCTTAGTTACGTGGTCCCCCCCCAGGGGTCACCCCCCTACATTATTTTGGCTCGATGTTTGTCTGGAGATAGGCTTGCCCGTCAGTCCAGGATCAGTGGTCTGCGTTGAATGTATGGGCTCGAGTGCAGTAGCATATCTGTGTCTGCATGTGTTTTTTTTTTTGTTGTTTATCCCATTTTTAGTGTGTTTTTTTTTTTTCTATTTTCTTTTCACCCTCCCTTTGGTAGTTCCCTTTGTGTAATTGGCGGGGTGGGGGAGGGGGTCCCCTATAGTGTGAGACTTCTTGCGCATCTTTCCCGATGGGGTGCTTTCCATATGGCTGGGGCCTAGGGACTTTAGTGTGGTGGGAGGGTGTGGGGTTCACTGGCTCCCCAGGGAAGGGCCCGATTCCGTCTGTGTGCTATGTTGTCTGGGGGGCTCTGCTTGTATGGGTTCCCGGGGTGTCTGCCTACAGGCAGATGTCAGTTGCCGGGGTCAACTGGGCGTGTTTCCCACTATCTGTCTAGTGTCCCCCCCCCCGCTTTGATGTCCAGAAACGGGGTTGGCAGCCTGTGTCCCCTGTGGGGGCAGTAGTTTGTGTTTGGCTCCTTTGGGGAGTGTAAGATTAGCGGGGTCCCATGGTTTCTGTGGCCAGCTGAAGTGGGTTCATCTGGGGGTCTAGTGGTAGGATCACTAGCGGCTGGGCCCGGGGGTCCCGGTGGTGCGTGTGTGGTGTTTTTTTTTGGTTTTTTTTTTGTTGTTTTTGTTTTTTTCCCCGTGTTTTCTTTGTGTTTTCCCTCCCTCCTCCTCCCCCCCCCTGTTTTATCCCCCCTCCCCCCACGTGATTTCCCATGCCATATTTGGCTGTAAATGTAGGGCTAAAGCTTAGAGTTAAAACATGCAACGTAAGGTTGCCACATAATTAGTCCTGTTTAGGGTAGAGTCATAGCTTATCTGGTTCCGGGCGACCTGTGGTCAGATAGTTCGTGTTCTCCTGGCGTGCGATGCCGTGGGTCCGGTAGTCTGTGAGGTGTGTTTGCGGTTGTCCTGGCGGCGTGGAATCGGTGAGGGTCGTGTGGAGGGTGACGGTCCATGTCGTAGTGGTGCGGTCATCTGTACGTCTTTAGGTGGCCGGTTGAGGGTGAGGGCTGCTGGGAGGTGGAGCCCTTGTCGGGTGTAGTGTCGGGCCCCTTGGAGAAAGTCTTCCTGCTGGGCGTCTATCAGGATGTTCGGCAGTGAGGTCGATGGCCGGAAGGCCCAGGCGTTCCGCGAATGCTGTGGCTTCGGAGATATGGTACAGAGTGTGTACCCGGTTGTTTTGTCTCACTTGTAGCTTGAAGGGGTGGCCCCATGTGTATCTTATGTGTCTCCTGGCCAGCTCCAAGGTTAGGGGTCTGAGTTCCCTTCTCTTGCGTAGCGTGCTTGGAGCTAAGTCTTGATAAAAGCAGACTTGATGCCCCTCTATTTGGAGTGGGTTATCTCTCGCCGCTCTCATAAGCGCTTCTTTTATATGGAAATAGTGCATGCGGATGATGATGTCCCTGGGCTGGGTTGCGTTCGGGAGGGGTGCTTTAAGGGCCCTGTGGGCTCTGTCTAGTAGGAGCTCAGCCGGTGAGGCCTCTGGGAGTAGGCTGCAGAAAAGCTCTCTCAAAGTGGGGGCCAGCATGTCTATTCCAACCGTCTCTGGCACCCCGCGAATTCGTATATTGTTGCGGCGGGAACGGTTGTTGAGGTCCTCTTGGGCCTCCTCCAGCAGGCGTACCTGGTCTTGTAGTGCTGAGATGGCGGGTTCGTTTGTCTGTGCCTGCATGGAGGTGCGGTCCAGCTGGTCTTCAATGGCAGTAGTTCTGCGTGTGAGGTCATTTAGGCTTTCAGTGATGGGAGTCAGGTGTCTGGAAAACTCTGCAGCCATGTTGGTTTTGATCTCCTGCAGCAGGTGTCTGAGGTCAGCTTTTGTAAGTGGTGCTGCGGCTGCCGTGCGGCTGGTGTCACTTGCCGCCGAATCTGAGTCCTCCTCGCGGCCATCTTCCCCACGTGAGCTCTCCTCCCTGCGGGCGCGAAAGATTGGCGCTACCTCCGCGCCATGTTTAGTCTTGCGCCCCCCTCCCATGTCGGGTCGGTGGAGTGCCGTGGCCGGGATGCTGGGGACCGGGTGTGCTGCCCGTTCGTCGGGTATACGTGCCGGTAAATGCTAATGTTGCGCCTGCCGGTACGGAGCTCTAGCAGAGAGCAGCCATCCGCACCGGAAGTCAGGCGCCGCCCCTCAACGGAGAATCTTTAAAGTATCAATACTGTAGCTTTAAGAAAGGAGAGGTTTGCTGGCACTTTGAGAATCAAATGAAGTTTTAATAATTGTTAAACTTAATGAATTGCATTTAGGCAATAATCTAATAAGAATAAGTGAAAGTCATTAAACAATAC